>VZRF01012864.1:86032-118062 GCA_013396875.1 Vireo altiloquus | reverse complement strand
GCTGAGCCCATCCAAGCCGAGCCGAGCCAAGCTGTGCCGTGCCAGGCTGAGCCCATCCAAACCGAGCTGCACCGAGCCGAGCCGTGCTGAGCCGAGTGGAGCTGTGCCGTGCCAAGCTGAGCCTAGCCAAGCCCAGCTGAGCCGCTCCGAGCCGAGCGGGTGCGCGCGGGCCGGCGGTTCGTGCGGAGCTGTCCAGCCTTTCCACAGCCTCTCCAGCCTCTCCAGCCTCTCCAGCCGCTCCAGCCGCTCCATCCCGCATCCCGAGCCCGCCATGCGGGAGCGATGAGCGCAGCCGCCGCCCGGCCATGGAGGAGGATTTGTTCCAGCTGAAGCAGCTGCCGTGAGTAGCTCCGGGGGGGCTGCTGCCCCTCCGGCCGCGGGAATCCCGGCGGGGAGCCAGGGAATTGTGCCGGGAAGCGCCTCGGGCCCCGGGAAGCAGGCCATTTTCCCGGTGGAAATGGCCCGGGTCCGGCATCCCGAGGGATGTGGGAGCTGTTTGTTACATAAATTCACTCATTTCTGGGGGGGTTTTGGCGGCGTGGATTTGATGGTGGGATAAAAGCGTGGAAGTGGCGGGAGGTTTTTGGGAGAGGAGACGTCGGGATTGCCTTTGCGGTGGGGTTTAGCTGTAAATAACGTTGTGCTGGGGAGGCTCTTCCTCATCATCCTCCTCCTCCTCCCTGCCAGGGAGGAATTGCAGAGCCCTGCCAAGGTGGGTTTGGGGGAATATCGGCATTCCCAGTGTTTCTGGAAAGGAAAACGCTGCTGCACAGGGGAAATGCTGATTTTTTGCCAGGAATGTGGTTGCTGGATCTGTGAAAAAAAAAAAAAAACAACCAAACCAACCAAAAAAACCCCAAACCTGATAAAATCTTTGGTGCCTTTAACCCCCAGGAATTCCTTCCTTTTCCCTCAAGCCAAAATGCTTCCTTTAAAACCAACCCAGTTTTTCCTAACGCTCCATTCTCAGGTGTTTTGCAACGCATCCCTATTTATAAATCATCGTCTCTGCAAGGCAGGGAATGAATGTTTCAAGTTGCTGTTAAATATTCATGAGCTCGAGTCAATGTCAGAGCTCCCTGTCCCATAACATTCCCGAGAAGTTGGGAAAACAGAAGTGAACTCCAATTCTTTTCCAATCCTTCATTAGGATTCATTCAGCTTGTCAGGGAAAAGAATTTCATGAAGCTGATTTTTTTCCCCTTTTTTAAGAACAAAATCTGGGAATTCCTTCCAAGGTACCTTCCAGTGCAGGTGTTTTGGTGCTGTGAGATGTTGCAAATAAATGCAGCAGCTCCCTTCCCCTAAAAAAATTTGGCAAGTGTGGAACAGAAATTATCCCTGTGGGGTTTTTTTCCTTCATTTTTGTCAGTTTATTTCGTATATTCCTAAATTAGACACCTGTGTTTTTATTTTCTGTGCTGAGGAATGTGGCAATCCCTGCTTGGGTTTGGGATTTGTTGTGGGATCCATCAGGAATGAACTTTGAGGTTCCTCCCTGTGATTCTGTGATAATTTAATCTATTTCCCAAAGAACTTATTTCACTTAAATCCAGGGAATTGTCGCTTTCCAAGGGGAAAAAGTCACACTGTGTTGCAGATAAAGGAAGCTTGAGGGAGGGATCTGTTCCCAAATCTTTGGCCACAGAAAACTTCCTAAATGGGAAAAGAACCTTCTCTGTGGGAAGGGAGCAAATCACTCTGAGCAAGACATCAAAGCTGTGTCAATTTAGCAAATTCTGGGCTTAAAATAGAGATATTTAATTAATTACATGATATTAAAATGATTCTGTTTAAGGTGAAGGCGGAATCATGGAATCAGCATGCTGGTGGAAAAGAATCCATCCCTTCCCTGAATGAGCTCATTAATTGTATTTCACTAAATAATATTTCAAATTCTGACACATTCCAGGAGTTTCACTTCTGACACATTCCAGGAGTTTCACTTCTAATCACAAAAACAACTCAGAAAAATGGAATTTGAGCTCTTTCTGCCAGGACAAATCCCCTGAAAATCAATGACGTGGCAACGCCTAATTCCCAATTAAATCCAGGCACACAAAGCATGGATCTCATCAAATATGCATAATTTTATCTTATTTTTATGACCTCAGTGGTTTTATAACTTTGTAGATAGCACAATAGCAGCCTCTGTGACCAAGGACAAGGATTGTATCCCATCCCAATGTGGGATATTGATGCCTTTCCTTGGTCTTAAAATTAAAACTAAAACACAGTTTATGGGGAAAAGGGGTTTTTACTTATTTATTTTAGGATCTTGGGGTACAGCACTTGGTCCAGGTGGAATGCTTTGAAAAAATGCATGCACTGAATGAAATACACACACTTGTAGGCCTTGCAAAATTAACATATTTAGCAAAGATTTTTCAATGAGAGGCTTGAGTGAACTTTTCATTCTGAGGAACTTTTTCTTTTTGATGGGTTTGTTTTAGTTTACAGAAATATGTTTGGGAGAGGCCCTTGGTGTCTGGGGCTTTCAGATTGTTTGGTCTCTTGGTTTAACAGTACAGTGGGTTTCAGTTAAGTTATCAGATTGGGAAAGTTACAAGAATGTAGGCTAAAAGCACAAAGAATACATAAAACGATATAAAAGAGTGTCTAAAAGAAAAAGCAAAAAATCATTCTGGCGTCAAAACCTGAAACCAGATCCAAACACGAATCCCAACATTCCCTGTGGAGAACAGAGAGAGGGAATGAGGAGAATCCTGGATATGCTGCTTGGTTAACCAGGGCTTCAAGGTTTACCCAGCACAGCTCCCAGCTGGAAAAGAGCCCTGGGAGGATCCATGCTGCTTCCTGTGCTTGCAGGGTGGTGAAGTTTCGCCGCACCGGGGAGAGCTCCAGGTCGGAGGAGGATGGAATTTCGGGAGAGCATGAGGTGCAGATCGAGGGGGTGAGGACAGAGCTGGAGCCTGTGGAGCTGGGGGATGGAGCTGCAGTGCCCAAGGAATTCGCCAACCCCACGGATGGTGAGTGTGGGGCTGATGTTTAGTGGCTCTTAGAGAAATCCAGCAGCAAGCCTGAAAAAGCATTTTCTTCCCAAGGGAAAACTTCTTACTTTCTAAAGAGAACAATCCTTTGTGTTCTCAAGAAAGGTTTTGATAGAGATTTGCGAGCACTTTTTAGTTCTCAAAATAGGTTTTTCACTTTTACTTTGTTTGTCATTTTATGTTTTCAAACTCTGCTCTCTCTTTCTCATCCAATGGTTGTAGAGAAGCCTTGTGCCATTTAGCCAAGCAAGTAGCTTTAGCAAAGCAAGGTATAAAAAGCAAAAGTTGAAATGAATAAAGACCTCTCAGCCTTCTAATAAGCTGAAAAAAAAACCACAAAAACCACCCTGAAAAATCTTTTCATGAGTTTCCCACGAGGAGAAGGCTGTGAGGAAAGGTGCAGGTTCTTCCCAGTGCAGGTTTGGAGAAGTTAAGGATTCCCAGATAAAAATAATAACCCTGGGAAATTCTGTTGCACCTGAAAATCAGGATGTGATCAGCCCATTCTCTGTGGGATGCTCCTTGTGTTCCTTTTTTTGTGCTGGATACTCCAGTTAGGGAGTTGTGGATCCAGCTGCCAGCCCCTGTTCCACACTGGAATTTGCCTGAGTTCCCTCTGGAACTGCTCCTGGAGCAGCTGCACCTGGCTGTCCTTCAAGGCTGGCATGAATCTGCAGAGTTCCTGTCTCCTCTTTTCCTAGAGGACAACAGGAATGTCCATCCCAGCTTGTGCTTCCTGCCTGGAGGCATCACTGCTTTAGGAGAGAGGAGAAATATTGAGTTTGTCTCAGCACAGCGTGAAAAATTGGTATTAATCTTATTTATGAACTTCTCTGCTGTGCTTTAATCCCTTGGATTTGGTTTGATTTCCTCCTGGTTTGTGTTGTTGTGGGGATCTCACAGCTCTGAGCCAAAGCTTTGCTGAGGAATGTCCTTTTCAAACTGCTGCAAGTGTCAGAACTGTGAGACTAAAATTGATTTAAACAACTCAAACATCAAAATGTGCTTTTCTTGGTCATTTCATTTTACATTTGAGCAGAGAAATTTGAGATATTTCAGCACCTTCAATGGAACAATCTACAGAGGTCATGGCAGTGTGTGGGAAACAACCAGGAGCATTTGTAAGAGAAGCAGGGTGTGAGATTTGTGTGTTTTGGAGAAATTCTTGATTTAAATAATGACAAGTTGCACTAAAATATTCCCTGCAGCTCCCAGCACTGCTGTGGGAGAGCTGTTTCTGCTCAGAGAAAGCTGCACTTCAGTGGCTGGAGGAGTCACTGCCAGGAGGAAGAGGCTGAACATGGGCTGGATTTACACTGATTTACCCCTGTGTGATTAAAATATTCTAGGGATAATTAGGATTATTTTGGCTTTGGAAGAACACAGAGATTTGCCTGAGTGGGAACTGTATAAAAACTAAGTAGCTCTGTTAGATACTTGAGATCTCAGCAGATTAAGCAATTAATTAGCAATTAAACCAGAAAATTCTCTCTCAAGGGCTGGCTTTTATGGAATCCACTGGAATTGTTTCCTTTCCAGATACTTTCATGGTGGAAGATGCGGTGGAAGCCATTGGATTTGGGAAGTTCCAGTGGAAGCTCTCTGTCATCACTGGATTAGCATGGGCAAGTAATTGGGATCAGGATCTGTTGCATCACTTAGAGGACCTCAGGGATTTCAAATAATGGGGACAGAGATTCTCCCAGCAGATAAATCAACAACAAAGCAGGAATTTTCCTGGAAATTCTGGAGTAACAGCAGGGCTCAGCCTTGTTGTGAGGGGTAATGATGGATTTCTTTGTCTCTGGAGTTTTTATAAACCANCCTGAAAAAGCATTTTCTTCCCAAGGGAAAACTTCTTACTTTCTAAAGAGAACAATCCTTTGTGTTCTCAGGAAAGGTTTTGATAGAGATTTGTGAGCACTTTTTAGTTCTCAAAATAGGTTTTTCACTTTTACTTTGTTTGTCATTTTATGTTTTCAAACTCTGCTCTCTCTTTCTCATCCAATGGTTGTAGAGAAGCCTTGTGCCATTTAGCCAAGCAAGTAGCTTTAGCAAAGCAAGGTATAAAAAGCAAAAGTTGAAATGAATAAAGACCTCTCAGCCTTCTAATAAGCTGAAAAAAAAACCACAAAAACCACCCTGAAAAATCTTTTCATGAGTTTCCCACGAGGAGAAGGCTGTGAGGAAAGGTGCAGGTTCTTCCCAGTGCAGGTTTGGAGAAGTTAAGGATTCCCAGATAAAAATAATAACCCTGGGAAATTCTGTTGCACCTGAAAATCAGGATGTGATCAGCCCATTCTCTGTGGGATGCTCCTTGTGTTCCTTTTTTTGTGCTGGATACTCCAGTTAGGGAGTTGTGGATCCAGCTGCCAGCCCCTGTTCCACACTGGATTCTGCCTGAGTTCCCTCTGGAAGTGCTCAGTGCTCCTGGAGCAGCTGCACCTGGCTGTCCTTCAAGGCTGGCATGAATCTGCAGAGTTCCTGTCTCCTCTTTTCCTAGAGGACAACAGGAATGTCCATCCCAGCTTGTGCTTCCTGCCTGGAGGCATCACTGCTTTAGGAGAGAGGAGAAATATTGAGTTTGTCTCAGCACAGCGTGAAAAATTGGTATTAATCTTATTTATGAACTTCTCTGCTGTGCTTTAATCCCTTGGATTTGGTTTGATTTCCTCCTGGTTTGTGTTGTTGTGGGGATCTCACAGCTCTGAGCCAAAGCTTTGCTGAGGAATGTCCTTTTCAAACTGCTGCAAGTGTCAGAACTGTGAGACTAAAATTGATTTAAACAACTCAAACATCAAAATGTGCTTTTCTTGGTCATTTCATTTTACATTTGAGCAGAGAAATTTGAGATATTTCAGCACCTTCAATGGAACAATCTACAGAGGTCATGGCAGTGTGTGGGAAACAACCAGGAGCATTTGTAACAGAAGCAAGGTGTGAGATTTGTGTGTTTTGGAGAAATTCTTGACTTAAAGAATGACAAATTGCACTAAAATATTCCCTGCAGCTCCCAGCACTGCTGTGGGAGAGTTGTTTCTGCTCAGAGAAAGCTGCACTTCAGTGGCTGGAGGAGTCACTGCCAGGAGGAAGAGGCTGAACATGGGCTGGATTTACACTGATTTACCCCTGTGTGATTAAAATATTCTAGGGATAATTAGGATTATTTTGGCTTTGGAAGAACACAGAGATTTGCCTGAGTGGGAACTGTATAAAAACTAAGTAGCTCTGTTAGATACTTGAGATCTCAGCAGATTAAGCAATTAATTAGCAATTAAACCAGAAAATTCTCTCTCAAGGGTTGGCTTTTATGGAATCCACTGGAATTGTTTCCTTTCCAGATACTTTCATGGTGGAAGATGCGGTGGAAGCCATTGGATTTGGGAAGTTCCAGTGGAAGCTCTCTGTCATTACTGGATTAGCATGGGCAAGTAATTGGGATCAGGATCTGTTGCATCACTTAGAGGACCTCAGGGATTTCAAATAATGGGGACAGAGATTCTCCCAGCAGATAAATCAACAACAAAGCAGGAATTTTCCTGGAAATTCTGGAGTAACAGCAGGGCTCAGCCTTGTTGTGAGGGGTAATGATGGATTTCTTTGTCTCTGGAGTTTTTATAAACCAGGGTTTGGAAAACCATTTGGATTCTCCAAATTTGGTTTCAAATGAAAGCAATTTCCAGGCTACTCCTGCAGAACCTGAGGTTTCCTGGAGGGATTTTGCCACATTCCTCCCATCAGCTGCAATCTCTGTTGTCTATATCAGTCAGGATTGCTGTAATCTCACTTTCAGAGGAACAGGAAACCCAACACTTTCACTTTTAACTTCAATATCAACAACAATAAAAGTCTTGCTTTCCATTTTTCTGCTCTTTCTGAAGCTCTGTTTTCCACCTCTTGTAGTGTATTTTAGGATTCTGATACCTGGAGCTGTATTTACTGGCTTTTATCCATGTAAAAGGCTGGAATCTGCCATGCTTTAGATCCTAAATCAGCTGTGGAATTTGGTTTCTGGGTGATATATGCAAATCCAGGAGTGTTTAAGGGAATAAATTAAAAAATATTCAACAATTCTTGCTGAATCCGGGTGTGAAAGGGCTGAAAGCTGCAGTGTGCACTATAGGAGTGACTGAACCTGACTCACTGACTCAAAATCTTTGGATTTGGCTCTTTGGACCCTCTCAGCCAGAATTACTAAATGTGCTGACAACCATAAATGAGTTTAAATGTTAAATATTGTCTTGGAGTGACTTTTGTCTTGGAGTTTATCCTTTAATAGTTTATCCTATATTGTCTGCCCACTCCTCTATATTTTATCCAACCACAAGGTGAGAACAGCACAGAAACATCACCCAGACCTGTTACTGACTCCTAAATCCCCCTGATTTGCAGGCAGTTGTTGATTTTGCTTTCTCTTCCCCCTGCAGATGGCAGATGCCATGGAAATGATGATTTTAAGTATCCTTGCTCCTCAGCTGCACTGTGAGTGGCGTTTACCCAGCTGGCAGGTTGCATTGCTCACCTCGGTAGGAAAAATACCTGACAGCTCCTGTCTTCCCACAGGTTTATCCCCATCATTGTTATCCAGATATTTCACTTTGTGTACCCCCCCCAAAAAATTAAATCTCTCTGTGGCCTTTGCAGATTGCCTTCAGCTTGGAGTTTTTAAGAAAAGATTTAGAGGAGTTTTTTAAAAAAAGTAACAAAATTCGGTGAGAACTGAGGGCACTTTGCAAGTTTCAGGCTCCAAGTTTCATGTAATTTCCAGGAGTATCTATGAATTCACTCAGATTCATCCTAAAATTCAAACCATTTGATTAATTAAGAAAAAAAAAATTATAAGTTTTTATTACCTTGCTTGAAAATCTTTCTCTCTCCCCATATTTAAGCTCTCTAACAGACTGAGAGCCCTGAGAGAGAACAAACAGTTGATTTTTGAGGTTGGACTCAATGATCTCAGAGGTCTTTTCCAGCCTAAATGATTCTGGGATTATCCAGTGATCTTTGGAAGCAGAGATCTTATAACACCACCCCCAAGTGTGATGCTGTGATGTTGGAACTCTGGAATGCTTTTAGGGCTAAAAAAACCAAATTTGGGACCCTTTGGGATAAAAAAACCAAATTTGGGACCCTTTCTCTCAGCACAGGCCACTGGTAATGCAGGGACTTTATTCCCTGCATTTTCTTTTCTTTCTCCTTTAGCTTTCAATGCTCTTTGTTTGTGTGCAATGGTTAAAATGCTCAGCAGATTAAAGTGGTGTCCTTGAATGTCCCATCCCTGAATGCAGAGGGTTCTTCTTGCAGCTCAGCACCAGAGTGTCACCTCTGAAAAGGCTTCAGGGGATTTTCTTTTACACTTCAGACTTTTCTAAACTTTTGAGGTGTAATTTTATCTCCCTTCAAAGCTGAGAGCTGCTGAGGATGGTGGTAGGAGGCTGGAGGAGAGTTCTGTCCTGCAGATCTCAACCAACAGCTCCTCTTTTATTCAGGAATATTTTCCTTGGAACTGGAGAGCTTTGTGTATTCCAGGGCAGGACTCACAATGGGACTCACAATACCAGTATGCCCAGTCCAGCCCAAACTGGGATTGGCTGGGTTGTCACTGATGGATCTTTTAATGCAAAGCTAACTTGAGGAGGGACTTTGTTGCTTCCCTGCTCCATCCCAGAGAGAAATGGATGATTTTTAAAGTCCTCTCCAACCCAATTCCCTGACCTCCTGCACATCTCACTCTGGTTTGGGCTGAAATGTTCTGCTTTCACTGGAAGTTTGTGCTCTGTGTCTGTCACACAACAATTCTCACTTGTTGTTAAGGGAAAGATTTTTTTTTTCCTGCTGTTTCACAGGTGGTGTTTGTGGGAATGATGTCCAGCTCCACACTCTGGGGAAACATTTCAGACCAGTATGGGAGGAAAACAGTAAGTCTGCAGCTCCTACTGGGATATATCCCAATATTTCTGCATTTCACAGGGTGCCCAGAGAAGCTGTGGCTGCTCCATCCCTGGAAATGTCCAAGGGCAGGTTGGAGCAGCCTGGGATAGTGGAAGATGTCCCTGCCCATGGCAGGGAGTGGAATGGGATGAACTTTAAGGTCCCTTCTCATCCAAACCATCCCAGGATTCTGTGCTCCCAAATCTCCACATGTACAGAGCAGCGTTAAGCACATCCAGCACTGAGCTCCTATGAAATACAAGGCATTTGAAGCTCTGGTTTACACTTTAATTTGTGTTACAGTGATTTTTAACTCTTGCTCAACACAGGGCCTAAAGATCAGCGTGTTGTGGACACTCTACTACGGAATCCTCAGTGGATTTGCTCCCATTTACAGCTGGATCCTGGTGCTCAGGGGCCTGGTGGGCTTTGGGATTGGAGGAGTGCCTCAGTCGTAAGTAAATATTCCCAAATCCAAGCTTCCTCATTTCTGTTTATTTCTTATAAAATCCTCATGTCAAGTTGAAGTTTTGTTTCTGTTTAGCCACCCCAAACCTTGGCCTTGCTGCAACAACCTAAACACCAACATTTAGAGGCAGAGAGGAGCCCTGACTGATTGAAAACCTCAGATTATTGTTCAGTGGGAGCCTGAACTTCCCCATCCCAGCCTGAGCTGGAATTCCAAACCCACAGAGCTCAAACTGGGATGGCTCTGAAGGAAAAGGCAGTGTCAGGATATTTCTCTATCCCTGTGTGGTTCCTTTCACTGAAGAGAGGGATCCAAAAATTTTCCACCTGCAATAAATAATCCTGCCCTGGGCTTTTAATTGGAAATGTAAAGGGAAGGGCACAGCCATTCTCTCTCTGTGCAGTCTTTTATCCTTATCAATAATTGATATTTTGCCTTCTGGAGGTGCTGTTTTGGAGCAGGCAGAGCCTGACTTGGATTGATGGCTCACAGATTCCTTCCCAAGGCTAGACAGTGACTTTTCCATTGCCATTCCCAGATAAAAATCCAGGTATAGCCCAGCCAGGGCCGCTTGACTTGGCTCACTGAGGTTCTGTGGCTTCATGAGAGGAAAACCAGAGCCAGTTAGAGATCTCTGAGTGGATCCCATCCTCCCTGAGTCTGTTTCCTGTTCTGACTGTGACAGGGATTTATTTGGCAGAGGAGTAAACATGGATGAAGCAGGAAAAGTAGCTCCTTTGAATGTCCTTAAGCAGGCTGTGTGATTTGGAGGTGAGGGCCTGGATCTCCATGGAATGGTGTCATTTCCTCCTCTGGGTTGGCTCCAACAATTCCATGTCCATCTTTTGCTGGGGTCCTTCAGCAGCTCCCTTTTTCTCTGCACTGCACAGGGACCTGAGCTACACTTCAAGGCGTGATTTGAGTTCTCTAAATCACTGCTTGAATGAGATATTGTGTGAAAATTTATACTTTCCATGAGCTGAGTCCTGGGCAACTCCTCAGAGATCAATCCACTCTTTGAGTTAGTAGGAATTTTGTCCCAAACCTCAAAGGAAGCCTGAGGAGTTTGGAGGCAGGAACAGGCTGAGCCAATGGAATGCAAACAGATCAAAGCCAAACCTTACCAGTTTGAAGGAGATAGCAGAGCCTGGCCTGGATACTGCCTGAATTTCCCCCTCAGGAATTCCTCCTGGAGAAGCTGTGCCATTGCTCCTTGGCACGGGCATGAATCAAAGCCTCAGTGGTTGCTCCATAAATCCCACAATAAAAGAATGCAAATTATTTGATAGCAGTGACATGGAAGTATTCCCCTCCTGGAGAATTGAACCCTGGCACGGGAGACTGATGGGAATTCTCTGAGCCAGTTGTAAAGCCATGATGAAATTCTTTATCCAGCAAGAGTTTGTGTTGAATTCTGACAGACCACACTGAAAATAGCAGATAAAATGGTATTTTAAATGGTGTTCTGGCTCAGAGCAAGGCTATGAGAGCATGAGCATCAAGATCTGCATTTAACTGACAACTGTGGGGTTACAAAACCACACAAAAATCAAATTGTGTCCTCTCTTGCATTGTTGGAGGGTTTGTTCTGGGGTGGAAGGGGAGAGTGATCCAGTGTCACAGCCTGGCTGGCTCTGGGATAGGGAGAGGATTCAATTATTGCTCTGGGTGTGGCTCTTTTAATAAAAGGCAAAGTGGTGTTTGAACCTCTGTCTGCTTGGCCTTTCTCTCTCTGTGCTAACCTGGCATTTCCCTCTCTGTTCCCTCTTTTAGGGTAACTTTATATGCTGAATTCCTTCCAATGAAAGCCAGAGCAAAATGTATTTTATTAATAGAGGTGAGTAGGTGCATTCTGATCCTCGAGGCACAAATCCTCCTGTTGGTTACATCCTTTCCTGGAAATCCCTCAGAGCTGCAGCCAGACTTTGCCTGTCCACCTTGGTGTGGAGCTGAGTCCCTCCTGAGCTCTGGGGCCAGCCCAGCTCCAAAAGCAGCAGAAAGTTCTCCTCTCACACTCCCCTCTTTGAGTTGAATTTGTCTTTTTCCCAATTATTTTGCACCCAGGGCTGCAGAGTGAGAGCAAGGAGGGCATTGGATGTCCATGATTTTGTGGTGAAACTCACCTCAGTGATGGGTTTGGAGAGCTGACAGCTGCAAAAATTCGGTGCTAAATTCAGCTCCACATCTCCATCTGGATGTGTCAAAGTCACACAGGGCACGATTTTGTCCTTGGAATATTTTAAGGCAGAATTCACACCCCTGGAATTTCTCTCTCCAGCCATCCCTACTGAGCACAGCCTGGAATGCTCTGAAGAGGAGGCCTTGGGAGCACTCCTATCCTCATTTTGCTGTTGGTTTTCCCTCTTCCAGGTGTTCTGGGCCCTTGGGACTGTGTTTGAAGTGCTCCTGGCAGTGGTGGTGATGCCCACGCTCGGCTGGCGCTGGCTCCTCATCCTCTCTGCCCTCCCGCTCCTGCTCTTTGCTGGCCTGTGTTTTGTAGGTATTCCTCAAGGATTCCTGGGAATTCCTGCAATTCCCACTCCTCTACCCCACTCTGTGACCCAGCTGAAGGAAATCAGGACAGTTTTGAGCTCTCTGGTGGTGTGAAATAACTGAAATAATGACCAAAAAAGTGCAGTTTCCACAGGGTGTTGGGGAAAACATTCCAGGGAGAGCTGTGTTGATGTGCCTGTAATTGCTGGAGGACAGTGGAGGGCTGGAATTTGGTGAAATCAGGCCTGGAACCCTCTCCAATTTAATGACTGTTTCAACTAAGCTCAGTGGCATCATGATTTTATCAAAAGCTGTTGCTATTTCCCTAAATGCTCTTTTGATTCTGTCATTTTCAGAACCAATTTCCACTTAAAAATGCTCCCAAATCAGGGATAGAATCTACAGAGCTCAGGTCAGATTCCAGAATAAGTTAAACCTGAGCTTCAGTGATATATTTTACATTTTATTATTTTTTTAAGTGAAATATTTACCAATCACTCAGTTTCCTCATAGATAAATGTCCTTTTTAGGTGGTTCAGCAGCCCTTATCATTCCTTAGTTTTTTGGGAACACCTCCAGTTATCCAGGTGCTCACCAGCTTGTTCTAACTTAAAAGGAGCTTAAACTCATAGATTTTGGGATCTTGTTATCTGCCCTGGATGCTTTTAAACCCATAAATTTTGGGACCTTGTTGTCTGGCCCTGGATGCTTTTAAACCCATAAATTTTGGGACCTTGTTGTCTGGCCCTGGATGCTTTGCCATTCCTACAGGGAAGGGATAATGTAAAAATCCTGCAAAAATTCCCAACGTTTCTCAAGGATAAAGCCAAAGGAATGGAAAGGAAAGAATTCTGAGTTCATGGGGAAAGTGTGGGGGGGAGGTTGCAGTTTTTAAAACCTGATGAGATGATTCTTGGAACTCTTCAAGCTTAGTCCTGTAACCCTTTTGTCATGTGAGAATCTGCTGGAGTCACTGAGATTGTGACACCCTCCTGTGGGTGTGACCTGCTTTGCTCCCTCAGTGGCTGCCAGAAAGTGCCAGGTATGATGTGTTATCTGGGAACCAGGAGAAAGCTCTGGCCACGTTGAAGAGGATAGCCACGGAAAATGGAGCTCCAATGCCTTTGGGAAAGCTGGTGATTTCCAGGCAGGTACGTGCAGCTCACAGGCACCTCTGGAACAGTGAAACTGGGGAGGGTTTGTGAGCAATAATCAATGTTCTGTTCAATTCTAATCTCTCAGCTAGGCATCAAAAATGAGGCAAGGAGGGCAGCCTTAAATGGCTACCTAGAAACAGAGACCAAACAGGAATAAAGGAATCAAGGAGGGATTTATTTGAAAGGCCTTCAGAGGTCACACTCTGGGCTCCAGAGGCTCCTGCCTCAGTGCATCCCAAAATGGACAATGACAGCTCCCGAGTTCTTCCCACTTTGATATCAGCATCAATTCCCCAAGCAGAAGCCAGGCAAGGATGGAATTTGCCCAAGCTTGCCCCCCTCTCCCCAAGATGAAGGTTTGCAGTTGTTGGGCCCAGGAGGGTCTGGGTGTCCTTGGAGAGCGAGCTGGAGAGGCTTTGTTATGTCAGTGTGAGCATGAGAGAACAGCACTGAACGAGCTCCAGGGAACTGCAGAGTTACACTGGGCACTGCAGGGCTGGAAAAATATAAAAGTTAAACCTAAGGCATCAGATCATTTAGGCCTCTTTCCCACTGAGGAAAAGTTAATTTTTCATTTGGAAATAAAAAGCAGCTTTCAAATGGGCACTGATGTTATTTAACCTCTCTGTTATTAAAGCAAATCAAGCCTTGAGGTTGTTGAAGAGCTCAGGTCAGGTCTGAACTGATGAGACAAGATGGAATTTGGCACTTTAGCTGTTCCTCATCATCCAACCTCTGCTTGTTCCCAACAGGAGGATCGAGGTAAAATGAGAGACCTTTTCACCCCCAACTTCCGCTGGACCACGTTGTTGCTCTGGTTCATTTGGTAAGAGAAAACCTAAAGGTTCAGTGCCAACACATCTCTAAATGGGATTTATTGAAGGGATTTTACTGAGGCACAGCAATTTCCTCCTCAGAAAAAAAACCAACCAAACCCCCAGCCTGTATTGATTTGTAATTTATTCCACCACCCAGTCATTCCCAAATTGCCTTTTCATTTCCTCCTTGCTGAAATAGCTTTGAGGGAGGACTTTTGAGTCGTGGTGTTATCTTTTAAGTTGGACCAGCTGAAACTTCCTCTCTCATTTTGCTTCCTTGCAGGTTTTCCAATGCTTTTTCATATTATGGGTTAGTTTTATTAACTACAGAGCTCTTCCAAGCAGGAGATGTTTGCAGCAGTGAGTATTGCTCCATCTTTTCTTCCTACACATGTCCTGTTAAAACTGCTGGAATATCTTTTATTAAATCACCTTCTGCTGGTGGTTTGGAAAAAGAATGTGGCTGAATTTTAAGTTTATTTTAAATATTTCCTCATCTCTGCCCAGTGCAGAGAGGTCCTGCAGTGATCTTGAGCCCAAAATGTAAAACAGCAAGACAACCTTCAAGGCAGAAGGCTGTTTTCTGTTGTTCTTGATTAAAAAAGAAGTGATTGAATAAATATAACTTTGCAGATTTGACAGGGCTAATTAGTTCTGAGAGAGAGAGAAACTGCTGCTGTGGAGCTCCTGGGTTCTCAGGATGGGAAAACCTGCTGAGAAAAAAGATAATGGTGGGAAATCAATGTCCTTTGTGTTGCAGAAATTTTTTGAGGGGGAAAAAAAAGGTGGTTTTACTGAGTTAAGAAGAGGCTTGAACAGTTTGATTCCCTAGGGGAGGAATGATTGCATTCAGAACACTTGTAATTAGGGAAAACTGCCTGAAAGTTGGGAAATTATAAAAGGAGTGCTGGAGCAGCCCCAGGTGCCAGGGTTGAACAGCAGTGCTGAGCTCTGAGAGCTCTGAGTCAGGTCTGCCTCCCCAGAGGAGCATGCAGCCCTTTAAAAGCTCTGTTTTTATAAGGACATGGGGTAATTCAGTATTCTCCGAGTGTAGGAAGTGTTGGGATCCCAATTTATGTTGGGAGAAACTGAATTATTGGAGTTAATTCTGTCCTGAGCCCTGGACTGGAAAATAATTCAGGCTGTACAACTGATAAGGAGGTGGAATTTCCACTGAGCTGGAAACATTATAAATGTTCTGTGTTTCCAGGTAAAATCACCAAGCATTGCTCTCCAGTGCCCCTCTGACTCTGAATTCCATCCCAGCAGCACATCAGGCATTCAGAAGAGGAATAACAATTAAATCAAAGGGGCAGAATCATTTGAATTTCTATCCCTAAACAACTTCCCAGTGCAGTGAATCCATGCCAGTCCTTCCAGTGCATCCCTTCCTAAATTTCAGCAGGTGATAGAGACACAGCAGGAATGTAAACAGGGAAGAGTTTGCTTAAAAGATATTAAATTTTTTGTGCTTTTTTTCCCCCTCCAGTATCCAGTAGAAGGCAGGAAGTTAAAGCCAAGTGCAGCCTGACCTGCGAGTACCTGACAGAGGAAGATTACACTGACCTGCTCTGGACAACCCTGTCAGAATTCCCTGGTAAGGAGCAAGGAGAAGCACCAGTTTTTCCCTGGAATGGCTCAGGGTGTGGGAATGTGTTTTAGGCATTGACATCTGTAATCCCTGGATGGGAGTGTGGATTTGTGGATCTGGGAGCGTGGAGCAGGAATTCCTGTTTTCACATGACACCAGTTGTCATCCACTGGAAAGGATTGGAAAGAGAGATCAAAATTTGCAATCTAAACCCCCCCAGGCTGTGTTAAATCCACTGCAGCCCCACTTTGCTCCATTCCCAAGGGTCTCCTGCTCTCTTCCCACAGGTGTGTTGGTGACCCTGTGGATCATCGACCGCATTGGCCGCAAGAAAACCATGGCCCTGTCCTTCCTTGTCTTCTCCTTTTGCAGCCTCCTGCTCTTTCTCTGCGTTGGAAGGTGAGTCCAGCACAGGCAACAACTGGAGTAAAGGGTTTATCCTCTCCTGGTTGTGGTGGGAGAACTGGGAGTGGTGGTTTGAAAAGCCGTGCTCAGCTGGAGAAAGATTTAAGGCTGGGGTTGGGTTTTCTCACCAGAGTTTGGGAGGGAAGGAAAAATGAATTCCAGCAGATTGTATTGAACATTCCCTAACTCTGCTCTCCTTTTTTCTCACAGAAATGTTCTTACTGTGCTGCTCTTCATTGCAAGAGCTTTTATTTCAGGAGGATTTCAGGCTGCCTACGTTTACACTCCTGAGGTAAGGGGGTTGTTGTGGTGATGGGAATTCTTAAGGGGAGGGAGAACAGGGTGGGAAAGTCATTTTCATGACCTGTTCCCAATGAACCTCACCCCAGATTGGAGCTGTAGATCCCATTGTCACTGTCTAACACTGTGGCACCACTTGCTAATTCCTATTAGGAGTGGAAGGAGGAGAACTTCCCCCTAGGATTGATGGGATGTTGCTTTCTCCACAGGTTTATCCCACAGCCACACGTGCTTTGGGGCTGGGAACGTGCAGTGGAATGGCCAGAGTGGGAGCCCTCATAACCCCGTTCATTGCACAGGTAAATCCCTTCTCCTCTGAGACTGGAGGCACAGGAAGCTTGGACTTGATGATCTTGGAGGTCTTTTCCAGCTTTAACAACTCCATGATTCTTTGAAGGTGATGGAGAATCTGCTTTTCTTCCACTATCCCAGGTTGCTCCAAGCCCCATCCACACTGGCCTTGGACACTTCCAGGGATGGGCCAACCACAGCTTCTCTGGGCAACCTGTGCCAGGGCCTCCCTACCCTCATAGGGAAGAATTCCTTCCTAAAATCCAGTCTAATCCTGTCCTCTGAGAGTTTTAAACCACTGTCCCTTGTCCTGGCACTCTCTATAGAAACTCCCTCTCCCCCCTGTCCCTTGCTCTTCAAGTTAAACTTCTTCCCCAGTACCACAATTACAAATCTCTGTTGTTCCATCAGTGTCTGCATCTCCGTGCTGAGGTGCAGTTTTGCATTCCCTGCCTTTTTCCTGCAGGTGATGTTGGAATCCTCAGTCTATCTGACTCTGGTGGTTTACAGTGGCTGCTGCCTGCTGGCTGCCCTGGCCTCCTGCTTCCTGCCCATCGAGACCACAGGCCGTGGCCTCCAGGAGTCCAGCCACAAGGAATGGGGCCAGGAGATGGTGGGCAGAGGATCTCATTCCCCAGGGGAATCACAGGAATGAGGGGGACGTGGAAAACCTGCTGGAAGAGTGAAGGATAGGAGCAAGATGTCTCACAAAACCTCCGAGCCTGAAGCATGGAAAGCTGACCACCATCACTGCCAACGCCACAAACTGCAGGAGTTTGGGGTTGAACCTCAGCAAATTGTGTTTCTGCTGCTCTTTGCTCACACTCATAAAAACTTTCTGGATGGAGAGGCTTTTGATCCTGATATCCTTGGAAGTTTAGCAGGAGGGGTTTCTCTTCAGTCTGTCGTGCTTGCATGGTCAGCTCTTCAGCTTAAAATGTCCCGTGCCAAGCAAATGCCAAGTGACTGCAGCCCAGCATAAGCTGTCCATTAAAACATTGAGCTCTTGATGCCTAAAACCAAGAGGTTCATATTTAGAGTGGCCCTGGCCTGGCACAGGGTGGATTCCATACCCTACACTATGGATTAAATGCCTGCCTTGCACTTTTAGCCATCAAAACCACCACCAGATTGTGATTGGGGTGAACCAACCCAGGCTTTCCAGTGGGGTTCTGTTCCTGGAGAACTAACAGGAGTGGATTGCTTGGAAAGTAATTCCTGCCTGTTTCTCCCATGCCAGGTGGGTAGTTGGAGCAGGGAGGGTGATGTTTGGTGCAGAGCTGAGACCTTTTAACAGAAATGTAAATCACAGAGTCATTAAGATTGGAAAACACCTCCAAGCTCATCAAGTCCAACGTGTAAATCCTCGTGGTTTGGAGCAGAATTGGACTTCTCTGGCAATGCCTGGGACCTTGAGCCCTCTGCCTGTTGTTGGAGTGGGGAGGTTCTCACTCCTGTGGTTCTCTGTGTGGATCCAGGTGTGTCCCTGCTTTGTTACCTGGGCACATCCTCACGGTGGGGTGGCCCCAGCTGGAGTCGGAAGCACTGCTGTGGGGAAGGAGCAGCTCCCTGGCAGCTGGGCAGGACTTTTCCTGCTGATTGTACATTGACTGGTGACAAAGGAATGTAGCTGGAATAAATGAACAAAACCATGGGAAGAGCCCATCTGCAGTGACCTTGCATGAGGAACATCCCTGCTTCAGGTGTGGCTCCTCGAGGGATGAGATCCCACTCTTGTCAGGGAATGTAACGGAGCTCAGGTGAAGACAAGCTCGTCTGGTTTGCCACCAACCTGTCCCTGGGCACAAGTCAGGTGGCAGAGTCTGTGGGAATGTCTAAGGATCTGAGACAAGCCTCATCCAGGCCTCAGGATTTCAGGATTCCAGACCTTGTGACGCACAACCAAACGCGGACTTGGTGAGGCTGTGGAAGCAGTGGGGGTTTGTGGTCTGTCTGAGCAGGTGTCTCACCTGAACACAGGTAAATGTGCAACACATTTTTACAGCTGAATCTTTTAGGTGTCCTGGGAAGCAGGTCCCATTCCTGGGGTCAGGAATAGGTCTCCAAGTCCGTGTTTGGTGCGGTACAAGTGAGCACTGTGGGGCTTGCCTGTCACTGAGGGTCACAGCTCTGAGGTCACTGCAGTGCTCCACCACGTGCCAGGCTGCTCGTTGGGAGACTGAGGGAAAAACAGGAGTGGATAATTCCTTAAAGAAAGCTGGGAAACTCAGGCTGATGGAAAAGGCCAAAGAGGTTGTTGATATTGGGGGGGAATTGTTGTGCTGGGAACAGAGTTTGCCAAGGCACCAAGTGTCCATCCATTCCCACTGGAGGATGGTGACTCAGTGCAGGATTCCAGGAATGGCTGGTGGAAACAGGCCAACTTGCCTTTTCCCAGCGAGATGAAAATGAATTCAGCTCCCAAGGGATCCCTGAGATCCCTGGGCTCGGCTGTGGGTGATGGCACAGAACCCTTCATGTGTTCCAGCTGGGTCGGTTCCCTTTGTCTCCCCTGTCGCTGTGTCCTCACTGTCCAGCAAGCTGAAGCTCCAGTTGATCCCAGTAAACAGACAGGGCTCTCGTGGCACTGACAGCAACCACAACTCATTTGTTCACCTCCTTCTGCCAGGCTGGAGTTGGGTCATTCTCCCTGTGTGCCTGGGCCAGCCTGGAGCAGAGCCAGAGGGACTTGTTCCATGGAATACCAGAATCCCAAAGTGATTTGGGTTGGGAGAGACCTTAAAGCTCATCCAGTCCCACCTCCTGCCATGGGCAGAGACAATTTCCACTATCCCAGGTTGCTCCAAGCCCCATCCAAACCTGACCCTGAACACTCCCAGGGATGGGGAATCCACAACCTCTCTGCTTTCCCTTGGACTGACCCTCAGAAGTGCTGGATATGGGACATGGCAGTGAGGAAGCAGATCCTGGATGGGTTTAATCAGATAAAATCCCACATGTGTGGCCAATGAGCTGGAAAACCTGCTGGGCTGGGATCTCCTGGAGCTGGGTTTGCCTTTGCACAGCCCAGCTGTTCACCCCTCAGTGACAACTCTGATATTCCATCCTCTTCCTCCTGCTGATGGAGGCCCTTCAGGCCATCCCAATCCCCCAGGTTCTCCCCTGCCTCCCTCCTTGGGCTCGCCATGAGCTGTGTTTGCATCCCAAAACTCTGGAATTGAGCCTGGGTAGAGGTGACAGAGAATCCAAAGTGCAGGACAGGCCTGGCCTGAAGGAACCCCCCCACCATGGCCCAGTTTGTTGCTCAATGCCTTGAGTTAAAATTCTGCTTTCCCAGGGTTAATGTTCACATCTCACTTCGCTTTTTTTAGGTGAATATTCAGAATTTTAAAGAATTGCATTCAACAGCCTTTAGAGAGTTTTAGGTGAAGTTTATCTGTTCATGCACGCCTGGATCCTACAGATAAGCTACTTCCCAGGTAAAGATTTATAGGGAATGCCACGTTTTCCATGCTGTTGAATGGGTCAGTTTTAACCTGTGACATTTCCAGTGTTAACCAAAAAAAAGGAAGGCATTTTTGCTTTTCACTTTTTATGAATTCTGCACTTAAAAAGAAATCTATTTGATGATAGAAATACCAAGATTGGTGCTGCTGGGTCTTTGATTTGGTTAAAGCTTGATGCAAAGCTCACTGAAATCTGGGAAAATCCCCCGTGGATATCCATGGGCTTTGGATCAGCTGAGTGAAAGAGAGAGGTAGGAGCTCACCACAGCTGATCCCACCTGGCTGAATTCAGCAGGAGCTCATTGGGCACTGGAGAAACGGAGCTGGAATTTAGGATTTGCAGGAATTTGCATATAATTAATAAGAGAATTCCATTTTAGCTTGCTCACTGAGGACACTGGGGTCGACACACACCAGTTAGAAATCACCACCAATAGGTTTTATCAGTAGGGCAGCACCGTTTGGGCACAAAATAAACTTCCAAAGAATCCTTTTCCACGCTGAGTATTTTTCACTGGTGAAGGAATCACTGCAACTGCTTCGTTTTAAACTGAGATCCTTTGGAATTCAAATGGAATTGTGGGATTCAGATCTGCCAAGTGTCCCAAGATATCAACGTGTGCCAAGCTGGCGTGGGAACTTCATTCCCCAAGTGTGCTTGGATGGAATGATTTGTTATTCCCAAACACTTGCCCAGAGAGCAGTGAATGTTTCCATGTCTGAATGTACAGTTTCTAACCTGGATTTACATTTTAATGTTGAAAAACTTGGTGTATCTCGAGCTTGTTGTGAAATACTCCTCTGGTTGCTGTTCCTGACGCGGCATTGGAGAGTCGAAGTCCACATTAGATATTTTATGTTGAACAAATAAATAGTTTTTTCAGGAAATATGTTTTTTGGCTCTTCTGGGGGGTGTTTAGGAGGGGTCACAACTTTGCAATTTTTTTGTCTTGGTGTTCAAACATTTGAGATCCAGTTTGGGCTCAGCACTCTGCAGGTCTGACTCATTTTCTGTCTGTTTTGTGTATTTAGATGTAAAGAAAAGTCACAGGATTCCTGTTCCCATTGTAAGTAACCTCACTACAGCAAAATACTGTGGCTGCCCCATCCCTGGAAGTGTTCCAGGCCAGGCTGGATGGAGCTTGGAGCAACCTGGGATAGTGGAAGGTGTCCCTGCCCATGGGACAGGGTGGGACTGGATGAGCTTCAAGGTCCTTTCCCACCCAAACCATTCGAAGGTTCTATGATTTTAAAAATTCTCCTAAATCTTTAATTGATTTTCGTATTTAATTCAGTTTGGACACTAAGCCCCAGCCAGTTTAGGCTCTCCCCTGGGTGTGTTGGCATCAAGTGGCTCCACACGTGTCTGGCCTTTGGGGCAGGGAAGGTTCCTTCTACTAATTTACCTTTTAATATAAACCTTAAATTTCACTATCATTTTTCTAAACCATAATTAAGTGCCCAACCCTGTATTTCTCTGCCCTGTCAGTGATATTCCTATTTTGACGTCCAATCCTTTACAGGCAGGGGGTGGTTCAAGGATGAGTCAAAATGACTAAGGAGCTGCAAATCCTTCTGATGCTAACGCAGGGTGTTCTCATCCCAGAGTGCATCCAGCTTCCTTCTCACAGCCTGGGATGCAGAGCCTTGTTCCTGGGAATGGAAAGAGTTGGGAACTGCAAGGGTTTGTGTGGCTGAAACAATGCTGGAGGGAGTATTCCTTCTTCTGTGGTTACTTTTTGGCATCCTCAGGCATTTGTAAAGCTCATTCTCAGGATCGTGGAATATCCTGAGCTGGAGGGGAATCCACAGGGATCATCCAATCCAGCTCCTGGCACTGCACAGACACCCCAACAATCCCACCCTGTGCCTGAGAGTGTTGTCTAAATCCTGCTGGAGCTCTGGCAGGAGTTTTCCCAAATGCCAGAGCTGCTGTTTGCTCACTTCCCTGATACTTGATGTACTTCCAGCTTTGTTCTGGGGCACAGGAGATCCTTGTGGAGGACTGGGAATTCGTAAAATGTGCTGACACTGGACACGGGAGGTAGTGTTTTGTTCAGACCCCATTCCCTGACTCCCTGACCTCTCCCTGGCCTCAGGAGGGAACTTCAATCTCTTGGTGGGGAATTTACCCAGAGAAGCTGTGGCTGTCCCACCCCTGGAAGTGTCCAAGGCCAGGCTGGACAGGGCTTGGAGCACCCTGGGACAGTGGAAGGTGTCCCTGCCCATGGCAGGGGGTGGGACTGGCCTTCAAGGTCCCTTTCCCACCCCAAATCCATGATTCTGTGATTTCTGTGAGTTCTTAATGCCCTGGGGACTGTCAGCAACCACAGACCTTCACAGGATGATATTCCAGGTTCCCTGGTCTGCTCAGAATCTGAGGTGATGACTCCTACTCCTCCAGGATGAACTGTTTAGGAAAAATGTGTGTGGAGACATTGGAATGATGATCTGCTGGGATGTTTCTATGGGATCAGCACTTGAGGCCCTCCCTGTGCCATCACTAAGAGGAAGAAGCATCACACGCAAGAGCTTTGAATATTCCCTTTATTGGTCACACAGATGAAATTGCAGCCTTTGGAAAACAAACAGAATTAACCTGCAAATAAAATCACAGATCAGCTCGTTCCTGTTTGCCAAGAGGCTGTGTGAGATCACAGGGCAGCAGCTCCTGTGGGCTCTGAGATCACAACAATCAGCTGCTTCTTGCCAGGAGTGCAATGAGTTCCTACATCCCTGTTTGGCCAGCAGAATTTTCCCAAAATCACCCACATGGGGCTGGATTTACAATGGACAACATGCTCCTGGATGTCTCCTATTTGGAATAAGTGAAATCAAGGGGATCCAGTTCCACCAAATGGCTTCTCCTGAAGCTCACAGATTCAGCATTAATCACTGGGGAATTTTCTCCAGCCCCATTTTTTTTTTCCCCTTTTCTTGATTTTACCCAGTGACTACAACATCTCAGCTGAGCTACCAGGGCAGCTGGGAATTCTTTGGACAGACTGGGCATGGAAGTGGCTCCGAATTTCCCCAGTCCAGCTCTCAATTTCCCCGAGCACAGCACGAAGATGTGCTCGGGCATCCCCCACTCCTGAGGTGTGGCTGTGGCACAGCCCAGGCTGCTGAGCTATTCCTGGCACATGGAGTCATCAGGAGAGAGGAGCTGCATCACAGATGAGTAAGGAACAGTTGGCTTATCCACACAGGAGAGTGAGCCTGGCACTGTGCTGGGTTCAGAACAGCCTTCGGATTTGAGGCTTTCCGACCAGCCCTGTCTGGGATGGTTTGTGGAGCAGGAAAGGCACATGGCATGGGGAAATCTTATGGTCTGTATGTGCAGAACAGGGTGTTGGGTCCCCTACAGCATCCCTGAACACCCCAGAAAGTCCTGCTCCTCCTCTGGGAGGCACAACCCTTCCCCAGCCAGCCCCTCTCTCTGAGCTGTGTCCTGAGCTGGGACAGAAATGGGAAGCTGAGGGGCCTGTGGGAGTTTTAGGGACAAGAAGAGCTATTTTCTTACGCTCTCTGCTATATATAGAGTCTGGCAAGTCCACGGGGCTGGAACAAGTTGCTTTTGTTGCTAAAACATCATTTGGAAAGGCCATTTTAGGCAAGTGCTGCTGTCTGGGGCTAGCTACACTAACCAGGTGCTGCAGCCCGAGTTTTGTCCTGGCAGGAATGGGAGGAAAACTGGAGTAACCCAGGCACGTGCTCCCAGAGCTGCTCTTACTCCCCTGGGAGCCTCAGAGCTTCTTCCTACTAAGGAGCTTTTGCCTCCTGGGGGGGAGCCTGTAAATCTAATTACACCCTGGGTGTTGGAGCAGCCAGCAGAGACCTCAGGTGTCCCCAGCTCCATTTCAGATCCTGTCTCCTGCTGCAGATGA
The DNA here is from genome assembly GCA_013396875.1 of Vireo altiloquus. Taxonomy (NCBI): domain Eukaryota; kingdom Metazoa; phylum Chordata; class Aves; order Passeriformes; family Vireonidae; genus Vireo; species Vireo altiloquus. The sequence continues at coordinate 94,242 of VZRF01012864.1, read as the reverse complement.
ACTGCAGGGCTTCAGCTGAACCCTGCCTGCCCTTTGCAGCCTGATCCCAGACACCACTTGGTGCACTTTGCCACGGATAATTAGTCCATATTCGAAAGCCCTTCCTGCAGGCAGGCTGTGGGGGGAGTGGAGCCATCTGGAAAATGGCAGCGACCTGGAAATGAGAGGCCATGAGCCAGAGCTGGAGCGGAGTCGAGCAGCCTGTGTGTGTCTCCCTGTGTTGTTCCCATCATTCTGCTGTGATTCCTGAGCTACTGTTGTCACATATTCCAGAGGAGCAGGAGCTCACAAGCGGGGCCCTGGAGGTCTGGCCAGCTGCTTCTTCTCCTGCAGGATGCTCCCAAAGAGCCGTGCTGCTGCCATGGCACAGCCCCAGTGGATGGTGATCCCGAACCCGCCGTGGCCATAGTTGTGAATCACCTGGGGGAGAGCCACAGAATGCAGGGATGGGCTGGGGGAAACCTCAAAGCCCATCTTGTCCTACTCCCTGCTGTGGGCAGGGACACCTCCTGCTGGCCCAGGTTGCTCCAAGCCCCCTGTCCAACCGATCCCTGAGCCCTTCCAAGGCTGGGGCAGCCACATCAATAATTTGTTTCAGTATCTCTGACATTTATCCCTGGGCTCAAAGATTCCCTCACTGTCGGTGGGGAGATGGAGTGAGGGACGATCACGGGACAGCGAGGGCTTGTTTATCACTTCCCCAGGCACAATTAACATAGTCATTAATTACACTCAGCCCTCCCAGGGACTGTGCAGCTACCTCTGCCTGGAGATTCCCGAGGCGGATGCTCTCCCGCTCCAGGCGGACCGAGGGCCGTGCTGGTCTCAGGCCGCTCCACTCCCCGACGATCTTCGCCTTCTGGAAACAAGAGCACAACAACACTGCACAGCATTCCTTGGAATCCCACCAGACAAACCTCACAGCACCAGGTGAGCCTGGAGATGAGCAGGGACAGGGAGTTCCCCACCCTGCAGCAGCTCCAGGCAGAACAATTTGGGTGCTGAGGCAAATCCCTGTGCCACGCCAGCCTTCCTGCTAATCCAGGGAATAACAGCAGCACTGGGAGAGGACACAAACCAGCCTCACCTCACACAGCCCTTCTCCAAAGGTGTGGGGACACCACAGCCAAAGGGCTGGAACCTCCCAAAGCTCTGGTTCTACTTTTTAGCAGCTACGTGAGTAATTATTATCCCTAAAAACCTTGTCTCAGCGCCAGGTGTCTGTGATGGAAGCACGGGAGCCCCCAACTCATGGAAACATCAAGGTCCTGTAGTTTTTCCCAGCACCCATTCCCACATCCCAAGCCTCTCAGCTGCCCATGCCCCATCCTGGCAGTAGGATCACCCACCTGGAGAGCCGGGAGGAGCCGGCAGCAGCTGTCCCAGATGGATTTGTGATCCTTGGCACTGTTCTCCTCGCTCCAGTTGCCGTGCTGGTAAATCCCTCCCAGGACTGTGAACTCAGTCCTGCACCAGGAGCCAAAGGAGACACACGGTGGTGACTTGTCCCCAGCTGTCCCCTGGGGGCCACCACATGGAGGGACACTGGGTGAGTGTGGTGTTGGATCCTGCTACACCCTGAGCCTGCAAAATGTCCCTGTGGGAGAAACTCCCACTCGGAGCAGGTGGAGAGCAGTGCCTGCACATCTGCTGGTGAGCAAGCCACTCATTAAATCCTGTCAGCCCTTCCTTGTCTGGGCAGAGCAGACTGATCATTCCATCCTTATCAAACAGGTCTGCTCCTGCCTGGCTCGGGAAGAGCTGGAAGGAATGGGATGACTCCAGAGGAGAGCACAGAGAACAGATTGGTGCTGCTGCTGCTCCAAACCCCTGTGGATTAACAGAGGACAAGAGGCAGGTTAAGGTTGAGGGGAGCCGGGAGGCATCTGGACGGGCTGGACCCTTCCAAAACCTTGCTTGATCCTTGGGAAGCACAAAAGCAAGAGGAGGGACTCTCCAGCAGGGCAGGGGTGTTCTCCATGTGAACTCTGGATCCATTTCATCCTTTGGGATGAGCCTGGTGCCCAGCTCTGACAGCTCGAGCTAAAACAAGCACCAGCAGAGGAATTCATCTGTGGCTGGGCCTGTGATTGGGAATCACTCAGAACAGGGACTATGAGCCTACAAAACTCCTGTTTACATCCTGGTTTATTGCCTAAGCCTGGAATATTAGCACAATAGGAAGTGCCAGAGATGCAGCATTCAAATTTCAGCTTAAAGACCTCTCTCATTTGCCAGGGCAGGGTTGCTGCAGGCCCTCGGGAGGAAGCAGAGCTGCAATGAACAGCAGATGGATTTATTTATCCCACAGTGTAGCTCCCTGGGCAGGGCCAGGAGCTGGACTTGATCCTTGTGGTCCTTTCCAGCACAGGATATTCCATGATTCTCTGATAAACCCAACGGGATGCCCCCAGGCTCACCAGCAGCTCAGGGGACAGTGAGGGGAAGGCTGAGCTTTCCCAGGGAGGTTTTGTTAAAGAATTCCTACCTTGTTTTTATGGGAGCATGGATCAGCAGTGCCTTTCCCCACCCTGAGCTGCTGCACTGCAGTTTAGTCAACACTGTTGATAATAAAGATGGCTATAAAAGTGAAAACAAAAGATCTCCCCCAAAATATCCACTCCACTGTCTGTTTGGCTGTTTGGGGACCTGGCCAGGATTGAGTTTGCTTGGGTGGGATTTGGTCCTTGGAAAAGGACAGGACGTGGAAGCACCATGGTGCAGGGTGCTGTCTGCCAACTGGGAGCTCCCTCACTTTGCTGCCCACGTCCTTCTGCTCTCCTCCCACACAGCCAAGAAAAGCAGCAGGGATGAAGCCAGGCCTGGCAGACACCAGCAGGAGCCATGTCCCAGCTGAGGCTTCAGGGACACAGACAGAGGAATGTCACCAGTGCCAGCCAGCCCTGCCTGGGCCACTGTCACCTACCCTGGGATGATGTAGGGTGAGCTGTAAATCCCAGATTTCAAGTCGTGAGTGATGATGAAATGCTTCACCCATGGGGCCTGGACCTGGGAGATGGAGGGGAGGAAGTCAGAGCTGGAGAGTGGCCAGTGGAGTGGGTGCCAGGCTCAGGGGGGCAGCGGGAGGGACACAGGGATCTGGATGTGGGACCCTCCCTTAGCTCTGGGCTCCCTATTCTGTCTTCTCTAGGAAGAGAGGAAGACAGGATTGCAGGTAGGGAGGAGCTTCCTACTCGCTTGAATCCGTGTTTCCCTAAATAATCATCCTCTTATCCCAAAGATTTTATGTCTTCTTATTATCAGTATTGTGCCTCTGACCTCTCCCAGTCCTCACCCTACAGAGGAACAGGCTGGAGATCAATGGCATTCCCACAGCTGAACTGGGAATGGGATCCTGGTGGGTTTCACATGAGCAGTGTTTGCTGGGAATCAGGACTTGATCCCAGTGTGGGTGCAACCACAAGCCCATGGTTTTCCTCACTCCTCATGGTAACAGATGGGTTTTTGGGAAGCTCCCAGGCCTGCCCCAGCTCACCTTGATGATCTGGCCCCTGCCAGGCTGCAGCTCCGGGTCAGGCTGCAGATCTCCTGCTCGCATCCCACTGCAGTTCAGCACCACATCCACACCCTGGGAAAACAGCTGAGGAGAGAGGGACATGGCTGGGGGCAGCACGTGGGGATGCTGCCACAGAGGCACAACATTCCTGCTTCCAAATCAGCCAAGTGCTCTTTCCAACGGTCAGGAAATGGATAAACCATAAGGGCCAGATCCAGGACACAGCTTCCCCAGCCAGCTCCTGCTGAGACCCCATGTGTGCCACCAAGCCGTTCCAGGGAAAGCTGCCAATCCACGCTGGATAAATGCTCTACCCCATCCTCTCTCAACCATCCCTCAACGCCCAAGACCCTTTATCTTTCCTGGTAGAATGGCATTCCTGCTGTCCCCTGACCCATCACTCATGCCAAGGAATATCCCAGAGCAGCACCTTCCTGATGATGCTGGATGCTGCTGCTCCACTCTGGGATGGGGTTGTGCCCTCTACCCTGGCTCCACATCCCCACTCACCTCCTGGAAAGACTCGACCTTCTTATGGAAAAACTTCACTCCCCTCTGCGTCAGCCTGGGAAGCACAAGTTCATTTGTTACTTAATGAATTAAAAGCAAATGTTCAATACCAGGATACCTGCTCAGCATTAGAAATTACAGGAATAAAATCAAGCCCCAAATTCTTCCAAAGACAAAAGCACTTGGATGCAGCTCCAAGTGTCCCATTACTTTCATTTTTTTCATGCAAAAATACACTTCCTGGGCTCACTGTTAACGTGGGGAAACTGATGCCCCACTGGGGCAATGAGCAGGAATTCCAGACCCTCTTCCCTGCTTCCCGGGGATGCATCCCCACCTCCCCTATCCTGATGTGCAGGATGAAAATCCACACCTTGAGGATGGAACCAGGAGCAGCTGCACTCACCTGTTGGTGAGCCAGGGCAGGTAACTCCTGCCCTCCAGCATCAGCGCCGTGTTGAACCAGCCATAGCTGAAACGGGAGGAGAGGAGGCTGTGAGGACCTACAGGAGCCTCCTGCCCCAACATTCCCGACAGTCACTGTGGATCTGGGACCCCAATTCCCCCTGGGACCCTCCTCACACAATGAGCGCATGATCTTCCCCCTTTTTACAGCATAAAACACGTTCTGCTGGTGTTCCTCCCCCATGGTGGTGAGGTAAGAGAGGAGCTGGAATAGTTCCCATGCTGGGTTGCTGCTTTTTTGGCTGTTTGAGCTGTTTCCTACTTGTTTTAAGGGAAGCAGCTGTAAAGAAGTGAGGAAATTTCTATGCCCACAGTTTCTTGTCCCACAGTCCCATGCCAGGGATGTATCCAGGAGGTATCCAGGACTGTCCTACCTGAGTCTCCAGACAACAGACCGAAAAATACCTGTAACCTGGGAAGACTTGGAGTTCTTTTGGTGTCAGGTTCCTGAATCCCAGGACAATGTTCTTCCAGGATGGGTCCTACAGCAGGGAGAGAGTTCTGAGGTCATTAATGAACTGGGATCACCGTGGGACAGAAGCCGTGGGGGGATCATGGGACACAGCCCATCCCAGAGGGACACAGGTGGATGTGCAGCAAAGGGGAGGCTTTGTCGCTGCCTCCTCAGATGGCTCAGCCCTTCCTCACACCAATATTGCCTTGGGAGCACAGAAAACACCATGTCCCAGGCACTGTCACAAAGCAAACTTGGAAATACTGGGAAGTGTTGGCTGGGAAGAAGCACAGCTCTGCCCACACCAGACTGAGCTGGAGCCCTTCCCAGCCCTGGCTGTGCCCTGCTCCTTACCGGCACTGGCTCTGTGAACAGATTGTAGCCAGAAATGAGGTAAAGTCCCATTTCCTTGGCTTCTGGGGAGTGCAGGTGCCCGAGGAGGTAATCGAACGTCTCTTTATTCCAGAGCCTGTGGTGAGAATGGGAGAGTGGTGGCTCTGCCAGCCCCATGGAGCTGTGCCAGGGCAGCTCGTGGGACACAGGGAGAGGGACACGGCACCATCCTCCTCCTCCTCCTGCCTTACGTCTCCTGCAGGTTGCCGTGGTCACTCAGGTAGGGCTGCCACAGCCCAGCTGCCCCGTCACTGGTGGTGTGGGGGGTGAAGTGGTCAGCGTAGACCTCAAGCTCCAGGGAAGGCACCAGGCCGTGGAACTGCTCATGGATGCACAGGGCGCTGGAGAGCCCAATCACCCCAGCCCCGATGATGGCCACACGCATGGCTCCGGCTCCTGGAAGGGAGGAGGGCTCAAAGGGCAGTGCTGGGGCTGCTGGATAAGCTGGGAACACCACAGGGGAACATCAGCTCCTGCAGGAGCCTCAGCTCTGCTGCCAGAGTGTGGAAATGACATGGCCCTAAGTGCTAGGGCCTGTCCACAAACTGGCTCCATATTCATAGATTTTTCAGAAGGCTTAGATTTTATTATCAAGAACAGAGAGCAAGCTTTTTCCTCTCTCCAGCTATGTTAGCTGAGATTGTCGTCTGTCTGTCTGTGTCTGTCCGTGAACAGAACAGAGCAACATAATGTATGAAAACAAAATCCAAAATAGAAATCCTCATTGGCCAAGGAGAATGCATTATCAAAACAACTTCCATTATTTACATTCTTGGTCCTGGGAATCTACAGAGGTTCCCTTTTAGAAATGGAGTAAGTTTCAATTCAAGAGAAGTGTTACAATTCCAGACAACTCAAAAGGAACCTGCCCTTCTCAAGCCTATAGCTGTGATCACTCTAAGATCCGCTAACAAGTCAGCTCCACACCGGAGCACCAAGGAAGGGCTGAGATCCTCATGGTGTGTCTTCATGCATTCCTTGTAAAGCTTCCCAGGTATCCCTCAAGCTCTGACTGGGTGCTGGAATCATGGATGGGGGGTCATGGTTCCTCCCAGTGGCTGGGGAATGTGTCTCCATCCCTGGCTGTGCCAGCAGAAAAGCTGCAGCTCGGCTGCCAGAGCTGCGCTCCTGGCCTGGCACAAGGAGCTCCAGGAGTGCTGTGCCCCGGGACAGGGTGGCACAGCCTCGGAATCCTCCTCTGCCTCCCACCGGCGGCAGGCTGAGCAGCCAGGGAGATGCTGGAACACCCACCACGGCCCCATCCCCGAGGGACACCACGAACCCTCCATTCCCAGTGACCCAAACCCACTCTGAGCAGCTCACAATCCTTCCCAGCCACTGGCATGGGCTGGAGGCAAGAGGTGGGCACGGATAAAACAGATGGAAATCAGCAGGCGTTTTCCAGGGAGCAATGCCAGCTGGGATGAGTGCAAGGTTGGATCCTCACACTGTTGTCACCCTTGGGGCTGCACGAGAGGGTGGCTGTGCCATCACCCCAAACCCTTCCAGGCACGGCTGGGAGAATGGCCATGGATAAATTCCGGCTGCAAAGAGGGGCTGCAGCCTCTCTCCATCCTCTGATTTCCTCTTGACAGCACTTTCCTGCCTTGGAAAATGCCTGTGGTCACTGCCTGTGCAGGGAGCAGACAAAGAGCAGTTTGGGGAAGGGCTGGGAGTGCAGATCCTTGGCTGGTTCTGGGAGAAGGAATAAATTCTAGCCCACAGGGCTTTTTTGGACAAGGTGAAGTCCAGCATCTCTGCTGTGCCAACAGCAGGACTGACATTTGCCGGGATGGAGGGAGGAGTTGTCAGAAGGGCGCAGCAGGAGCTGCTTCCCATCTGCCGTGGTTTTATAACCCACAGGAACCAGGGCTGCCTCTTCCACCTGGGGCAGGGGCTCACCCTGGCTGCCCCTGCAGCACCAGCTGAGGAGGATCCACCAAAAAATAATGGGAATACGCATTTTCCACCAGTTTACCTGAGGAGTGTGGAGTCCCCGGAGCAGTCACTGCCGTGTCCAGAAGCTTCAGAGTCGGAGTTGTTACAGCAGGGCAAGGTCTGAGTGCTCAGGGAAGCAGGGCCAAAGTCTGCTCGGGCCCGGGGAGGTGGAGTTCCCACGTGGTGCTGCTGGCAGGAGGCCCTGAAGTCATGGAAAATGGGGTCACCACCATCAGTGGCAAAATACCATCCCTGACACTGGTCTCCATGGTGACCACTGGCAGACCGGGACACAGGGATGTGTTTAGCGGGCATGGTCTTGGAGGTCTTTTCCAATGGCAACGATTCTATGACTTCCCAGTGCCTTGATTTGCAGAATCGCTTAGCTTGGAAAAGACCACTGAGATCGACCTTTGGCTGATCACCATCTTGTCAGCTAGACCAGAGCACTAATGCCACATCCAGTTGCTTCTTGAACACAAGATTCCTGTGGGATCTGGAAAAGTTGGGTGCTTCTGGCTCAGTTTTTGGGTAGGAAGAGAGGCTGGGGGAATTGGGATCATCAGCCTGGAAAAGAGGAGGATTCAGAGCTTCATTGTGGCCTTCCAGTACCTGAAGGCAGCCTGATGGAAAAATGCAGTGACTATTTACAAGGGCCTGGAGTGACAGGACAAGGGGGAATAGCTTCCCAACGCCAAAGAGCAGGGACAGATGGGATATTGGGAAGAAATTCCTCCCTGTGCGGGTGGTGAGGCCCTGGCACAGTTTGCCCAGAGAAGCTGTGGCTAGTCCACCCCTGGAAGTGTCCCAGGCCAGGTCGGACGGGGTTTGCAGCAACCTGGGATAGCGGAAGGTGTCCCTGCCCTAGGAATGGGATATTGGGGCGGGATTTGGGGAGTGGGATGGGCCTATAAGCCCCGCCCACAAAATCAA
>VZRF01012864.1:38935-86015 GCA_013396875.1 Vireo altiloquus | reverse complement strand
ACCCCGCAGGCCCCGCCCCGGCCCCGCCTTGGCCCCGCCCCTTCCCGGCGTAAGGGGGAGGCGGCCGCGGCCCCGCAGCCGCAGCCATGGCGCTGGTCACCCTGCAGCGCTCGCCGACCCCCAGCGCCGCCTCCTCGGCCAGCACGAGCGAGGTGAGCGGCGATGGGATGGGCAGGGACGGAGAGGGAAGGAGAGAGTGGGCCCCGGGGGCGGCGGCGGCGGCGGACGGGGGGCGGGGAGGGGGGGGGTGAGGCCCCGCTCGGGGACNTGGCACAGTTTGCCCAGAGAAGCTGTGGCTAGTCCACCCCTGGAAGTGTCCCAGGCCAGGTCGGACGGGGTTTGCAGCAACCTGGGATAGCGGAAGGTGTCCCTGCCCTAGGAATGGGATATTGGGGCGGGATTTGGGGAGTGGGATGGGCCTATAAGCCCCGCCCACAAACGCAAACCCCGCCCATACCACGGAGCCCCTCCCCTTTAATCCCCGCCCTTACCCCGCCGGCCCCGCCCCGGNGCCCCTTCCCGGCGTAAGGGGGAGGCGGCCGCGGCCCCGCAGCCGCAGCCATGGCGCTGGTCACCCTGCAGCGCTCGCCGACCCCCAGCGCCGCCTCCTCGGCCAGCACGAGCGAGGTGAGCGGCGATGGGAGGGGCAGGGACGGAGAGGGAAGGAGAGAGTGGGCCCCGGGGGCGGCGGCGGCGGCGGACGGGGAGCGGGGAGGGGCGGGGTGAGGCCCCGCTCGGGGACAGGCCCCTGACAGCCGCCCCGGCACCTTGTATTCCAAAGCTTCTGCTTTCATCACCTGCACAGATCCGGGTCCCTCGTGGTCCCACCGGCATTCCCCAGGCCCTGGCTCCATCACCCTCACAGACCCAGGTCCCTCATGGTCCCGGCCTCAGGGCTCTGGCCCTCCACAGCTTTCCCCCTGGTTCCACCCCCTCGCGGACCCCTGGCCCTCCACAGCCACTTGCCCCCTGCCTTCATTCCGTCGCACTCCCCATGGCCTGACTTCCGACAGCCCCCTGGCTCCAGCTCAGCCCCTCACAGTCCCCTCAGCCCCTGCTTTCATCCCTTTTACAGGTGCTGGTCCCTCATGGCTCTCAGCCCTACCCTGGTCCCCCATAGCCACTTACCCTCAGCCTTCCTCCCATCACAGCCCCCATGGCCCTGACCCTTACAACCTCCATTGCTCCCTGGCCCAGCTCAGCCCCTCACAGCCCCCAGCCATCCCAGCCCCTTCCTCTCATAGTCCCCGGTGCTGCCCAGCCCCAGACTTTTGATGCTACCAGGCCTGGGTCTGTCCTGCCATCCCCCACACAGCTGCATTCCCCCGTAGCTCACCCCTATTCCAGCCCTCAGCTGGCATTAGCCTGAGCTCCCTAAACCCTGGGGCAGCCTGCTTTCCCTCTCTCTTGCCAGATAAATCTCTGGATAGAGTGCTGGGCCTGTCTTCATGGAGCAGCTGTGCTGGCCCTAGACCTTGTCCCTCCTTGGCATCCCAGAGCTGCCACCACCTCCTGCCCCAGGGATGCTCTGCTTTGCCCCGGGTTATCCCTCTGTCCCTGCCATGGCACAGGCTTTCCCCACATCTGCTTGAGCTCCTGCCAGTCCTTCCCCAAGGTGCCCATTGTCAGTTCTCCAGGAGCAGTGCCCGTCCTGCTCTGCCCTGTACCTGTGCCACTCCTCACTATGGCACAGCCACCACCATTCTGCTGCCCTCTCCTTCCCCCAACTCTGCTGTTCCAGAGACCTGTATCTGCCACTTCACCTGCCCCGTGGTGCCATCCATGCATCCATGTCATGCTGGCATGGCACTCTGCATGTCCCAGCTCTGCTGCACACCCCCTCTGCTCTTGTGCCCCAGAAATGCCCTCTCCTGCCTCTGCCCGGCCCTGGGCTTCTGCTTCTCCCCACTACAGTTCCCACATGCCATCCAAGCACAGCTGCACCTCCAGTTTCTCTTTCTTCTTGCCTTTTTCCTTCCTAACCCATCTCTTTTGTGACCCTCAAAGACAGGCCTGGTGTTCCTCTGCACATCCTCCCCATGCATGTCTCCCCCCACACTTCTTTCCTTTGATGCTCACTGCCCTTGGCTTCGCTCTGTCCCCACTCCTGCCAGGTAAACAATCCTATTTGTCACCTGTCAGGTCCCTGTGACTCCCCCGATTAGCTGGTCTGAGGGGGGAGCAGGAGGGGGAAGCCACAAAGCTCCCAGGTTCTCCCTCACCCCAGGGGCTGCAGGGGGACCCTGGCTCCAGGGACCCACTTTGGGCCACGCTGTGCTCATTTGCTCATTGAAGAACTTGCAGATGGGACTTGCACTTTTTGAAGGAGTTTTCAGAAGGAATTTTGTGGCATCTGATTTGGAAAGAGTCTTAAACAAGACCTAATGGCCACCAAGTCTACAGAGATGAAAATGAACTGTAACCCTGGAGCAGGCAGTGGAATCAGACTGGATTTAACTGGTGCAGGTGGGAGAGGAGTCAAAGCAGGCCTTGCCATGTACATCTGTCTTAGGCATTGAGCAGCTGCTGGTAATTGTATTTTCTGTTGGGATGACCATACAATTCTCCTTTTTCCTCCCGAAAATGCTGCCCCAAATTTGCCACCAGATGTTGTCCACAGCAGGGCACTTCTGCCACCAGCACCTGCAGCTCAGGTGTGCTGTGGTGGATCCCAGAGAAAGACACTGAATCCCTTTAGAACGGTGTCTTCTGGCATGAAATACCATAAAATTATGATTTCCACATTCAGCATGCTGTTTTTGCGAAGTTAATTTCAAAGAGAAATCCCATCAAAAAGTGCCAGCCTGCTCCTGTTCTTTCAGGATCTTTCTTGCAAGGAAAAATCAGGGCTCACTGGGGCTTTTAGCAGCTGTGAGTAATTACTAGAAGATATTTTAATGGGAAATGGTGGCCACACATCCTTGCTAATTGTGACTGTGCTGCTGTGGCCTCTCCTAACTCACGAGCCTGAAGGAATTTATAAAATGGATGCTTCTGCCTGCGAGAGTGTTGCTGCTGCCTTGACATAACGTGCCATAAATTCTTAGGAGGGAGCAGCTCACACACACTTGCACTGCTTGTGTGTCTCCCTTGCACACACCTCCTGCTCCCTGTGGCCCTTCAGTGTGGCTCAGCACAGTCCCCAGGGAGGGACGTGGCAGTGGCTGGTGGGGTCTGGCCGTGGTGGGATGAGCAGCAGCACCGTGGTGTGTGGTGCACCCCAAACCCTGCCAGCTCCGAGGGGTGCTCTGAGCAGGACAAGGCTCGGTGTGGCAGCCTTGCTTTGGTTTTCCTGCAGTTTTTAGTAGAAATGACAGGGAAAGTTGGCTTTGGGAGCAGCTCAGCTCCTGCAGGAGAGGAGCCCACAGCAGCTTCAGGCCCAGCCCTGCTGCTGAGCCCCAGCTGACGACATCCAAGAGCTGTCATCCTCACAGTCACGTTTGTTTAAAAAGGAAGAAAGTTTTTCTCCCCCTTGTTGCTATGTGACAGCCCCAAACAAACAGGAGGGTGACCCTGCAAAGGTCCCAAACCTGACAGACCTTCCCAGGGCTGGGGCATCTGCCAGTGGGAGCACTGGGATTGGGGTGCTCTGGGGCCCTGCCTGCAGCCCAGCTCTGCACTGTAAACAGACTAAAAATAGCCATGGTATGCTCCTCACCCTCTGCTGGGTCAGTCAGGACAGCCTTGTGCATCTCCCTTCCTCCAAATGGCCACAGTTCCAATATCCGGCCTCTGCTGTTGCATTTGTGGGATTTTTTTTCTTTCCCTGGCTTTACTTGGTTCTCACAGATTGTCAGCAGAGTGGCTCCTGTGCCCTCCAGCCTCCCAAATCCTCCCTAGAGAGGGTGGGGAGCAATCCAGGTGACCCCCACACATGAGGTTCCAGTCTTGAACGTTTGAAATTATACAATTTGCTTATTTTTAGCTTGTAGAAAACCACCTGGAAACTCTTACGGGGACCATTCTTTGATGTGGGTTCTGAGCAATGCTGTGGGAAATACCAGGATGTTCCCCAAGTGTCAGCTCTGATGGAGCCTGATTCTTTCAAGGCTTGTGTCCCTTCAGCTTTGTCAGGATCTGATGTGTTGTGAGTGTGAAGGATTTCCTGTAAGGTCCCTGCTTTGCTTCTTGGGCCCAAACTTTTTCCCCATAGCACAGCCCTGCCCTCCAAGGGGATTCTCCCAACCCTTTCTCCTCTGTGTACACAGGACCAAAGCAGAACTATCTTAGAGCCAACTTATCAAAGCAGAACAATCTTAGAGCAGAACTGTCTTAGAGTTTTGGGGGTTTTTTGGTCAGCTCTGGATGCAATTAGCCCCAACTCTGCTTTTCTTTAACAAGGAATTTTGTCTAGAAGCTAATAGGGCAGTTGAAGGGTACAGCTGGAAAGCACAACTCTGTGGAAATGCTTGGTTCTGGAAGCAAGCTGAGGTCACACTTCCCTTTTGAAGAGAGTAAATAAAGTGTAGTGTCACCTGAGCAGCCAGATTTGCTTCTAGCGGGACTTTCTACCAGTGCCTGGTGCAAAAGTGTCCCTTTTAATCCATGTCTGCCCCCAAAGCAGCTGTTCCCCAGGAGGGCAGCAGGCAGAGGATGTGCCAGGCAGTGGGCATTGTCCTAGCCTGGGGACACATGTGCCAGTGTCCAGGTGGAGGTGGCCTCCTAGAGCTGCACATCACGTGCTGGAGGTGGGACAGTCCCAGGGAACACTTTTGGCTGTGTCCTTGTGCTTGGGACACCCTGAATCCTGGTTATTTGTGCCCAGCTGATGGCTTGGGTTTTAACTTTTATATTTTTCCAATCCTGTACTGCCTGGTGTGTAGCTCTGAAGTTTCTTGTAGCCTGTTAGCTTCTGCCCTCCCATGCTGGTTAGACATAACAAAGCCTCTCCAAGCCTGCTCTCCAAGGACACTCAGGCTGTCCTAGGCCCAAAAAGTGGGCTCTGAGAGGGGGGCAAGCTTGGGTAAATTATGTCATTAACTGAAGCTTTAATTGGAGAATTAATCCTGATGTGCAAACGAACCAAACTTATACAAGTTTGAAGAACTCAAGACCTGTTGTCCATTTTGTCAGTAGCCTCTGCACTCCCCAGGATGTACCTTTGAAGGCCCTTCAGATAAATACCTACCTTTATTCCCTTATTCCTGTCTCGTCTCTGGTTTTTTTAGGTGGCCACTTGAGGCATCCCAGCCGTGGCCGCCACTGCTGCCCTCACGTGTGTGCGCGGCGGGAGCGAGGTGTGCGCTCCGGGCTGACGTCGGGGCTGGCGCTCTTCAGAGAGCTCTGCGCTCCAGGACCAGCTTGCAGGATTAGGACCTAATAGCTTTAAAATCCCCGTGAGCCCCTTTGTCACCCGGCGCCGAGTGCTGGTGGCATACAGGACTGGAGAGGCTCATTTATCCTCCCCCCTGCAGAAAACAGCCCCTCACACCCTGTTGGAGCAGGGAGGTTTTATTTAAAGGTGTAAAACAACAAACATGTAACTTTCTTTTGTATCCTTTTCTCCCCTCAGGCGGAGGTCGGCAGTGATGAAGAGCGTAGGCTAAATGTGAGGTAAGCAGAGCTTTTGGCCTCTAAACATCGTTTCCACTGTTGTTAATTGTCTCTCAAGCAATCCAAGTCCTGATCCCGCAGAGATCCCCAAGCCTGTGCCTTGCCTGGAGGGGATGGCGTGGTCTGCAGAGAGCTGAACCTGGGGATGCTCTCTCCCTCATCACTTTTGAAATGAGCATTTAACGAGCTGAAAGCATAAAAGAGAGTTTGTGATCCTTTTTCCCCTGGAGGGAAGACACTGGAAAATTGCTGGTCAGCTCTGGCCACAGCACTTTAATGTTATCGTGGCATCTCTGGCTCTGCTGCTGCTCCCTGAGGCTGGGGCTCCACTCGGGAAGGCAGCTCTGCTCCCAGGGTGGGGAAGGGAGAGCTCTGCTCATTCCTGAGAATTAACTGCCAGGAATTTTGCCTCTTTGGGGTTGTGCAGAGCCACTGTGTTCCTGTGAGGGGAAGAAAGGGCTGAGCTGTCCTGCCAGGGAGGAGAGAGGCTCCTCTTACTGACACTGTGCAGATCCAAAGTGGTGACACAAGCTCATGTGCTGGGGCCCTGGCTAATGGGGCTCTGAGTAATGCTGTGGATGGCTCACTCTAAGCCTGGCTCTTACAGGCAGCTCTTCCCCTCTAACCTGTAAACCACAGCCCAAGGGAGAAGTGTAAAGGCACAGCAGTGCTTCAGCATTTAGTCTCTTCCCCTTGTCACTCCTTCCTGCTTTCGTTGTCCTGAGTTCAAGAAAAGCAAAGCCACTTGTGCTGCTGCTTAGACTGTGTTTGTCAGAGACCAGGAAGCAGGGCTGCTCGTGGGCAGAGTAGGGAATTGCTGGACATTTTTGTTTCTGTGATCTGGGCTGGTGTCTCCTGGCTGCAGCCCACCTGGGAAGGCTGGAATTCCATGGCTGTCCAGGGTTGCAGACAGAAGTGCTGTGTGTCTGCTCTGCGTGCTCTCCTGTGTACAGGCATTTTGTGGCATTCTGTAATGCCATTTGAGAGCTGACTTTGTGGAGAATTGATTTTGTATTGATTCAATCAAAATTTGGGATTCCTGATTCTGCTCCTTGTATAATGCAGGGTGTCAGCAGGAACCTGCTGAAGCCACAGAACCCTAATTCTTTTGCTTTTCCCCATGTTGACTTAAACAGTAACATGTAACCAAGCAGGATGGCAGCTTCCTCTTTTGGATATACAGTTCTATGTTGAAAGAGAAAATCCAGCTTTATCCTCATCACTGCAAATGTTCTCACTCGTACAAATAATCCTGGGGAGATCCTTGGATTCGTGGCCACCTTTGGTCTGTCTGACCTCTTTGCAAGCTGAGCATGTACATCCACCACTGACCAAGGCCACCAGGAGTGTAGATGCACTTAGACCAGGCTTAAAGGCTGATGCTTTTCTCCTGGCTGTTGAAAAATGCTGCAGCAGTGACGTTGCACACTGAGATCCCATGAGCTTCCTCCGTCCCTCAGTCTCCTGGGGCTGCTCTTCCGTATACGATTGTCAGGATAAGAATCTGGTAATTAAATAGCCAGACAGACCTCGAGAATCAGATGGCTCTTGTGCACAGCCTCTGCTGTCCTCAGGGGAGAACACTGCCAAGAGCTGCAGGAAGTGTGTAGACACAACACAGATGATAAATGAAGCTCCTGTTTGTTTGGTGGGTCGATCCTGTCTCCTTTCCCACTGACTGCTGTCCCCTTCCCTGCTTCGGATCAATTCGCTGAGACTCTGCCTGGTGCCCAGGGGGTGGCAGAATTGTTCAACTTCATTGTGCTGCTTCTCTGGTGAAAAATCCCTGCAGGATGGCCTGTGCTGGTGTTTGTGTCCCGTTCAGTCCTGGTCTAGCCTTGGTGACAGCTGGTCTTTGTCACACATACCCTGAGCACAGGGGTCAGCAATCCAGCTCCTGGCTCTGCAGACCTTGGAGGTCAAATATTGGGGAAAAGGAAGAACTGCTGGACACTTGTCCCCATCGTGCTGCCAGCTCGAGCTGTGTTTCATCAATACAGGATGGCTGTGCTAGTACACATTTATGACATAATGTATTCATCTGCCTGATGAACAAATTTTTTTTGTTCGTTCCAAAGCATTCCAGGATTGTCATTTGAGGTTGCATAGTTGGATCTGGTTCCATGAGCCATCTGGCTGTTTTCTTGGAGGAACAGGTCTGTATCGTGGTTTTGCACCCAGCTACATCTGGCTGCTCCCTGGTCATCCTTCCTTATGGTTTCTGTCATTACAAAATGCTTTTCTTTCTCCTTGGAACAACTTCTACCACAGCAAGGATCACGCTCTAGGTTCAGCTTTGCTTTCAAAGGTATTGCTGCTATCTGCATTTTCTTAGACATTAATCTGCTTTAAGTCATCTTTTTCTCCGTTTCCAAAAATTTCGTGGAAGCCTCGAGAACGTAACATCCACACTGTTCTCAGCAGGCAGCCAGGAGTCTGTGTTGCTCCCCGAGGGTAAAGTCTCAGAGCAGAAGGAAAAGTAAGAGCACAGAGAGTTCTGAGAGCCCCTTTGGACTCAGTGCAGGCAGAAGCTGCACGTCTGAGCTGTGTTATCGGTGTCTGCTCAAACCTTCCCTCCTGGATAACCATCAGGGAGATGCTGCGGCTTGAACCCTTTTTTCCCCTAAGGGTGCAGCGCACCCACAGCTCACCCAAATCTTACTAAAACTGCTGTCAGGGCTAGACCAAGCCCATGGGAGGACGTGTTAGCCTAGACTTGAGCACAGCCTTAAGTCCTCCGAGATCGAGTTCCGTGCGAGCCTCGTGCGTGCAGTGCCTGTGGCCTTATCTCAGCCCCACATCCTGCTCCAGCTCCGAGCAAACTCCGAGGAGATGCTATCGAGGAGGAGGCAGAGCAGACCCGAGCTCTTTCCCAGCTGCCTGCTCTGGCACAGGGCTGCATGTGCAGTTTCTCCTTTTTGGTGTGACCCAGTCGATTCTCACCCTTGGCTGTGTGCTGGCTCTGTCACACCGAGTCAGAGGAGATGTTGTACAACCCAAATCGCTCTGTGAGTGTTGGCTGTTTCTCAGATGTGGTTGGCAAACACAGCAAGATAATCGCTGGTTTTAATTACAAATATAAATAGGTTTGTTTAGCCAGTTATTCTGTAATCTTTGCCATTATTGGCTTTCCAGTCACAGCCTGAATGCAGGGCTGGGTGAATGTTTTCAGGCACCTTCTGCTGGGAGATAGAGGTTGAACCACTATGGAAGAACCTGGAAGTTGGGTAACTCCAGGCTCTGATCAAGCCTGAAGATGGTTTTTGACAGAATTCTTGCTTGGCACCTCTGAAGTAAATTTTTCAGAGCTGGAAAAAGCAGCTGTGGGAGATAGAGGTTTTCAGGGTTGGGCTTGTATACATTTGCAGATCAGTGATCAACAGGAGGAGTCATTGCTGCAGACAAACTCATAACAGAGCAACAGCAGGTTTAGATTGGATAGCAGGGAAATTTCCTTCATAGAAAGGGTTGTCAAGCATTGGAACAGGCTGCTCAGGGCAGTGGTGGAGTCCTTATCCCTGGAGGAAAAGCTGCGTGGATGTGGCACTTGGGGACATGGTTTAGTGGTGACCTTGGCAGTGCTGCAGGAACAGTAGGACTCGATCTTGGAAGTTTTTTCCAACCTAAATGATTCCATGTTCATCCCTCTGGCACACACCACAGGACACCATTATATCTTATATCACATATGTATATATTTTATATATTTAATGTGTATTATATTTTAGTGCACCAAAAATTCTCTCTTAACACCCAGACCTGTAATTTCTTTAGGGATTTAGGAGCACATTTTGCTGGAGCAGCACTGGGTGAACACCTTGTACCCATGGCTCATGGTGCCAGGCAGGCACTCGGGGTGGGAGGAACATGGGGGCAACCACCCTGAGGATTTATTTGTGGGGACAGCAGCTCATTACAGCCTTGACAAGTCCTGCTGGCTGCAGATTGATTGCATCCCGGGGAGCTGCTGGGAGATCTCGGGGCAGAAGTTGCTGACTTCATGAAGTGTTCAAAACAGGACGCTGAATCACATCCTGGCCGATGGCAGCATCCTGCCTTAGCGTGCTCGGTACAATGGGGAGGCAGCGGCCCAGCCCCCGGCCCTCGGGAGCTCTCAGCCCGGAGGTGTGGCCCTGGAAGCTCAGGAAGGTGTAATTAAGCCTTTACATTTAGTGGTGGGCTGTGTGTGGATCTTCAAAGGCCGCAGAGCTGAGGAAACATTCACTTGTTTGACACTTATTTAAGATTTGGCCTTTCCAGGAAACGGTTGCCGACTTGAAGTTGAGCAATATGAGGAGTTTACTTGGATGTAGGTAGGGAACAGCAGGAGAGCTGCCAAATTGAAGATGTGATGATCAGATTCTTTTGGAATTGTATCTAAATCTTTTCGTTTTTTTTTTTTTTATTTATTTTTTTTTTCTTCCATGAAACCTCAGCAGTTTGGCAGAACTCAAACCATGAGGCCCTGTTATCAGAGGTGCTGGCTGTGCACTGAGCACTTGTTTCTGTAAAAGGCCAGTGTGGTCACTGTTTATTTAGGTGGTAGAACTGGGTCAGGACAATATTTTGGTTCCAAATGCCTCTTGATTTTAAATATCTTAATCTTTGATAATCGTCTGCCAAGATCTGTGAGTCAGGGGTTTCTCATACAAATCAGAGCTTTGCTCTGCCTGGCAAGTGCTCCTAAGATGTTTTTGGAATGGGGAATGGACAGAACACCTTCCTAGGCCTGGTTTTACTTCTAGTGAAGAGTGTTGAGATTATTTACTGAGAGCACTGACGTTTTTTCCCAAACATTTTCACATTGCAACATTTAAATCCTGATGCAGAATTACTTCACCACTGCACAAAAATAAGCTAAAAATAAGCCCAGATTCAAACAGATTAGGGCATATACCACATCCATCAGTTGTTTAGGTTTATCTGAGATCAGGACTCTCTTCTGCACAGCTTGTCTTCCTTCTCTGAAAATTTCAGTTTCTTGAAGTAATCCTTGCTGCAAAAGCTACTGGTGAAGGAAGCCTTCATATCAGGGACCAATTCAGCCAGAAATGCAGGGAATGGGACAAAATGTCCTGTTCAGATTTCCCAGAAAGCTGCCAGGTTTCTTGTTTGCTCTGTCTGCCATCCAAATGATCACATCCAACCATGTCCAACACTCTGATCCCAGTGGGGACTCTTCCACATGGCTGGGCATCTCCCTCCCAGCCCTGCAAAACATCCTCAACTCCAGCTCTCTGCTTTCCTCTGCAACACCATCCTGCTCGGAAAAAATGGAGTGGAGGGGGAAAAGAAGGATGATCTTGAGGTTTTTACCACTTCTTTTCCATTTTGAGTGAGCTTCACCCCTCCCTGGCAGTCTCCTGGTTTTGGGAAGGCTGGCTGTGAACCCTCAGGGGGATGGGAAGGCAGGCTGTGGTCTAGTTAAACACTCGAGGTGTCAGGGCTGAGCCAGAACTTTTCTCACTCCGCTCTTACCCCGCGTGATCCTCCTGGATTTATTTTATTTTGTTTTTCCACCAATGTGTCAAGTACTCCCTGGTCTCCGCTGCCTTTTTTGGAGCCGTTCTGAAACCCAGCAGCTCAGCTGGTTTTTGGGTTGCTGTGCCACCAAGATTCCCAGCCGTGCTTCCGATGCCATTGTCTGTGTCCTGGCTGACCTTTGGAAGCTGCTCCCTTAATCCTTCAAGCTGTTATTCACCTTCCTCTTCTTTTCCAGTGGTGCCGCTGGAGAGTTTCCACTTGTTTCTCTGGCCTGTCTCTGGGAGACACTGCTGAGTGGGTGAAGTGGGGTGGCTTAATAAAACAGTTCCAAGGATTGAGACAATGAGCTGACACGAGGAATGCAGGAGGATGGGCCCATGTGCTGACAGCTTGGCTGGGGAGGAGGATGGGAGCAGGTTTGGCTCCCGCCAGGATTGAGGGCAGAGGCTCTGCCTCTGTGTCCTCCATGGTGGCCATCATCCTACCTCTCCTTCAGCTTGGACATGGCTCCGTGGTCTGGCTCCCTGCTACCTGTGGTCATGGAACAGCTGTGGCAGGAACATGGCAACATTCAGAACAGTGACTTGTAGGAAAACACAGGGAGCTGGTGTTTTGGGAATAGCTGGCTTCCCTCAGACCACCAGGGAAATCCATATTGTTGCTGATGCTGGGATCTCAGTGTGTGCCTCCTCTTCCCTTGCCAGCTGCTGCTTTCCCAAGCCTTATCCTCCAAGCCCATGCATCCAGACAAGTGTGAGCTGCTGTGTGGAGCAGCTCTGCCCAGCCCCTGTGGCAGGGAGGGTGGCCCTGGAGTTGGCACAGTGGGCTGGGGACAGTCCTGGGCACACGCTGGGGACACCAGTGCTGGGGGGCTCTGAAGGGTTAATGCTCCTTTTCCTAGCAGCTCGTGCAGGCTGAGGTTTGGACAGGATCTGGCCTGGCCTCCTGAGACAGGGACTGTCACCAAAATGACATCGAGTTTCAGTGGGAATCTCAGAAATGCTCCTCGGGATTCAGACCGAGTTCCAAGCCCATGGCGTAGCTGGGTGATGCCGGGATCAGCCTTGTGCCTTTTTGAACTCTGCAATTAATGGGATGAGCAGAAAGGATTTCTTTTTCCTTGTGAAACAACCTCTTATTTTATTTGGCTTTTCACCATCCAAGTACTAGGGATTCCTAGAATTTTCTCATTCCTGGCTGTTTGGGAGCATTTCTGTCCATTTACTTTGCGCAAGCCTGCTGGAATGGGGAATGATCCTGCTAATTTGTTTGTTTCCCTCTCCCTGCCCTTTCTCTTGGAGGGTTTATCCCAGCTGCTCCTGGGTTGTCTGCAGGAACAGCCTGGATCCTGGGGTTGCCCCCAGGGTGGGATATTCACAGCTGAGCCGGTTCAGCTCCGTGTGGATCCGTGCTGATCGCTGCTCCAGCCCAATGCATCCCAGGAGCGGCTGGAGGGACATCGTCAGCAGTCTATTTCTGTTGGGAAATTGGCTTTTGTGGGCTTCATGATTGATTTCATTTTTCCCTTTTTGCCCTTTGTGCCAGAGGAGCGTTTGTGTGTGAATGGCCTGCAGTGTCTGCAGCCCTCTCAGCATTCCTGCTGGGATGTGGCCCACGATCCCCACGCCTCCGAGCCCAACAATGCACACTCACACTCCTCTTGGTCCCTGCTCTGCTGAGAACAGCAAAGCCTGTTGAATTTTCCTGTCTTCCCCAACGTGTCACTTCCTTCAAAATAGATGGGAGAGATGTCTGCTCCTGCAGGGAGGCTTTACAGCCTCCCCACAGCTGGAGCTGCTGCCTGGCCCCTTCCCAGGACAAAGGTGCCCTGGCTGTGTCTGAGGAAGGGGAGATGTTATCCCTGTGAACCTGCAGCCCACATTTTGCTTTTCTTCTGGGGGTGACTTGTCTTCAGCTCAGGAAGTCTTGGGTATGGAAGTTATGGGTATGGAAAGAGCTTTCCTGCCTCGCATTTCTGGTAGTAAAACCACCTCAGTCCAGGTGGTCCTGAGCAGTTTTCACCACCTTGCCAGGCATGTTGGGCTCCTGCAGTGCTGCCCACAGCTTTTGTCAGCATATCACAAATGCTACCCATGTGCAATGGCACTTAGTTCTGAACCATCATTGCATGTGTTGGAGCTGAGCTTTTCCAGGCACTGCTCATCCCTCCCACAGCAGGCCTGCTCCGTGTCGGGGTGAGCTGGGATGGCTGTGGTGACATCCCCACCTGTGTTTGTCTGTGTGATTCCCTTGTGTGGCCTTTAATCTTTGTGTGACACGGAGCAAGGGCCACTTGAACACTCGTTAAAAGCAGAAGGGACTCGCTGCTGCTGGAGCCCCCAGAGCTGAGGCTGTGCAGAACCGTGGAAAGGAGTAGCTGTGAAGTCTCTTTTTCCCCAGTGCTGTTTTGTCTTGCTCAGGCCCCTTCCGAAGGCCCCTCTTGTGGTCAGGAAGTGTTATCAGATGTGCCTTTATCAGGCCAAAGCAAGCAGTGCCTCTGCCTTAACCATCAGCTTTCTTGGGGAGCAGGAGCCACACATCTGCTCTCGACTCTTCCTGTTTCTCTCCCTGTATCTTCCTTCCTGTTTGATGTGCTCCTTCCCAGCTTGGCTTGTGTTGCTGTGGGACAATGCCAGTCCCCTCTGCTCACTGCAGCAGTGTCCTGCCTAAAATCCACCCTCTGGAATACCAGGCTGTGGGAGCATCCAGCAGGGCTGGCTCAGCCCCTCTCCAGGGCTGTTCTGTGTTCTTAGTTGCCTGGAGGTGGCCAAGCTTGTTCCAGACCTAGCAGCAAATGGGGAAAGAAAAAGAGGGGGAAAAAAATCAGTTCTCTTCCTCCTTATCAACAGAGCTATGGAAAAGGGAAATGTGTTCCATTCTGTGGCTCTTGGGAGGCCTGTTTTCCCCTCACCTTACCAGTTTGGAAATGTTTTGAGTGGAAGATGCCGTGAAACCTGAGGAACTGGGAGGCATTGCCATGTTTGCCTTTGTTAAATCATGACCAATTCTGAGAGAAGTGAATACTTCTTTTCTTGTGGGGGTTTGGTTTTTGTTTTTTCTTCCTTAAACAGGGACCTGATTGCAGGAGGCTTCTCACTTACCTCGGGCTTGTCTGGGTCTATCCAGGAAAAGTCTTTTTCTCTCTCCTGACTTCTGTGTGTGGATCTTTATTTTGAGATGAGTTCTGTAGCTGCAAGATGTATTAATGAGTGTTTTATTGTGTCCTGCAAAATGATTATGTCTTATGTGAGGTTCCCCATTAAATATGGGACTCAAGCACCCAAGGCACGCAAGGATTCCTCGTGAGACACCCCACAGCTGGAGCCACGATGGCAAAGCAAACTGCCTGGGGAAAACTGTTGTGGGACTGGCAGCTCGTTGTGGCTGTCCAGTACCCTGAGCAGCTCTGTCTCTTCTCCCAAAATGCAGTGTTTTTAAGGGATTGCTTTCTGGCATTCCCGGCCCCGGGGGGTGGCAGTTTGTACCGCCCACAAGGCGCTGCCTATTGTGTTCTTCAGCAGCTTGAAATGGGGTTGATGTGTGTTGCAGCCACGCTCCTCTGGAGCTTTCCCAAAGGGGAAGAAATATTTCCTTTTCAAGTTGAGCAGCACGGAGCCAACGGATGGAGCAATAGCCTCTGGAGCTGGCTCTCAGCGGGGCCATGGCCATGAGCACCCTCTCCTTGCCAGCCCCTGGGGGCAGGAGGGGCTGTTGCTGTCTGTGCCCTCCTCCCGACACTCCTGGCATTCCCCAGGTGCTGCAAGTGTAGGTTTTTCCCTCTCTTAGGGTGATAATTCCCTGTGTTTGGTGAGCTGAGGTCAGGGAGTGGGAGGAGAGCTGGTCTGCAGCTGTGTTGGAGCATCAGGGTCCTGGGGCTGTGACAAAACTCGTGGGCTCTGTGTTTGTTTGAGGGCCTGAAGTGACTCCTTGTAGAGAAGTTGTGCTGGTTGGGATTCCTGGAAGGGCATCCAGGGATTGGGTGGTTTCTGTGCTGTGTGCCAGTCAAACTGGGTGAAAACTGGATGAGAAGTGCACAGAGAGCTCCTTCTCCCCCTGGGCAGAATGCTGGGACCAGTGTGGCCTTACAGCGTGTGCCTGCAGAAAGAATTAAGGTTTGTAAGGAACAAATCTTCAGGGAATTCAGTGCCAGCCAGCCCCTAACACACAAACACCGAGCACCTGAGCAACTGCTCATCCAGCAGGAGCTCAGGAACTCGGGTATGGCTCCAGAAATCCAGCGGAGGAGCTGTACAGTGAGGGAAGGACCATTTTAATTTCCTGTATCTATATTAAAACATTGCTTTGACTGTAAAGGAATGAACAGGCATCAGTCCATAGGATGCTTTCCCTCTAGCCATGTCCCTCCAGGGAATATGGACTTCCCACAGCGAGGGGCTGTGTGGGTGCTGATAGGAGCCTCCAGAGCACGTGGGGGGAAGCAAACAAACAAACAAGTCTGGAGGAGGGAAACGATTAGCCGAGCCTCAGCTGGTTGTTTCCCTTCTTGAATGGCCCTCTTTCATCAGGATGTGTTGGGACAAGTGCTTTTTCAAGGCAGGATATCAGTGGAAGACACAGTGTTCCCTAAAAGCCATCCAGTTCCCGGGGAGCATCAGCAGCCGCGATTCCTCTGCTCCGCGCAGAAAATACGGTCGAGCTTTTCTTTGCCTTCTGGTGGGTTTTTTGGGTTATTTTTAATGGGTTTAGAAGCAAAAGGATGTGAGTTTTACAGCTGGTTATGAATCTTTTCGAATTCCCTGACTTCTGTCTGGTGCTGGGGCCAGCACGATGCTGCTGCTGTGCAAAGAAAACCGTCCTGAATTAGTATGTATGAGCTTTGGGGCATCTGTCACCCTTGCCGAGGGGCAGAGGTTGGGGGACGTTTTTAATGCCAGGATTTAGGTGTTCTTTAAGAAAAAAAAAAAGCTCAGAGTTTCAGAGTTTTAGTCGTTTGAAAGTGCAAGATTTAAAAGGGGGTTGGAATCTCGTGCCTTGCCTTTCTCACTGAGCTGTGTCCAGAGCAGCTGTGTGAGTGAAGTGGCAGAGCGCAGAGAGTTCCCAGAGCGGAGATAAGGGCCGGGCTTGGGTAACGTTGTTGTTACAATGTGGTGTAAGCTGTGAGCAAAGAGGCGTTTGGGTGTGTTCCCTGTGTCCAGCTGGGCACATGGAAACGGGAGCTGGTGTGGAGATGGGCAATGCTGGGGGTGCAGAGGGCTGTGTGCAGGGCAGGAACAGGGATTTCGGTGGAAATGGAAACCTTGCTCTCAGCAGGCTCCTGGCTTTGCTTTCTGGTTCATTTCCATGCAGGTGGATGCAGGGGAACAAACATTTTGCCATGTGAGCTGTCCTTTTCCTGGACCAGCTGCTGCTCCAGCAGCACAGCTTTCCCTTTTGCCTGCAACTGGGAATATTCTGCTTTATTGTCACAGATTTCCTGACTGCAGGAGAGGAGAATATCTGGCAAGATGTACCATCAGAGCAGGAGATCTTGATAACTTTGGGGAGGAGCTCTGTCTTTTCCAAGGTTTTTCCAGCTGTAGAACTCCTAGTCAGTACTTTGAGATCAAAGGTCCTTTGGGGTAAAAGACTGGAGTAAAAATATCCTATTTCAGGATATTTTTTTGCTTTCCCAAAGAAATTTTCCCCCAAATTCTCAGGATGAGAATGCTGTGAATTATCTCCTCGTGCATGGTCTAAGCATTCCCTGCCTCTTGTAAGTGCTGAGTATCCCATACATTGTGTGGGGGTCGCTGCCTTTGTGTCACTTCTGGCCTTTTTTAACGCTTTCCTGTGAGGTCTGGGGTGAGAAGGAAACAAGGCTCTTCCTGGCTGGCTCCTGGAAGGAGCCACATTCCCATTTGCAGCTGTGGGCTTCGTTATCCCAAGCCAGGCTGAGCTCAGATCGCAGCAAACCCCACACGGCTCCTGCTCAGACACAGCCAGTGAGGTGAGGAGGGAGTGCTGGAATCCTGTGGGAATGGAAGGGGAGAATTGTTGGAATTCGTGTGTGCTTCTCCTACTGTGTTTTATTGATCTTGTGGAGCCTGGAATTCAGGCAAAAATTTTAGTTCATTTCTCAAAAGCAACTGAAATATCAAATTGAAACTTGTTCCAGATTTTTCTGGGGAATTCTTGAAATTCAGTTGAAAGAGGAAGAAGCTTTGCCTGGGAACTTGGGCTGTGTCCTTAAGAGACTGGAAAATGTGAAAAAATGTGAATTTCATGTCTGTCCTCACAAAAATGCTGAGGTAGAACAGAGCATTGGGAGCATTGACGCTCACTCCTGCCCCAAGGCAAAGACCAAGGATAAAATATGGAATAGATGAGTGCTGGGAGTAGTAACTCCAGTGGGATCATTTGCTGGAGCATAAGTAACTCCTGTGTGGCACAGTCTCAGAATGGAGCATTTCTGTTTAGTAGATGCAGACAGTAATTAATGATGATCTACAGCCGTGAGCGTGGGGTGGTGGAAAATTGGGCTTTGGAACAACAAATGCCTCTTGTGCTGTTTGGGGAGCAGAGGAAACACATCCCAAGCAATTCCCATGCAGCCAAAAGGTACCTCAGGAGACAGGGATTTGCAGCCACATGTGGGAAATGCAACTTCACTGCTTCTGGCTCCAAACCATTTCCGAGATTCTCGTGTGCATCCGGGAGCAGTGAAATGCAGCTGTGCCGGTGCTGTTCTGCCTTCTCTTCTGTAATGTTCCAGCCCTGGCTGTCATTTCCCTCTGGAAATGTCACTGTTTGCCCAGACTCTGTGTCCCAGGATGCTGATCCAGCCAGGGCAGAGCCAAACCTCTGCTCTTGGGTCGGTTGTTTTTTCCCTGAGGGTTCAGAGCTGTGTCCTTTCCCTCGGGATGTGCAGATTCCATCTCCCTTCCTCTTTAAATCTACACAGTTGCAGGTTCTTGGTTTTGGATTCTGAAGAAATGTCAAGAACTGGAATCGAAAGGAAATGATGGGCTCAGAACCTGCTCTCCAGTCCCTTTGCAGGTCTCAGCCTGTAACAAGTCCAACCCTCTGCTTCCTTTAAGTTGCAGAATTCCATAATCAAGTGATAAAGTCATTTCTAGCCCATGAAAGCTCAGGCAAGTATCTCCTGCAGGGGCCAAGTGATAAAACAGTGGTGGAAAATGACAGATGAATAATCCATGAATAATCCCAGAGTCATGCTGTGCAAGTGGCTGTGGCAAAATCCTCCTCTTTTAGTGAGGAAAGCTGTTCCTTCCCCAGATGTGCACATTTTGCTGCTCTTTCCTTTCAGCTGACTCCTGTGTGGTTTTTTTTTTCCAGCCTCAGCGAGAGCTTTTTCATGGTGAAAGGTGCAGCCCTTTTCTTAAAGCAAGGAAACAGCTCCCAGGGCCAGCGAAGCCTCCAGCATCCCCACAAACATGCAGGTAATGAATTCAATCACCTCTGGAGATCCTTTTCCCCTCCCATCCAGAAGGACAGGCTGATGGCACGGCTGGGTGACTCCCCAGGTTGTCCTGGTGGGCCTTGTACAAACCTGCTGAGCAAACCCAGGATTTCAACCCACATTCACATTATTGAGTTTTTTATTGGGATCATTGAGTTTGGGTTTAAACTTTTATCATTCTCTTCAAACTGTGACTGGATTAGAAACTTACCCTCTGTGGAAATCGTGGCATTTTACATGGCTCTCTTTAGGCAGTGCAGCCAGAAGGGCTCTGTGGGATTCTCTCTCCCTGTTTTCCCCAGCCACACATGAGGAAATGTCACTTGTGCTTCAGTGATTTAATCTTTGCCTCCCCTTTGGCCTGTGGGGAGGAAAAGTGGCTGGGCTGAGTCGCAGAGCTCAGCACTCCTTGGGCACTTGTGGATGTCCTGGACGTTTCTCCAGGAGCTCTCTCACCCTCCAGTAATCTGAAGTTTGGGACTTTCTGTTTGAAACTTCCTGTTGGAGGTTTTGTTTCGATGTTCCCGGTCGGAAGAAGGGATGTTTGATCAGGATTTGGGTGGCTGGATAGAATTACATTTGTCAGCTCATATCCTGGTTTCAGGAAAACCCCTTTCCTGTCAGCTCACCACAATCTGGAGGAGTTTATCATGATTTAAGGACAGACTGTCCTGCTTCCCCCAGTCCGTTCCAGTTGCCAAACTGGTGGGAAGAAATGGTAGGGAGTGGTATGGTGACTGTACATACAGATTTGGAAGCAGATAAGGGCGTTCAGGGAAGCAAATTCTGCTTCCCCGGTGTTTTATACCTTCTGCCTTTGGCAGTTTGGGAATAGGTGGTTACTGGGCAGGAAGAACAGGGATTTTAGGGCATTTTGAGAGCAGGAGCCTGTGGGAAAGGCACAGTGTGGTACTGTGTGGTGCTGCTTGGTAAACACTCCAGCACAAAGAGGGTGTTTGAATGCCAGGCTTGGCTTTGGGTTTCTTTAACTGTCAGCAATTCCATATACCCAGCAAACAGCCTACGGAAGGAATTTTATCTCGCATGGAAAGTTATGAGTGCATTGCTGAGTTATTAGATGGGAACTTGGTTTGTTTTCCTGTAGATTCCTTGTTCCTTTCGTCTGCTTTCCCCAAACAGAAATGCACCCACAGACCTTGAGCTGAAGGGACTTGGTGCACGAGCAGAACTTGGAGACAGAAGGGCTCCATCACCCAAACCAGGCCATTCCTGCAGCTCATCCCCCTGGAGGTCACTCGAGCTCAGTCACACCCTCTGCAGGACCCTCCCATGCTGGGGGTCATCCGCAGCTCAAAGTTGTTCTTTTCTCCTTTGTTCCTGTTCTTTTAATCCGAGTTTTTCCTCCTCTTCTTCCTCACCTGTTCTCATGGCCAAACCTTTCTGTCCTCTCTAAGGTGCTGTGACAGGAAGAGAATCCTCACTTGTGCCAGGCACAGGTGGTGTCAATAGATTTGGTGGCTTCCAAATACCATAAATTTGGTTTCTCACACATCCAGGGAATGCCCATCCAAGGATCTCACTGCTCTTAGTGTTCTATGGGACAGCAAAGTTAATTGACCTCCCTTAATTAATATTTTTTGCCTTAGAAACATCCAGTTTCTTTAAAGATCAAGACTCTGCTGATTCTTGGTGCAGCAAGAGCCCCTTTCTGATGATTGCTCTGCTTTCTGTGCAGGTGACTTGCCCCAGCACCTCCAGGTGATGATCAACCTCCTGCGCTGTGAGGACAGGATCAAACTGGTAAGGACAGGTGCATTTTCCTGCTCTCATTTCTGTTGTAAATGTCTGCAACAGACCAGTAGAGGAGCAAGAAAAACATTGGCAAATCCTAGATTTCAGAGCTGCCTTAACTCTGTGCTGGTTTCCAGCCCTACCCCATTTTCCTGGCCACTCCTTTTGCCCTGGTCCTTGTGTCCAGGTAATGAGTTGGGTCAGGGAACTGCTCTGCCTGACATGTGTTGTTTCATTAGATTTAATTTTCCAGCCAGCTGACAAACATTAATACAGGAGGAGAGACAAGACCTTGCTGATGCTCTTGGACACTTTTAAGTCAGCCTTGAAATTGCATCAGCTGGGCTGGGCTTTCTTTTGAAGGAATCTGCAGATAAAAATCTGCTGTAAAAGTCACCTCTCTGCAGAGCAGTTGATGCCAGTTGTGCCTCCTGCAGGACTGACCTATTTCAATGAAGGCTTGGGAGTGGGAGAATCCTCCAAGCCTGCCTGTTTTCAGCTCAGTGCATCACCAATGTTCTTTACACTTCCTGCTTGACATTTCAGAACAAACCTTTGGCTTACATTTCCTAACATTTCCCCATACTGGAGAGGATAATCTCAGCTTGAGGGAAGATACAACAAGCCTTGCTGTATCTTCCATACTGCACAAAATAAAAGCTCTTTTTGGGCATAATCAAAACTTGAAGAGCCTGGTGCAGCAGTGGCAGCACTAAGGAGGCAGAGGTGGTTTGCAGGCCGTGCGTTTGGAGAGCGTGTGGAGCGACCGCGTGCGCTACATGGTGGTGGTGTACAGCAACGGGCGGCAGGACACCGAGGAGAACATCCTGCTGGGAGTGGACTTCTCCAGCAAGGAGAGGTAGGTCTGAGCTGGGAACCAGGCAGAATTGGCTCTCTGGCAGCACCAAGCTGTCTCCGAGCAGTTGGGTTGCCTGCACTTGGAGATTTCAGCAGGAGAGAGGTGGTTGAGTTTTCTGACATTTTTTATTCCAGAAAGTTTCCGTGAAATCTGGGGCTGTGGCATCCACCTCGTCAGTGGGAGTTTGCTGCCTGCTCCCTGCAAAATACTCTTGCAGACACGTTTGCCAAACTGGAGCTCGTTCTCTCCCCCAGACTCCAGTGTGTTGATGGAATGATGCAATGGAGCTGCTTTTGGGGAGTAGCTTTGTTGCCAAATAACGTCAAAAAACAATACTGCAAAAGTAGCTCCAAAACCAACAAACAACTGTGTCAGCAATGAGCTGTTCCTTTTGTCTGACTGATAAGAGCACACAGTATTTGGAAAAGCAAGTGAAATATTTTGTTATCGCTGCCCCTCTCAGATTATTCCAGTTCTGGTGAATAAACCGAGGCAGAAAAGCTCTTGGCTCAGGGAGAAGGGCCTGGTTTGGCAGAGCTGGAGTCAGAGGCTGGAGCTGCCAGGCTGTTGTGTGTGTGTTCCCCCAGGATTTACCAAGCTGCCCTGCCTCTGTGGTGCAGCCACTGTGAGTTTTGTTTAATTCTGGAAAACCTTAGTGGTGGTTTCCCCTGGAAAGTGGGAAGGGGAAGCTTGGCACAGCAGAGGGATCTGTAGGGAAGCTCCCAGCTGTGCCTTCCCCATAAGATTATTGTCATTGGCTTTGCTGCCTCTGTTCTGCTCTGAAATTCCCATGTGGCATTCCCTTGGTGTGCCACAGCAGTGGAAGTTTGCTGTGTCACCTCCACTCTGAACCAACCTCGCATTAATTTGCTCCTGGTGATTATTGATGTGAGGCAAGAGGAAAGATGGATTTCTGTTGCTGTCTGCATCCCAATTTCCTTTAGAACCTGAATATCTCAGTAGCTTAATTATTTACTGCTGGAAGTTCCTGGCCTTCATTATAGCAGGGTTTTCTTACCAGATTGCCTGTCTGAACTGAAAGTATTCTTTTGGGTCAGATAAACCCCTGAAATCCATCTTTATTTGTTCCACCAGCTAGAGTGATCCCATGGAGCAATCACCATGAGTTATCACCTTGTCAGACCTTCAGACTCCAGCCTCCAGTTTTATTTGATGGCCTAAAATATTACGAGGGATTACTAGAGCAAGGCTTGAGGATTTTAAAAAATTAAAGAGTATTAATAATTTAGGCTATTGGCGCGACCACATTGTGGCCTATATTTAACATCCTGCCTCACCATCTCTCTTCCAGTAAAAGCTGCACTATAGGAATGGTTCTTCGCCTGTGGAGTGATACTAAAATCCATCTGGATGGGGATGGGTAAGAAACCACATTAAAAGGATAAATGGGAATGTCCTTCCCTACCTGGGGGCTGCTCTAGGATTGATTCTCCATCACTTTGCAAATGAAGTGCCCATTTTGGATTTATAGCTGCAGAGTCCTCTTATTCAGGCAGTGAGTTCTCATCTTGCTGCCCTCACACCACTCCTGTGCTTCCAGGGAATGCTCTGAACCCCCACTGAGGGCTGGAGCTCCATTCCTGGCAGCCTCTTGCCATTCTTACTCAGGAGGTTGGAAAATCAGTGAGAGAAATTCTCATCCTGGTTCTTTTGGCCTGTGAGTGCCCCAGTGCAGTAGCTGTTTGTAGAGAGCAGGTTGGGGTGCAGAGAAAAGCAGTTTTTGACTTGATTTTTCCCTCTCTCCATCAGTGGCTTCAGTGTGAGCACTGCAGGGAGGATGCACATCTTCAAGCCTGTGTCGGTGCAAGCCATGTGGTAGGTGAGGGGCTGGGCTCAGGGACAGACTCTTCTTTCTGTCAGTAAATTATAAAAACCAATCAGCTGCATTTTAACCTTCTCCACTGTTGCCTTTCTCTGGTATTAAAATGAAAACCAAAACATGGTTTATGGCTAAAAGGGGTTTTTACCTCTGTGTTTATTTAAGGATCCTTGGGTGCAGCACTTGGGCCAGGTGGAATGCCCCAAAATGCACACAATTATAGGCCTTGCTAATTAGCACATCTATCAAAGATTCCTCAATGAGAGGCTCAAGTGAAGCCCTCATTCTGAGGAACTTTCCCCTGGCTGGGCCTGTCTGAGGTTCCAAAATGTGTTCTGGAGAGGCCCTTGGTGTCTGGGGCTCCCAGGATGTTTGCTCTCCTGGTTTAACGGTGCCGTGGGGCTGAGCTGAGTTATCAGCCTTGGAAAATTACAGTGTGTTGGCTAAAAGCACTAATAATATATAAAACTATATAAAAAGGTATATAAGAGGGGTATAAAAGGCAAAAAAAAAATCATCCTGGCATCACCACAGTGGGTATTTAGTGAGCTGCCCCCCTTTGTCAGCAGAGAGGCTGTTGAAGTCCTGATCACAAACCAGGATCTGCTGCTTCAGAGCAGCTCTGTGCCCTTCAGCATGGGGGAAGTGGCACCAGGGAGATGAATAAATATGAAAGATGAACTTGAATTCCTGGAGCTGCAAACCAAGAATTTCCTCTCCCTGCATGTTTCTCTCCCTGGCTGACAGAGGAGGTGCAGGGCTCGTTGCCAGCCTGTGGCATTCCCTGTGTCCTGCCCCATTCCTGGGGTTCCTGCAGCCCCAGGTGCCCATTGAGCTTTCAGCTCCCCTCCCCTGTGCAGGGATTCCAAAGCTTGAAGCAGAGGTGGCTGAGTCAGCAGTGGCTGAGCCAGCAAATTCCTCCCTGAAGAGGCTGCTCCACATGGAACTGCATCTCCCTGTGCCTGGCTCCCCTTGGAGCCTGGAGCCATCCCTGTCCCTGCAGCATCCCATAGGGCAGAGATGGAGATGTGGAGAAGGATGTCATGCTAGGAATGACTTGGTACAGAAACAAATAAAACTCCTGTTCCTGTCAGTTTTGAATTTGGCTCCTCCTCTTGCCAGCCTCGGATGTGGTTGATGTGTTCAGTGCAACAACTTCGGAGCAGAGCTTAAAGAAAGGAAAAATTGAGGAGAGAAGGAAGGAAAAAGTAATGTTAGGATTTGGAAAAACAAATGACCCAATCTGGGCCTTGTCCCTGGAGCCTGTCAGGGGCCAGGAATGCTGGTAAATATGCATCAGGCTCCTTGCTGGAGGTGGTTGGAAAATTGTCCCTGTTTTTTATCTTCCTTTGGCTGTACAAGCTGGTTAAGGATTAGATCCCAGAGCGACTTGTACCTCCTTCTTCTAATGAAGATTTCAGCCCCTGCCTTGGCCCTGCTTTGAGGAGCCCCCAAGGTGCAGTTTGTGCCTCTCTGAGCTCTGACTCCATAAATCTGCTGCTTGCAAAGAGCAAACTGCAACAACTGAAATGCTGAAAAGCTCTTTTTTCTCTGTGAAATTCTCTCCGATCCTGCTCTGTCTGCTCACAGCTGCCCAAATCTCTTCTCCCACTCTGCAGGTCTGCTTTACAGATCCTCCACAAAGCCTGTGAAGTTGCCAGGAGGTACAACTACTTCCCAGGGGGGGTGGCCTTGGTGTGGGCCACCTACTACGAGAGCTGCATCAGCTCGGACCAGAGCTGCATCAACGAGTGGAACGCCATGCAGGACCTGGAGTCCACCCGGCCTGACTCCCCAGCCCTCTTTGTTGACAAGTCAGTGCTGGCTTTTATTTGGAAAAGTTTGCTTGGCTCATGAAGGAAATCTCCCCTTCTCACCCTTCTTCCTGCCCTGCTTCATTTCTGGGGTTGCAAAAGCAACCAAAGAGAATTTGCGTGAAATAATCAGACTTTATAAGTGAAATTTTAGCTGGTGATAAAGTGTATGAGCGCCAACAAGCTGTTTTTTTCCAGTTATTCTTATAAAAATTCCCTTTTCCCCCCACTTCTCAGTTCTGTGCATGTGCTGCCAGCCTGGAATCATCCTCTCCTATTCCTGTTCCTTCCCAGGCCGACGGAAAGGGAACGAACCGAGCGGCTCATTAAAGCCAAGCTCAGGAGCATCATGACCAGCAAAGACCTGGAAAATGTGACTTCCAAGGAGGTAAATCTAAAAAATTCTCATTCTTATTCTTCCTGCCAGACTCCCTCTCCAGAGGGTGGTGAGGAGGCACTGAGGTGTCACTGGTTTTGGAATGTGTATTCCAACCATTTTGCTCTGGCTTTGCTGCACTTCCCTCCTGAGAAATCAGGATAATCCCAGCATCAAAAGTGTCTTTCAGGACCTCAGTAACAATTTTGTGACTTTCAAATCACATTTTAAGGGGTTTTTTTTCAGTTTTTCTTCCTCGAGAAATGTCAGAGGACCTTGCAGACAGCATTTTGCTGGTGACTTTATGGATGGAAAATCACAAATCAAGGCTAGAACTCGTTTGGATCCATCCCCTAGGCTGGTGTAATCCATCCACCCACAGTGCAGACGTGATCAGAGTGGAAATAGTTCTTTTTGGGGTGGGTTTTTGATTTTTAAGGGATGTCATTAACATGCAAGTGGTAGGAGGAAGCTGAGAACTTGTCTGTCTGTGAACGTGTTCCTCACTCCTGCTGCAGACAAGCTCTTGTTTTTTATCTCTCAAATTATTTTTAAGGAGAAGGTACCTCAAAATACTTTTTTTTTTCCCTCAGATATTATCTGAAGCTTTATTTACATCCTCTTAGTTTGGGGGTTTAGGATACCAGAATGCCAGGACAGTGGTTTTAAACTGCCAGAGGGCAGGGAGAGATGGGATAATGGGAAGGAATCCTTCTCTTGGAGAGTGGTGAGGGGCTGGGATGGAATTCCCAGAGAAGCTGTGGCTGCCCCATCCCTGGAAATGTCCAAGGCCAGGTTTGACAGGGCTTGGAGCAGCTTGGGATAGTGAAAGGTGTGGAATGAGATGAGCTTTAAGTCCCTTCCAACCTAAACCATTCTGGGATAATTGGAGAGATGCCACATCATTAAATTCTCCAGGAGGTTGAGTCCCTGGTGCTGCTTTCAGTGAAGGACAGAAAAGTGTTTTGAGGGAAGTGCCCACAAATGTTTCTGTTGGACACCAAGATTCCAGTGCCATCCTTTGTCTTGGCTCTGCAGATCCGAAACGAGCTGGAGAAACACATGAACTGCAACTTGAAGGAATTCAAGGAATTTATAGACAATGAAATGCTGCTGATCCTGGGTCAGATGGACAAACCATCCCTGATTTTTGATCATTTATACCTGGTGAGTGTCAGGAGCTCCAGGAGAGCTGAGCTGTGCTGTGTCCAATCCTTTGCCACTAGATGGTACTCCAGGCAAAACCAGGCTCTGCCTCTACAACAAAGGCTTCCCAGAGATGAACAGTTTGTGCCTGTTGGGGCTTTTTGTTGTTGTTCTGGAGAGAGTCAGAGGAAGTGCTCATGTTTGAGGGCAAAACCTCCTTAACAGTTTTAAGCTTTGTCTTGTGAAGGTCTGGGGGGAATCCAAGGTGTACCCATCAGGATTTGCCTCACTTCTCGTTTGTGGCATGCCTGGGATCACAGGTATTATCACTTTGTTTCCCTGAGCTCTTTCTCTCTGTGTTTAAAAATCCAGAGTGGCCAAGGGCAGTGGTTTGGGATGAGCTCAGTCACACCTTGGCCTAGAACTAACTCTGTGGGTGAGTGGTGCCCTTGTCCCTCCTTCAGCAGGTCTTTGCCTGCTCAGGGCAGGACATCTGTCCATGCCCTATTCCTGTTTCAGAGGCCCTTCCCAACATTCCAGTCAGCTCAGGGGGATGGCAGAATTTTAGGAAAAAGTGCTGCTTTGGGGCCCCTTGGAAACGTGTGTTTGTGGCTGTTGCAGGGCTCCGAGTGGAACGCTTCCAACCTGGAGGAGCTGCAGGGCTCAGGGTGAGTACTGCCCCTGCCAGGCTCCAAACCCTCCACTGTGTGCCTGCAATTCCCCCAGGACTCTGGGGAGGACATTTGGAGGCTCTAGGGGTGATTTGGGGCCTGTTCTCAGCCATGGGGTAACTTCCCACCAGCAGCTCCTTGGAGAAATCTCTCCAACCTCACTTTTATCACCAGCACGGAGTGAAAATAATAAACCTTGTCATTTGTGAGGTCCATCAGGATCTCCATCCCACAGTGTGCCCAGTGCTGTGCCAGGTGTGAATTCCTGCAGGCTGCAGAGGAGCAAAGGTTATAGCACTAAGGAGAAATCTCCATCTGGATGGAGCAGAGCTGCCTGGGGATGAGCAAACTCCTCCTCAGCTGCCTGGACAGGCAGCTCCAGGTGTCTCTTCCATCACCACGGAGCTGCCTTGCTTCATTCCCTGCCACATTTTTTGGATCAGAGAGAATTCTGCCTATAAATATTTGCTGCTTACCCTAGGCCTGCACCAACCTTGGTGTGAGGAACTGGAATTCTTCACAATTTCAGTGAATTCTTCACAATTTCAGCACAGCTGAAAATGTTTCCTCTGGAGTCCTCGGGAGCAGATGGCTGCACATTTTGGGACAAGGAAATCAAGCAGGGTGTTAATGGTTATGTCCTGCATTGGGACATGCAGTGTCCAAGAGCAAAGCTGGACAAATTCTGAGACAAATATCCTGTGTCCTTGATTTGTCTGAGTGATAGGAGGTGATAAATCAGTCTGGCTATTCATTCTCAGGTACACTGTTATCCCTCCTGTGATATTTGGCAGGAATTGAGAGATAACATGTGGCTCTCTTGTGGTTTTGGTCAGAAAGAAGGGGAAGGGATGAGATTGCAGCTGGAGATGGTGATCCCTGGGTTCTATCCCCAGATGATTCACTTCTTTCTGCATCCCCAGAGCTATGTGGCACAGCAAGGAGTTCCTGATTGGGTTACATAGACTCAGAGACAATAAATGGGATAAAATAAACTTCTCCCTCCTGTGCCCAGAGTGTTTGGACACTTGCTGTGTGCTGGCAGTGAGAGGTGGCTGAACAGCCTCCTGTGTGCCCTGTGTCACCAGCTGTGGGGGATTGGGATTAGAGCCATCACTAAAACCCTACAGCTCGTGTTGGGTTGGGTTCCATGGATTCAGTGTCCCTCAGTGCCTGTTTGATGACCATGGCAGCTCAGGGTGTCTCTCTTTGTGCCCACAGCATTGATTACATCCTGAACGTCACCCGGGAAATCGACAACTTCTTCCCAGGCCTGTTTGCGTATCACAACATCCGCGTGTACGACGAGGAGACCACAGACCTGCTGGCACACTGGAACGAGGCTTATCACTTCATCAACAAGGCCAAGTGAGTGCTGGGATGCCAGGCCCTGGGGGAGGGCACATCCCAGCTCTCCATGTCTCATCCTGGGCCCTCCTGCAGCCACGTGTACCACAGAGCCTCGGTATCATCATTCCGTGTCCCCAGATCTCCCTTGTGCCCTGTCCCTTCCTGGGGTGGCATTAACTCGTTCCTAGCCCAGCGTTTTTGTTACTACTTCGTTTTGCTTCCAAAAAGAAATGAGGATATTCTCTGTTCTGGAGAAGTTCTGGAGCTGCTCCAGCACGTGTCCATGTTGGACCTGCCCAGCTGTCTCTACAGACAGAGCCTGTCAAACTCTCTGGGCCTTTACGCTCAGCCTTTTCCCAGTGATCCCAGTATCCAAACACTTGGATGGAGGCAGGAGGCTTTCTCTGAAATGAGGCTGCCCATCTCTAACTCCCAGCTTTCCTGGACAGGGATTCCTCTCCTGGCCCACATAATCCGAAGCATTCCTGTCCTCCAGAGCCGTGGTGCAGGGTGGGCAGGAGCAGGGAGCACACTGCCCCTCCTCCAGTGAAGCCATAACAGATCCATAACCAGTGACATAACAGATCCATAACCAGATTTATCCTCCTGCAGGAAGAACCACTCCAAGTGCCTGGTGCACTGCAAGATGGGCGTGAGCCGCTCTGCCTCCACCGTCATCGCCTACGCCATGAAGGAGTTCGGCTGGTCCCTGGAGAAGGCCTACAACTACGTGAAGCAGAAGCGCAGCATCGCTCGGCCCAACGCCGGCTTCATGCGGCAGCTGCTGGAGTATGAGGGCATTTTGGATGCCAGGTAAGGCTTGGGATGAGTGAGAAGGAAAGGAGGTGATTGTGGATAACATCACAAAGGATTGCTGGATCTCTGTGGGGCTCTGTCGGTGTCTTGCCCACGGATCTGTGAGGGGTGTGTAGCCTGAAGGGTCCATTTAGAAGGGTGCAGGTAGAATTCTAGGGCCAATCGTGCTTTTCCCAAACCTTCCCTGTTCCAGGCTCCCTGCATGGAAATTAGCTGGGAGAGCTGCTCTGGTGTAATTCAGTGAGGGTTTGTCCGTGCTCGGGAAGCACGTTTGCATTTCTCAGCAGCCAGTGCTGCTCAGCACAGCATTGTTCTTGTTCTATGAGGCAGAACTGAGCTCGGGCCACGCTGGAGGCAAAGCATTCGTGGTTCTGTGCCAAGCCCAGGGCTCTGTCACTGCAAGGGCTGTAGTATTTATCTTCTAAGAATAGAGGAGAGAATTCTGTCCCCTGGTTCAGCAGGAGCTGTGCCATGGGACATGCAGAGAGGTCAGTTTGGTCAGTTCTGCCCTGAGGGGGCTTCTCTGCCCTGAGGGGTCTCTCAAAGTCTGATCCTACCATGGCTGCACTCAGGGCACTGCTCTGGAATGGGCAGGTGGGGTGAAAAAATCCCAGTGCTGAAGGTGATTTGTCCAAGTGGGATCTCTAGTCTGGGCCCAGCCCTTGGCTTCTGGGCTGTGGAGAGGGAGGGAAGCTCCTGGCACTGGGCATGGTGCAGTTGCAGAGCAGTCACTCGTGTCCTTGTCCTGTCCCCAGCAAGCAGCGCCACAATAAACTGTGGAAGCAGCAGGCAGAGAGCAACCTGCCCCAGAACACTGACGGCACCACGGGGTCAGGAGACTTTTTATTGGAGAGCTTGGACATCGACCTGGAAAACCGCCTGGCCGACCTGGACATGCCTTCCCAGTCAGCCTACCTGGACAACCGCGGCTCCGACGGCTCCGTGGGCTTCGATTACTGCTTCCGCCGCCTCTCGGACACGCTGCTGGAGAACAAGATTCCCGGGGACAGGGAGGGCTTCTTCCACATGGAGCAGCTGGAGCGGGACACCCCTGTGGGACAGCCTGCGCCGTCCCAGGGGAGGCTGCTGGAGACAGGAAAGGCCTCGGAGAGAGCGGAGCCGCTGGCAGAGCTGGGCGGCTTCTGCGAGAAGGAGGTGAAGAAGAAACTGGACTTCAGCCCTAGGAAGGGAAGGATGGTCCTTGGGGAGCCAGGGGAGGATGGTGTCAGGGAGGAAAATCCCATGGAGAAGTGGAAGCGGCGTTTGTCCATGCACAAGGAGGAGAGCAGGCTCAATAGGGAGAACTTGAATAACAACAACAGCAAAAGGAGTTGCCCAGAGGATTTTGAGGTGCGTATGGAGGTGAGATGGAGGTGATTGGCATGGCTGACTCTGCTGCAAGTGAAACTGCTCTTCTCATCCTCATAGCCCAGTTTCATTTGACTTGGATAAAGCCTTTCATTCCATGATGAGCTTCTCCCCTTTCGAAGTGCTTCTGACCAGGGCTTTGCTTGCCTGAGCTGTGGATGTAGATGCCAGAGAGTGCCCAGTGAGTGCCCTGTAAAGTGCTGTGGGCAGCTCGCTTGCATGACCCTCGCTTGGCACGGTAGGTATTCCTTGGAGACACCGTCTGCTGGGAAAGCACGTGGCTGTAGTTCCTGCTGCAGGGCCTGAGGTGGAAATGGGCTTTGTTCCAGATCTCTTTGACTGTCCCACGCCTTGTGGGCCGCGCTGGTGCGTGTTCCATGCTCGTTGATCTGTTCCTGTTTTCTCTCCTGCAGCACGACGCCGTGTTTGGGATCCTCAGCAAGGTGAAGCCTTCCTACCAGTCGTGCACTGACTGCATGTATTCCTCAGCGGGGCTGTCCCCAGACTCCTTCGGGGAGCAGTGCGAGAGGCTCGGCACCGCGCGGCGCAGCAGCACCATCTGCACCCAGCCCCCCCTCCTGTCCCACCTGCACTCCCACCTGATGGAGCACCTGCCCAGCAGGGCACACCCCGAGGAACGAAAACTTCACGAGGCTCCACTTCCTCCGGTGCCAGGAGCCGGAACTCTGGAGGTTGGCACGTGCAGGTCACTCGATCAGCACTGCAGCCTTTTGGAGAGAGGGAAAGATGCGCCAAAAACCCCCGATAAAACTCTGCTGCCCCGGAGAAACTCCCACTGTGACAGGAGCCTCCTTCAGGCAGAGGTGGTGAGGGAAGAGTGTCTGGCTAGAAAGGACCCCAGAGCCACCAAGGACCTGAAGTACCTGTTGTTCAGCAAAGACTTGGAAAAGCCGAGCGCCAACAGTTACTTGATGCAGCACCAGGAGTCGCTGCTCCAGCTGCAGAAAGCAGGATTGGTCAGGAAACACACCAAAGAGCTGGAGCGCCTCAAGAGCCTGCCCTCGGACGCCTCGGCGCTGCTCCGGGACAGCCCCCTGGGCAGGGTCGATTCCAGCATCGTGGAGGAAAGCGAGGACTTGATGTCCCATCCTGGCCTCGTGCCTCTCCTGGCACCAACCCCGCTGGTGCCCGGAGACGCCGAGAACGACGCGGAGAAGCTGGGGGTGAAGCGCGTCCTGGAGGGGTTCTCCCAGAAAACCTCCACGCCCACCGGGTGCCGCCTGGAGCACACGAGCAGCTTCACCAAGGACTTCCTGAAGACCATCTGCTACACCCCCTCCTCTTCCCGCAGCTCCAACCTGACGCGGAGCTCCAGCAGCGACAGCATCCACAGCGTGCGGGGCAAGCCCGGGCTGGTGAAGCAGCGCACGCAGGAGATCGAGACCAGGCTGCGCCTGGCCGGCCTCACCGTGTCCTCACCCCTGAAAAGGTCCAATTCCCTCGCCAAGCTGGGATGTCTTAACCTGTCCTCCGAGGATTTGTCGAGCGATGTGGACGTGTCCACCATCACGGACTCCAAGGAGGCAGTGTCCAGCGAGTGCTCCGGGCTCTGTGAGCCCCCGGCGAGGAGCACAGACGGCACCTCCAAACCGGGGCTGAAGCCTCTGGGTGGGAACTTGAAGAACACGCTCAAGTGGATGGGCAAAAGTTGATGCCTTGCATCAGGGGGGAGGAGGGGGCTGGATTTTGGGGGTTTGCAGTATTTATTCATTGCCTTAGTGCTGTTTTATCATCTGACTTGCAGCAGCTCATCTGGTGCCACCTCCTCATCCCCTCCCTGTGCTCCGAGAGAGGAGGAGAGAACCATGATGGGTCACGGTGAAGGGCACAAGGGAAATAAAATGTGTTGCATGGCTTAGAGGAGGACTTGGTGTGTGACTTGCCTGTTGTCCTGCAGGATGCTCTTCCTAGTACTGTTTGCCAAGTGTAATAACGTGGATTTGTGTGTGGTTATGGATAGATATTTGTATCTCTATCTATATCTAATCTAAAATGCTGAAATATTCTGTTTCAAAGACTCAAAATAATTATTCATGACTTTTTGTTACAGAACAAACACAAGTCTCTATTTAAACAGGGCACTTGTGGAAAATCCTTAAAATGGTGACACGCACACTACCTCTGTTCTCGCTGGCTTTTCGTCCTGGTTTCTTGTTTGGAGCTTTTATCCAAAAGGCTTTTCCCAGAATTCTTGCTGTTGTTTGAAGGAATTTCCTTAGCTATAGCTGTAAAGGCCTGGAGGAGTGTGGACACAGAGGCTTCCCCAGGCTGTGGCTGGGAGGTGACAGAGTGCTGAGCTGTGTCCGTGGGGATGCTGTGACCTGATGTCACCCTGGCCACGTGGCTGTCACAGGTGTTGTGTTCTTGGGGTGTTTTGCTGTCGTCGTGGTCGGTGTTGTCCCAGTGCTGACAGAGCCTGGCCAGTGGTTGCCCTCGTGATGTGAAGCTGTGTCAGTGTCGTGGATGCTGTGCCAGGGACCCTCTGTGAGTGACACAAGGTGGCTGAGGAGGGATGTGGCTCTCCTGGAGCCCCTGTAGGTGACCGAGTGTCTTTTGTGGTTGTGCTGTTGGTTTTGTAGGACAGTCCCTGTGCCCTGGGTTTGCTGGCAGCCTGGGAGCTGCTGGAGGAATCCTGGCTGTTATTTATGGTGGGTGTCAGGAGCCTGGGTGGCCCTGGAGCCAGAGCCAGGCTGGGCCTGTCCCAGACCCCACAGGGCTGTTGAGAGCCCCAGGAATCCTGCTCGGGGGAGGACAGAAACATGGACGTGCTCCGAGAAGAGGGATGTTGGAGGGGCAGCTGGGGGCTGTCTGTGCTCTCAGTCCAGCGTTACCCCCTCCTGCCAGGGCTGCTGCTTGGATCACAGCAGTGCACCCATTCCATAGGGAATGCACTTTCTGTGAATATTTTTGCCAACTAGCCCTGTTGAGAGCTGCTCCATGCAAGCCCTCGCTGAGTCCAGAGGGAAGTGAGCAGGGGATGTGCTCCAAACCTCAGTGCTGCCTGATCCTTTCTGAGGCCACGTGCCTTTGGGGGATGTTTTGAAGCAGATTTGGGGGTGTTGAACAGGTGGATTTGCTCACAGTGGCTGTGA
The DNA here is from genome assembly GCA_013396875.1 of Vireo altiloquus. Lineage (NCBI taxonomy): Eukaryota > Metazoa > Chordata > Aves > Passeriformes > Vireonidae > Vireo > Vireo altiloquus. Next base: position 52,453 of record VZRF01012864.1, on the reverse strand, counting down.
GTATTCCCGCATTTTAAAATCTCCATGGAAAGGCTTTCTTGCAACCCCCCTCTTTGAGGTGGGGCAGAGCCAGGCTGCAGCAGCTGCTCTGAACTGTATTCATTGAAAATCCACTGTCTGCTGGAAGGGAGCTGAGTGTTTTCCTGCCCTAAATGCCTGGAATTCCCTTTTTCCCCCTTAAGCATAAGATCCTACATGTTTCATTTGTGTAAGGAATTGTAGGGACAGGCAATCAGTGAATAATTGTCCCTCCTGAAAAAGTCTGAATTTGATTTGCACTTGTTCCACCCGGGAGAGCTGGTGTGGAGCAAAAGCTGCTCTGAGAGGGAAGTTGTGCAAGAGCCTCTGCTCGGTTGGGCTGAAGCAGCGCTGGGTCATGCTCAGGGCAGCATGAAACCCCATGAGCCACGGCCGGATCCATTCCCTGTGTTTGGATCATCTTTATTCTCCTTCGCACCCAAATTCACATTTGGGAAGGGGCAGACGGGAGGCCCCGGGGCTGTTGGGTGCCGCAGGGTCGGAGCAGCACCCGGAACCCCTCCGTGTGCCCTGCCCGGGAGCCTCTGCCGCCCGCAGAGTGACCCCAGCACAGTTCCACCGTCACCCTCGACTCTCCAGGGCCACCCACTGAGGGAAGAGGGGCTGGGGACGGATTTGAATGGATTCCAAAAAATCCGTGAGCTGACACAAGCGAACATCTGATTTCCTTCCTCTTTCTCGAGTGCCTGCCGAGTTCTGGGGGTGTTCCGGGGCTCAGCTCGGCACCCTCCGCCTTCCCCCGCTGCTGCTCCCACCTGGCTCTGGCTGGATCAGCCCCAGGCTTCGCTCGGGGCTCCCTCCCTGCGTGGTCGGGATACAGACACGGCCTGGTGGGAGCTGCTCCGGAAGCTCCGCTGTGCCATTCCCGGGGGTTTGTAGCCAAACCTGCCCCGTCCCGTCGGGTTTGTTGCATGACAAGGTTGATGTGCTCGTCCTCCCCCCGTGTCGTACGTGTCCTTACGATGGAGTGCCTTACTCATAGTTTACAAACACTGTGTATCTGCTGAGCTGTTGGACTCTGCTGTTTGCTGTTCTCTGGGGAGTTTTTGGTGCTTTTGGTGTTTCCGGTAGCAGTGAGATGATTTCTCCTCCTGTCCTGCCCTCCTCCTGTCCCCGCCGAGCTCGGCACTGCTCACCTGCTACCGCTTCCCTCTGCTCTGGGCATGGCAGAACCAAAGGGCTCCGTGAGAGGTGCCGCTGGCTGCTCCGGTGTCCCCATTTATCCCATTTATCTATGCAGCGCTGCCGGAACGCGGGCGGGGTGTGCAGGGACACATCCCATCACCGACCACGCTTTGCTCGGCAGATCCAAACCCTGTCCCGCCCTGCCAGAAATCCTGGAATGCACAAACCGGCACCTTATTCCCATCGCGGGTGGTGTCGCTCCGGGTGGCAGCAACGCCCAACCTCCCGGGGACCCTTCCCGTGCCGGGGCGGGGTTTGGCTCGGCCGTGTCACCGACTCCCGGCCCGGAGCGGTGGGGACTGTCCCGGTCAGTCCCCGAGGAGGTGGGTGAGTGACTTGTAGCTGTTCCTGTGCATTGCTGTACTCCGTAAAAACGTTCCTTTATTCCATGGTATTTCTTGATCTCAGTTTTATATGGAAATCTGCAGGATTTTTGTACTGTATGCCCGCGGGAGGGATGCATCATGCACTTTTTTTTTTTTTTACTTTTGTTTGTAAAAATGTCCTGGATATTTTATGTGCTTCTTGTGATGAAAAAAAAAAATTAAACTTTTTTTTTTCCCTTTTACAAATGAGTTTTGTAACTTTGTTTGGAGGTGGGGGAGGATCAGCCAGGCAATGAGGAACAGGCCCTGAAGGGGTGGAAAGAAAAGGAGGGAATGGGACATATCCCGGGAGGCGCTGTCTGCCCTGTTATCATTCCTTATCTATCCTGGCTCTGGTTCCCTCATTTTGGGGTCCTGGCTGTTTTCTGATGCACCTGATCTACAGGACTAGGATGGAAATCGCTCATTCTCCACCTGGTCTTGTCAAGAGACCTCAGACTGGGTTCAGGAAAAGCTGCTCACCTTCCTGAGAGGATGCCAGCAGCAGAGCAGTGGCACATGGAAAAGTGACACCTGCACCCTGCTGAGCCTGGAAAATCCCGACTGGGAGAGGGGCTTGGTGCTGCCACAGGAACGTTGGCTGTGGGATCCTCTAAGAAGAATTCCCCATCCCAGGTGTGGAAGCCCAGGAGCTCCCCCAGGGACTCAGCACGGACAGCAGCTCCCTGGCTGGGAAAATCATCTGCAAACAATGGAGGGCACTGCCCTGGGCTGCCAGGGGTGGGGTTGGAGCATTTGGGTCCCCTTCACCTGAGGGTATCCCCAAGAGAGAGATGGATCCCCAGGTGTGGGTGCAGCTCTGGCACGGCCCGGGCAGGTGCTGCTGCTGATCTGTCCCTGCCCTGATCCAGGACCCTGGCACAGAGCACTTGATGGAGTGACAGGGCCTCCCTGGAGTTTCCCAGATGTGCTGACACGATGGCACAGGAAGGGAAGCAGCTGGAGCAGGGGGTGTGTGGGGCTTGGACACCCCGGGGTTAACTCTCTCAGTGCTGAGCTGGGAGCCCCAGAGCTCTGGATTGGGAAGAACAGCTTCTAGCTGGTGTTGGAGGTTCTGAGGTGGCTGAACACCCTCAGCCAGCACTGTTTTGGGGTCAATGTTTGCTGTTGGCTCATTTAACTCACACATCCCTTGGTTGGATCAATGGAGATGTCACTCCTTGCTCAGCTCAGCTTCCCAAAGATGGAGTCTCCTCACGGAGCAGTTCCCAGCTCTGGAGGTGGGTGTGAGTTGGATATGAGGAACCACAGGATGGGATCATGGAATGGCCAAGCCTGCCCAGCCTGCCGGTGAGTCCCTGACTCTTTTTGTTAGGATTGGAAATTGGTCCTTTTCGGAGCGGTTCCTCACAGCCGAATGTTACATCCTGTTGTGATGTTGCTATGGCAAAACCAGGCAACATCTGGAGCAACACAAATTCTCTCTGGCGACCAGGGAGGGTTTATTTATAGCCTTGCTGACCAGAGGAGATGCCTGAGCCTGGAGCTGGGCAGGGACAGCCTGGCACTGGGTGCCCTCAGATTGAGAACCAGGGTGGTGGGAAGGTGCAGGGTCCAGCCAGACCCCTTGTCTCCCCCATGGAGACTGAGCCGATCTCCTCAAGGACCCTCTGATGAGAGGATGGTTCCCTGCCAGCATTTCCCACTTCTATGTGGGGTTGGGTGACCACAGGGGTGGAAGAGCAGGTGCTTTAATGGTGGGTTTGGGTAAAAAGGTGAGGTTTGGCAGGAACGTGGGGCTGATTGTAGCACACAGAGAAGCTGCAGGAAGGACTCCAGGGGCTGTGGCTGCACTTCCACACCAGCAGAGGAGAAGCTGCTCTCTGGCAGTGGCTCTCCAGCTGCCTGCAGCCCCAGGATGACGCCTCTGTGTCCATTCCTGCTGGGCCATGGCTGGAACAGCCACACTGGCCTCTGGAGAGGTGGAAATGTAAATATTTTTCTAAGCAGAAGCACTGCCGAGGCCAGAGGAACCAGTTCCTGCAGCGGGCACGGGCCAGGCTGTGCTGCCGGACAGGTTTGCTCCAGCCTCGGTGCGAATTCCCTAAAAGTCTCTTCCTCCCTCTGTTTGAAGGACGAGGCAGCAGCAGCACTGCAGCAGCTGCCATTTCCTTTTATGCAGAGGGCTCAGGAGCAGAACCGCGTTGGTGCCATGTCAGAGCTCCGAGCAGCTCCCTGGAACACAGAACATGACACCTGGGGCAGGTCTGAGGACACAGCAGTGCCCCTTCCACACCAACCCTGGGCTCTGCCATCCCCACACAGGACAAGCCCAAACCACCACAATATCCCCAAACCATGGGGGTTTGTGGGAAGCCCAGAAAGAATTTGGCTTTGCCATGAGGGCTCGAGGGGAACACCCAGAATTATCAATCAGGTCACAGTGCCAATGCTGAGTGAGTTCATTCCACAGGAGAGGTGACTTGGCTGTAACTTTCCTCACTCCTGCACCTGCCAGCACACCTTGCTCAGCACTCCTCTACCTGTCAGGACTCCTGCTGCCAGGTTCTCCCATTGCCGGTGCTGGCAGGAGCAGCAGGAGCCCAGCCACCAGCCCTGATCCCGCTGGGAATTGGTTGTGTTTGCTCTCGGCAGCCTCGGCAGGGATTTAAGACTTCCAGTGGAAACAAATGGGGTTTTGTCTGTGCAGAGCAGCTCTGCAATGTGCATTGATAAAAAACTGTCCCAGCGAGGGGCCTGGCTGGCTCCAGGCTGATAAGGGCCGGGATAACCCTCGTCCCTCGCTCCTTCCTCTTGGCAGTGGCTGGGATTCACTCCTGACATGGGACGAGGCGGTGGCATCATGACCATGGTCCAGGTGTCACCCACGCAGCTGCTGCGTGTCGATGGTGCTCAGAGGCTGCCTGGGTCCTTGAGGGCCCTGGATGAAACCCTGAGGGGTTTTCCAGCCCCATGGAATATCAGGGGATGTATTTGGGCTGGGACCAGGTCCTGAGGGCTGTTTGCCAACTCTTGAGGTGACGCTGGGGTGTCACTCAGCCGTGACACCTCAGAGGTGCTGTGCTGGCGTCTCTTTTGGGATGATCTAGGTGTTTCCCTGCATCCTGCCTCGGGATGCTTCCCGGCTCGGGGGACCATAAAAGGCAAAGCGCTGGGGCAGCGGCTGGGCTGGGAGCTGCGGCTCGCTGCAATGCCAGGCATCCCAGCTGTGTACAAACGGATTAGAGCCCTCCAGCTCTCCGGCTCCACCGCCTTCCGGAGCACTATCCAAAGGGAGGAACGTTCTCCTTGGAGGGTTATTTAGAGAAATGCCCGGCGCCTTAATAGGGGTTTTTGATAGTTGTGTTTCGGAATCTCCGCAGGGAAAGTCGTGTCTGAGGCTGCTGTTGGGCTCCCGTGTTTATCTCAGGCAGCCGTTCTGTGTCACAGCAATTCCCTTTACCATAACGTATTCCCACAGATCATTCCAGCCGCTCTGGCTCTGCCCCGCGTGCTCCATGCAGGCAGCATCTCTCCCCTAAACTCTGGGACGCAGCCCAAGGCTGAGCGCTGCTTCCAAGGAAGGAGTGCTGGGGGAGCCGCTCTGCGTCCGGCGGGCGAGGGGCAGGGAGGAGGGAAGAGCGCCAGGGACACGGATGTGGGTTTCCATCTCTCCATGAAACCCTCGAGGAGCTGACAGAGGTGATCCTGCCCAGACAGCCTGGCAGTAAATCCCTCTGGAAGCAAAAAAATCGGAGAGAAGCCAGGGTTGCTGCACAGCACTGTGGGGAGCTGTCGCTGGAGCAGGTTGAGGAAAGAGGAGAATCCCTGGAGAAGGATGCAGACTGGAAGCAAGTTCTGACTGTGAAGTGCCATGGACCAGCAAATTAGCAGCTGGAGGGGGTTTTTCCAGTTATCCAGGTGGGATGTGTTTGGGTAGGGACCAGCCTGGCATCAGCTGCGCTGGGGGTGGTGTCAGGAGCAGCAGAGCACAGGCTCCATCCTTGTGCCAACGGGATGTTCCTCTCCGCTGGCCATGAGGCCAAGGAACGCTGGTTCACATGACCCAGGCTCCGACGCTTCCAAGTGCCGCCGTCTCCCAGAGCGGAGCGAGGAGAAGGCGGTGCTGAAAGCCTGCCGAGACCCAAGGTGGGAAAAATCTTGGCTGGCCAGTCCCAAAGCACTTGGAACCAGGAATTACGGTGACAGAGCTCACAGCCATGGAAGCCTCCACCTGGCAGTACTGTGGATATTTACGGGATGACACAAGTAAGGCGAGGGGGAGAGACTGCCCAGCTTCCCGGGGAGACTCCGCAGGGACGTGTGAGGATTATCCACTGCTGCAGCTCAGCCAGGAGGGCCTGGGACACAGCCGGGAGCGAGGGGACCTCCCCGACCTCCGGAGTGGCACCGGAGGCCCTGCCAAGAGGTCAGAGATGAGCAGCAGTGGGCAGAGAGGGCAGCGAGGGCTGGCAGGGGACCTGTGCCTGGAAGAGCATCCCGTGTCCAAAGGATGCAGGAGAGGGCAGGAGGGAGAGGCCCCTCCAAAGGTGTACGAGCTGGAGGTGGTGCCCAGGCGGGTGGGCACGGGCAGGACGGTGAGGCCAGTGGTCTACAGGCTGGAGGAGAGCGAGTACCGGCGCCTCATCCAGGAGGCAGAAACGGAACCTGAGGAGGAATGGGAAGAGGCAGAGGATGCTCTACCCTTGATTCAGGAAGGCTACACAGGGGATGGGAAGGTGGCGAGTCCGAGCCTCAGCAGGCTCAACTCCCTGGAAAGAGTCCTGAGGAGGCAGATGAGCCGCTCGGACTCGGAAAGCAGCGTGGAGAGCAGGCAAGTGACCAAACTGAACCCCAAGAGCCCTTCGGAGGGGAACAAGCCGATGGTGCCCGTCAGGTCCGACAGCTTCGAGCGCAATGCCATCCTCATGGATTACATCCTGCAAAGCAAGGAGGCAGGAACACCTGTCTCCTACATCCCCAGGGACACCGGCAAGGCAGCCGAGAGCCTGAGGCAGGCGCGAAGCTTCACCCCCCAGGCTGACAGAACACCCGAGCTCTGCCAGAACGGCCAGGTCGGCGAGGAGCATCCGGCCAGGAAGGCCGAGCCAGACCAGCAGGTAGTGAAGATCCTCGAGAGAATGGTCCCTGCGGTCACAGATTATCCCTCGGTGGCCAGAGACACCGGGAAGCTTTCGAGACAGAGCAGCAGCCAGCTCCCGGAGAGCAGAGAGCAGCTCGGAGGTGAAGCCGATGAACTCGATTCCTACATCCCGAAAAGAACCCCCCCGGCCCCTCCTGTCAGGACCCACAGCAAGGAGTGCCTGGCTCTGAGTATGAGCAAGGCTGTGGCGCTGACGGAGGCGCTGCTGGAGCCCCTCGGCGACGAGGCCAAGCCTGGCAGGGAGCAGCGGGCAGCGGCGGGCACGGAGCTGCTCCCTGGAGGCAGGACTGCGGGAGGAGGGGGCTCGGAGGAGCCGGAGCGGAAGGGGAGGAAGAGTCAGGAGGACGAGAATGTGCTTAAAGTTGCCGATGCCAAGAAAACCTTCGAAAAGCCCAAGGCGTCGGAGGGGACGGCAGCGGCACCAGCGCCCAAAAAAGGTGAGGAGTGAGGGGTCCAGGCTCTGCCGTGGGACTGGGGGGTCCTGGAGGTCACTGTTCCAGGGCTGGTGGGGAGGGAATGTGGGAGCATGGTTTGGATGGGGAATAACTGCCTGGAATAGCCAGGTGGCAGACGGGATGTGCTCAGGGCACACAGAGTCTCCTAAGGAGGCAGGGTGGGACTCAGGTGTTGGTTCTAAGCCCTTGGTGCAGTGAAACTGTTTTGGAGAAAGATTTGTTTTGTCAGACTCCTGTGTAGGAATAAGTACAATTTACTGCTTCTCACGGCAGCTATAGTGCAGCAGTGTCCATAAGATGCTTCCTCCCACTGCCATGTGGGATTATTTGCCTCTGTCTCTGCAGGCACTGGGTGAGCCAATGTAATTTTATTTTAGCTATTAAAAAAGCAGCATTATTTTCTCTAAGTTCTTTTCCTCCTGCACTGTGACTTCACTGAATAAGCCTTTCAGGAGAATGACATCAACTTGGAAACCCTTTCACTGCAAAAAATATGAAGAAGTGAACTCTGTTGAAATCTTCCTGGTAAAACAGCAGTTTTGCAGAAATAGGGAGGGATAGAAATGAGTGTTTGTGTGAGAGTTTGGATCCCGCAAGGAGCCACCCGACCCACGCTGCTTAACTCCCATCTTCTGTTCAGTGACAATCTGCAATTGTGCATTTCCTTATAAGGGAAAATAAGTGTTTTAAGGCACAGGAAATCTGTGGTGGCTTTGAACTGAGTTTGCTTAAAAAAAATAGGTGTGATGATCCCACGTCGTGCTGTCGGTTACTGTCGCGACAGAGTCAGAGCGCGAACGTGCCACAGTTTGTGTGTGTCAGGGATGACAAAATCCCTGCAGGGATGACAAACAGCTCCTGTGCTCTCAGGAAGCAGCTGAGGACACGTTGTTCGATGGAAAGAAGTAGAAGTGGGAGGTATTTGTCGCTGCAAGCAGTGCCAAGCTCAGAGCATGGAGCAGGGTGGTGGTATCTGAGTGTCTGGATCTCCACACTCCTTGAGAGGGAGGTTCTGATATCACTGGAGGGTCTGGTATCAGTGAGCTGGAGAGTTCCCACCAGGCACTGAGAGGTTTGAGCAGCACATCCTTCCGGGGATGGAAGGAGCAGGTGGGTGGAATAGGTCTGGCAGAAGAAGGGGGTGAGAAGGGGATACAATGACACAAATTTACCTCCTTGTTCTCCTGAACAAACAGGGAGGGAGGGTTGAGACAATATTTCAGTGCTGAGCTGTGGAAATGTTGCAATAAAAAATCAGAGACTCACCAAGTGGTTCTGGATGGGAGGGACCTCGTTCCACCCCCTGCATGGGCAGGGACAGCTTCCACCAGAGCAGGAAGAAGAGCAGGAGCAGCTTCCCATTTAGCTTCATCTATGACAGTCTGTTGGGGTTTTAAAAGCTGAGTTAAACACTGATCTTCCCAAATCTCAAACACAGACACCTCACCTCGATTTACCCTTATGTGTTTCCTTTCTTATACCTCTGATTTTTCCAGCACCTTTGGTCCAACCTGATCCTAGACAGCAGGGAGAGAAACAGAAGGAGATGGCAAAAGGATTCCCAAGTGCTTGAATGTTGAGGCTCTGTGATCAGTGCCCCGGAACCCCAGCGCCCAGTCCCGGCTCCTTCCCTGCCTGCCTGATTTTTTCCTGCTGTTCAGGATGCTAGGAATTGTCAATCCCAGGATATTCATGTTGTAAAGGGCATACAGCTTGCTTTTTTTTTGCTTTTTTTCCATTCTTTCTTTTTTCTTTTTTTTTTTTTTCAGTTCTGCTTTCTTGTCTGTCTCCTCCCCATTAATAATCCGGAGACAGCAACGAAGGAAATCCCATCTGTTGCAAGCAATTGCTTTGGGTTTATTTGGTGGCCCAATGTTTTAATTAGGCATAGGGACCTACCTCTCCTTCACTGAGGAAATAGAAAAGAAATGAAAATAGATTTCACAATCCTGTCTAATGATGGAGAAAAATACATGAGGAAATAGATTAGCTTGAAATTAGAGGTTTTATTTTGCTGTAAAAACCCATTTTTTTGATGCCTTTCTTCCAGCTGAGTTGGGAGGGATGTGTCTGACATCGATATTGCTGCACAAAAGGTGCGAGAGTGGGGAGATGAAGTAATAGATGTGCTGGATGAAATCTATTGTAAATCATTAATAACAATAACATCAATTATTAACGCACATCCTGGCCTAATGTTCACTCATCCCTTGTCCATCTCCAGCATCTTCCAGCCGTTCCAAGCAGCACAGGAGCAATGTCAATGCAGGCTCTCACTCACCACTGCAGATTTTATAGCTGTTTGGGGAGGGGGTTTGTGATATGACCCCAATTCTGGGGTGTGGCAGTGGCACAGCGATAGTTCCATGTCACACAGAGCTGGGAATAAAGCTCAGGGATGCTGGCTCCTAACCCTATCCTTTCATCCATGTTTTCCTCTTCCCTTGCCCACGAGCTCTGTCACACTCTCAGACACTTCTCCCTCCCCGGCTGTTGTTTCAAAACATCGGATGGAACGTTTTGCTCTCCTTATCTTCATTCCCTAATTCTACAGCTCCCCTTTCTGGCCAAGGATTGAATAAGGCCAGTCCAAAGGGATTTTGCTCTCCCTCTCTCTCCAGACAAACCCTTTGCAGGAGCTGGGGAACACTTCCCTGGGCAGAGCACATCCTCCCAGCCAGTGGCAGAATCGATTTCCCATTACCCAGAGCTGTTATGTGGTGGTTCTGAGAACAATTTCCTCCTGGCAGCTGCTCAACAGTTGATGATCATGGAGATGTCTCTTAAAAAAAAACCAGGATTGGGAGTAGTTTCATAAAGCTGCCCCTGGGACTCGCTCTGTGCCCATGGGCATGGAGGAAACAAGGCAGGAAAAGTAAATAAATGCTGAGAGTAAATCTAATTCCACAGACAGAAAGTGGGGTGGGGTGGGTTTGTCACTGCAATCAGTCCAGATTTCAGAGAATCCCAGAATGGTTTGAGTTGGAAGGGACTTTAAAAATCATCTCATTCCTACCTTTCCCTGCATTAAAAATCATTAAATTCCAATGATGTTAAGTGAAAGGTAAGATTGCATCCCTGATTTCAGCAGGAGCAGCTCTTCCCAGTACTGCTGAGTCTTGCCTTGATGAGATCCTAAAATTATGGAAGCCACAGAAGGAGAAATATAAAAATATTCAAATTTTGTGTAGGAGAACCTAGTACTTCCTGTTAAATAAATATTATGATAAAGTAAATACAATAATTATCAAAAGGCTTCAGGAAATAAATTGATAAATAGGGACATAAAAGTCCTTGAAAAGCTGTATAACTTGGATACCTGCAAACCCAAGGATTCAAGACTGTCTGAACCTGGCCTGTCTGGCATATTTCACTAGATTTAGAAGTTAAGCTGCAAAATAACAAGACTTTAAATTGCTGATCTCTCTAAACCCTCCCTAAGCCGTTTCCCTCCATTCAGAATATATTTAGCAACGAGGATTTCAGCGAAATGAAATGTTTGAGGCAAATTCAACTCTCCAGTGACCTTACTGGTTCCAAAAACGAGGTTTGCCACCCCTTTGGGATGGCTCAGAGACACCAAACTGAAGAATATAATCAAAATTTCTCCAAAAAAGAAAAAAAGAAAAAATAAAGGTGCTTCAGGTGTTTCTTTACCTCCTCTAACTCCAAACATCTCCCTGGTGGGGAAGGCTGTGGGACACACCCAGCGTGGTCCTTCTGAAGCACATCAGGCTCATCCCAGGAGCAAAGCAGGGGGATTTATTGCAGGGATGGAATTGATGCATATTTGCAGGAGGCTAAATTTAGCAGCTGACATAAGTTTCAGAGGTGGAGTCTGTAGCCACGGTGCTGTTTCCCTATAAAGGCTGTGAGATAGTTTGCAGCAATCCTGCAGTGATGTAGCCGAGGGGGAAATATGTGGGATGGCTAAAAGTGGTGAAATGGATCTTTTAATAAATCCAGAATTTCTGCAAAATGTGCTAACCAGGTGCTGATAAAATGGGGTAAACTTTGGTGTGTGGCTCCTTGAAGCTGTAAGGATTTGGTGATTTTCCTTTAGAAATATTAGGATTTGTGGCATATTTTGACAAGTTGTTGGGCTTGCAGCACTCTGGATAACATTTAAATTGTTTTTTTAGGGTGGTTTTGCTCAACTGAAGTGATGAAAATTAATGGTTACAGCAGAAGCAAAGAGCACATGTAAAACCTGAGCTGTTCCTTCTGCTTGTTGGAGAATTCAACCTAAAATTTCTGTAATTTCTTCATCACCTTGTGATGTAAACAGCTCATTAATCCCAGTCAGGATCTGGGTGTTCTTTGGAGTGTTTCCATCCAGCTGTTTTAGGAAGCTCTAGTAAAAATTCCACAGGTATCATTTCCACCTGAGTCCATCCTTAGCAACTCTTCCAGCACTGTGTCGAGCACGGAATGTCCATCCCTGCAGGATCCACTCTTCCCGTGGCAGTTGTTGAGAGGATTAGGCTTCAATCAGATTTCTCAGGACGAATTTCACTCTGTGTCCTCTGTGTGTCACTTTCTTTTTAGTTGGAGGCCAAAATTCTTCCTTGGTTCCCCTTTCCGAGCTGTCAGGCAGTGCTGGGTGCTGCTGCCTTCGCTCTTGTTTTCCAGTCCAGGCTAAAGCATTGCTTGGTACGTGATTAAAATACCTGTTTTATAAAATTTTAAACCCCCCCACATAGGTCTGAGATTTCTGATAAATGAAGGATGGGCAGGCAGGACTCTCAGCTCTATCACTGACTCATTCTGCGACCTTCAACACGTCATGTAGATGTGTGGAAAATGTGAATCACAACCTAATCTCCCTAAACTCCAGGTTACCTGCAGCTCTGCTTCAAGGCTGCTTTCGTTTTCTTCTCTTTTAGCTTTAATGTGATTGTTTGAAGGAGCAGGGTGGTGTAATCGTGCTGGGCTGGCTTTCAGAAGGAAGCTATTAATTAATTTTAGGGTAATTGTTGTCATGGGCAGGGGTGCAGCCTTGCCAGACCAACCTCTGTGTGTATCATTTTTTTATCAAGGTGTTGCTCAGTAGGTAAGAGAGGATTTCCTGCTGGATGGATCAGTGGTTACATTTAGTGTCAAAGGTTAATAAATGCAAGATAACATTTATTTAATCTGTAGCTACCGATGTTTCCATCAGCTGTGAGAGTCACACCGGGACAAATGTATCTCGCCGAGGTTTTCAGTGTGTTTTAACACCAGCTATCACTCACAGGGGGTAATTAATGGTCTTGTCACTGCTTCACGGGGGAGGAGGAGAGCTCTCAGCTCAGCTCATCCCGGCGCATATTCCTCCAAATTCTGAAGGATTAGAAGGGGAATTAGCGGGGTGTCGCTCCCCTGAAACATCACTCCCCTTAAGCAGCAAACCGCATGCAAATGAACGTGCAAACGTCGGCCTAAACGGATGAGGAAGCTCGAGGAGTTTTGGTTTTGGCCATGTATGGTAACACTGAGGGCTGTGGGCCCCGCTCGGGTGTTGTTCCCCCGCCCCTGGGGCTCCCTGAGGCCGGAATGGCCCCGGGTGTGGTGGTGTCACCTGTGTGCAGCCGGGTGTCACAAACAGCACAGGTACAAACCTCACACCTCAAAGCGCAGCATCCCCAAATTGTCTTTACCACGAGAGCAATGGCGAGAGCCTCTGGTTTCAAACCTCTGGCCCGGGTGTCTCCTTGAAGTGTCGTTCTTAGCAGGGGTTGAGCTCTGCAGTCTTTATTGGGGGGTTTTGTCACCGTCCTTTTCTCACCACAGCCACTGTGATTTGGTGTGACAGCGGGAGGTGAGGTGTTTTTGTTCTTGTGGAGCTGCTGGTTCTCCTCAGCGTTGTCTCTGAGGACACCAGGCTCCTCTCATCCCTCGGGGCAGACACGGCCGATCCCTCAGCGAGGACACGATCAGTTCCCTCAGGGAGGACATGACCGATCCCTAGGGGAGGACACGATCCGTCCCTCAGGGATGACATGATCGATCCCTCAGGGGGCAGACACGGCCGATCCCTCAGGCGTGAGATGACTCATCCCCAGGGATGACATGACCGGTGCCTCAGAGCGGACAGGTCCCACAGGGAGGGCATGGCCGGTTCCTCAGGGCGGACATACTCGGTCCCTCAGGTCCCTCATGACCTCCCGCCCCCCACCCGTGGCTGAGGGGCGGCGGGGCGGGGCCGCAGAGCGCGCGACAGCGCGTAGTGTCGAGTGCCGCGCGGCTATTGGCTGTCCGAGCCGTCACTCACCACTTTGCCCCGCCCCCACGGCGGGAGAGGCGGGCACGGGAGGTGCCCGCGATGGGGGGCGTGGCCTATAGGGGCGTGGTCTCTGCGGGGGCGGAC
>VZRF01012864.1:0-38640 GCA_013396875.1 Vireo altiloquus | reverse complement strand
GCCGCTCGGTGCTACCGGTGTGTGCCGCCCCCGGAGCGCCTGTCCCCGCCGTGCACCATGGCAGAGGACAAAAGATGAGCGCACTGATGGGGGTTTAGTTTGGGTTTATTTTCCGGAGGATCCCGCAGAGCAGGTCCTCGTCACGCCGTTATTAGGGGCTCGTTCCAGGCTGTGCAGGAGATGTGTGGAGTCCTGGGCTGTGTGACATGTCATGGAATCACCAGGAGATCCCAGAATGGTTTGGGTTGGAGAGGACCTTAAGGACCATATCATCCCATCCCTTTGCCGTGGGCAGATGTCCCTGGGCTTTGTTTTCCTATGCAGGAAGCCACATTGTTTAACAGTGATATGCCAAAGGCTGGAATTTAAAAGGCTGATCCTTACCTGTGCTTTATGAAATTCCCACCGATTCTGCTCACAGCACGAGGGAAGGTCTTGGACACATGGGCAGGTGTCTGACACCACCACACAGCTGTAGGACACCCAGCCAGACAATGTGATGCCATAACTGACTGATTGAAAGAAAAAGAAAATTTAAAAAGGCAGTGAAAGGTGCCAAGAAACAAAAGTAAACCCGACGGAAGCAGTTTTATTGTTGAAGATAAGTGATATACGTTAAGGTTGGGGTTTTTTTTAGCAGCTGGAGTTGGTCTGAGCACGTCTGTTCATGCAGATGTGTGTGGGGATTACTGGGAGCAAGACCAAGGATGGTGGCAAAATCAGACAGGGGTGTTCTGAACGCACCAGGCTGTGGTTGATTTTTCAGTTCACCGCTGGATTTCCCGATTTTGTTTTAATTTTAGGCCAGGCTGTTCCCAAATTACCTGACGCCATCCTCTCCCTCTGTGTCCCTCCGTGGCACGCACGAGGGAAGCTCTGGAGTGTGGGAAAATGGTGTGAACTGGCACAGCGTGTCCTGGGAGAAGCGTGTTTGGATGTGGGGAAAGCAGCGGGTGTTGTGTGCGGGAGGCAGGAGAGGGTTTATTCCATTTTCATTTGAATAACGAGCATTGAATCATCTTTTTTGCTCGGGGAGGGGGGGGAGAAACCAGATGGCTGTGTGCTTGCAGGAAGGTTTTATTGCGGCTAATAGTGGTGTTTGCTAAGGACTGTGTACACAAAGGTAGAAGATCAAATACTTTTGTGGCAATGCCTGTTTATTTTGGGTATATGTGTTTTTCTGTGTTTTCGGTAGCCCCAGTAAGACCTGACGCGCTCAGGGACACGTCAGGCAGCATTTGCTCGGTGTTTGTTTTAATACAGCACTTCATAATAGTAATTTTTCAATGGTCACTTGTAGCCTTTTATCCAGATTGCTTTAATCAGCAGTTGTGTTCTCTGTTGGCATTGCCCTGTCTTCTCCCGAGCTGTCTTTTCAAACATCATTGGATTTTTTCAAGTGAAATCTTCATGCTTATTGCATCTGTCACTTCTGGGATTCACTCCAAGCGAAAGGCAGGGATTCAGTTTAATGGCAGTGAGGAGGAATGCACAGAAGGGGGAAATATCAGCTTTTCCCTGGGTGATGCAGCCCAGGGTACCGAGCTCTGCCCTCGGTGACATCGTGGTGGCCACGTCCAACATGAAACTTTAACGACGGCTCCATAAAACGGCTCATTAAACCCAAACGTTGTGTTGTGATGGGGAGGGAATTTATGTTCCTGGGTTTCATTTGGTGATCGATTCCCAGGAATATCCCTGGGATGCCAGCTTCCTATTCTGAAGACATGAGCAAAACACTTCCTGGCCTGAGTTTGCAGCTCGGTGAGGTCATCAGTGCACCACTCCCAGGGCCAGGAATGTCCTCTTGGGCAAGCTCACAGGCACATTTTCACTTGACTTTTAAAGTCTGGGTTTGTTTGTTTTGATTTTGTTTTACTGAGGCTTTTGTGATAATCTCAGCCCTTCTCCGAGGATGTGTTGGAACAGAAACTCACTGAGGATTTGAAGTGCCCCAGTTTAAGCCTTTGCAGGGCATAGGAACAAGAATTAAATGTCTGTGCTCTCTTCTAGCTCACTCCCTGTAGTCTCTCCCGCTTAATATTTTTGGGCTGGTGTATTCTGGTGGGTAACTCTGAAACTGGTCTGATTGGAAACTGCTTAGAGCTTCAGTTTAGTCAGCTCCTGGAGCCATGTGTGAAAAGTCAGGCTGCTGGTGGCTCGGGGCTGACAGGATGTGAACTGCTGAGTTTTTGTCACGTTGTGCACAGTTGCAGGTGGTGGCAAACACCAAGTTAAAATGAAGCAGAAAAAGGTTTTAGGCTTAGCTGAGTGACTCAGGAAAGCAGCAGTGAAAGTCCATTTTTCTGGATGTGTTGGCTACATGAGTATGGTTGGGAATTGTTTATTGGGCCCTTTCTTTTTATCTGCTAATAGGATTGCTTTGTTCTGCTTTCCCTCCTGTGAGTAACCGTGCAAAAAAAAATGGATTATTTGTTTCTTTTTGAGGTTATAATTGTTCAGTACATGACTTTTTGTGGCTTTTCTCATCTCAAACCACACATAGGCATGTGAAATACCAGCCTGACACAGAACTGCTCAGCTGCTCCCAGGTCCCACTGGCGGCTTTGCAGGGCTTGTCCTTGGAGGAACAAACTGTCTGGAGAGGATCCTAATGGAATATACCAGCCATTAGTTGTATCACTAGCCATTAGTTGTGCTTGTGGGTTTGTGTGGGGAATATAAATCCAATCAGGATTAATGGCTGGAGGTAATGATGTAGCTGGAAAGTAGAAGGTGGCTGCTGGACAAGTGGATGATTTTACTTTACCCCCCTCCCATGGAATTCCTGATGCCAATAAGACAGAGGGTGATCCCTTGGGGCAGACACCTTCCTAAGGAGTCACAAAGTGCTCATCAAATGAAAGAGGATTTTGTGATGGAACACCCTGAAAACTTTACAGTCCTGCTCTGTAGGTCAGGAACTTGACAGAGCAATACTGAAAATGGCATCTGCTGCTGCCTCCAGAGGGGAAAAGCTGTGTTTTTGGGGGCTGCTTATGTGCTCATGATGGATAGAAGAGATCTCCTTGCTCTGTCGGTGACCAAACATGGCCTTTTGGACCCTTTTTCCTCTGTGCTGGTAACTTAGAGGGAGAAGGGAGGCAGAATCACCTGCACTGGGGAAAGGACAATTTCTTCAACATGAGCACTTCGCTTCTTCGACATCACTGGCTTTGTCTCAGCCCATGTTTTGTTGGTGATAACAATAAGTGATCTCTAATCTGCTTTTTGCTGAGCCTGTGATGACGTTTGAGGTCTGGCTCTCTGTGGGAGAAGTTGCAGTGACTCTGACATTGAACTGGGCCTCTCAGCCCAGCATAATTAGGTTTGTCATGTTTTCCTTTTTTAATAATTGAATTTGAAAGAGCAATAGAAATAAACCAGTGGTGGGATCTGACTTAAAGTGATTAAGGCTCAGCCTGATGCTGAGATGAGCTCACAGCTCTCCTTGGAGTGTTGCTGAGCTGTGCTTGAGTGTTCCCCTTAGGGAAGAACCAGGGTTTCCCTGTAGTTTTCCAGATTTTGGCTGCCATCTATGTAGGAATAAGCACATAGGAAATAACTCTTCTGAGCTGAATATTAAGGCAGCCATTTCTGCATTTTTAGCAGATGTATCTGAGCAGGATTTCCTAAAACTCCACGGGAATGGTGTGCCTGAAACTACTTCTTGTTGGCATCCCTGTATGAACCTGGGCAGTGCATTGCACCTGCAGTTCCTGGTGTAAGTAATCCCTGGGAAATGGACTTCAAATCACTCTGACTATTTGGAAATACGGGAACTTCCCCTCCCTCCCCCTGGTTCTGCATATAGTTGCCATAGAGACAGTGTTCCGGAGTCCTTGAAAATCCATTGTTTCTCCCAAATAAACATCAAAATCTGCAGTTATTAAAGCAGCACATTTCACCGTGTCCTATTCCTGAGCATTCCTTCTTCAGGAACTGTTGTGACAGGACAAGGAGCAGAGTCAAACCCAAAGAGGGGAAATTTGAGTTAGATATAAGGAAGAAGTTGTTCCCTGGGAGGGTGGTGAGACCCTGGCACAGGGTGCCCAGAGAAGCTGTGGCTGCCCCTGGATCCCTGGAGGTGTCCAAGGCCAGGTTGGACAGGGCTTGGAGCAACCTGGGATAGTGGCAGGGAGTGGAATGGGATGGGCTTTAAGGTCCCTTCCAACCTAAACCAGTCTCTAAACCTGATGGGGACTTGACATCCTACAGTGTGCCAGGTCTGGATGCTGGACAAACTGATAATGGGTGTAATTAGCAGCTCCAGGGATTAGCAGGCAGTAACAAATTCAATCTGTACTAAGCAGTGTGTCCCCTGGGAACTGGGCAAACTGGCCATGCTGGGCAGATGATGGCCTGATAGGGAAGATTGTCATCAGCAAAGAATCAGTGCTCAGGGCTGGAATTACCTCCTGGAGTTGCTACTTTTTTCCCCCCCTTTTCACCTGAAATACTTAAAAAGCCCTCATAGTTTGTTGCTTCCTGCTGGAATCTCGATCCCCCAGCTGACTCAGGTTGGCATTTCCTTGGCATTTTTCATCATACCCGTGTGAAACAGATTGGTATCCTTCTTTCCAAGCTGGGAATGTGAGGTTACACGTTTTACTCAGGGCCTGGCAGGTACTAGGCTGCGAATACTTTTAGCACGTACTACTTGTAGTATGTACTACTAAGTGGAGCTGTTGTTTTACACATGGCTCAGGTGTTTGCCTCAGCACACGTGGTGGGATGTGTATATGTGGACAAATGACCATTGTTACACTTTTCAACTCTTCATTCCTTGTTTCATTCCTTCCTGCAGTACTCACATTAATGATACCATATCTTGGAGGCCGGAGGCCCAAAGCTGTCTCATTCAGAACAGGAGGTGTATTACATTTTTTTGAAGTTTTCAGTGATACTTTTTAAGGTTTATTTGAATTTTTGGATCTGCTGAGATCAATTTGCAAGGCAAGAGCGAATCCTGAGCCAACTTAGGCAAACACAAGTTGCCAGACATTCCTCTGCAATATATTCTGCTTTAGCACAGCCTGAAGGGTGGGCACAAACCAGCTCAGTGCTGCTGTGCTTCCAGCATCTTTTTCCTGGCCACTGCCAGGAAAATTGCTCCTTTCTGGAACAATTTGTTCTGTGTGGTGTTTTAAGGTGCTGCTGTTTAAAGGTGGGTGCCTCTGGTTAGGGTCAGGCTACCCTGGGGTTATCTCTCTGCTCTTCCCTTGGCTCCCTGATGTTTCTTTGGGGGTAAAGGTTATCTTTTTGTTTTTTGTATCCATGCTTTGCCACATCGATCTTCTGCTCTGCTTAGGGAATTCTAAGTGCTCTGAAAGCTCCCATAAAAACCAGCTAGGCTTATCTGGGTGCAATTCTGTTGTTTTGGCTGGCCTCCTCTGGAGCTGCTGGAAATGCCACAGGGATTCCCAAAGGACTGGAAGTGTGAGTTGCATGTGCAGCAACGTGACTGTCAAGCCAACAGGTAAGTAAAGCTTAAAGGTCATCAAGGCACAGGCTGTAATTCTTCACTGGAAACCAGTTCTCCAGCTGAGAGCAGCCAGCTGAAGGTGCAAGAATTCCCCAAGGAATCAGCCTTTGCCCAGTGTCGGGGTGGGTGTGATTCTCCCTGTCAGGGAAGCTCAGAGGTGGAGGTGGTGCCGTGGAGGTGTCAAGGACAGGGGTAGGAAGATGTTTTTCCTTTTTGGATATCTGTCTTCACAGCGTAGAATGTTTATTAAAGCTCTTTAATAGACTAAATCTATTTCCCTATGTTAAATTTTGGTTTCTTGTCTGCCCAGAGAGGTGTGATTGGTGCTTTGTGTCACCCTCGTGGTTTGACACCAGGTTGTGCCCTCTCAGTGTCATCCCACGACAGGTCAGTGACAAAGAACATCTGTAAGACAGAGGAAATGTGTTTGAACTTGGAAGCCTCTGCTCAAACAGATGTTTGGGGGGCTGTAATTGGCACCACAAGATAGGGATTTAAAATCAAGTTAGCAGATTGAGCTATCTGGATTTGAGTTCCAGCCTCCTCCGGCGCCATCCTCCCTCCCCCAGCCCTGATTTCAAATTGCACGTTACGGAAACGGGACGGAATGACAATGGTGCTCTTGGAATTATAGGCTGCTTGGCCAGAAGAGCTGGCAGGACAGCAAATGGAAATGTGGAGAAACACACGCCAGTTCCAACTGGGAGCATTGAGATTCATTTTGCAGCTTGTTTGTACTGCATTAAAATCTAAGATGTTGGCGTTGTCCAGCCCAAACCTCCCACGTCCTGGGGTGAGGATGTTGTCTTGTCTTTGACAATTAACCGTTGTTGGGGTGATTTTGAGAACATTAAAAGCAGTTCAGTGTGGGTGCCTCACCTGTTGGGTGGGTGTTGTTGAGAAGTAGAGGAAGGTGTTACTCAGGAAGTGCCAGGCAAGCTCATTGTCACTTTTTGGAGGAGAGTGTGTCCACTCAAAATTCCAGTGTGACGGACCATGCTGCTCTGTGCTGTACCTCCAGCCTACCTGAGATGTTCTCCAGGTCTCCAGCCCATCCTCTTTGATGTTCCAGCAGGAGATGTGTGGCTGTGGTGTCGGTCCATGAGGTGCTGCCATTGCACTTGGCCATCCTGCTGCTCCTGGGTCACATTCTTCAAGGCAGCTCCGGCTTCTCCACAGGCTCCCAGCAGGTCTGGGGGTTCACAGCGGTCCAGCAGAGCTTGGAGCCGCTGTGGTCAGGCTGGGTCATGTGGAGAACGCTGCTCCTCACTTGGTCAGTCTGACTCACTCTTGGCCAGGCTCTTTGGGAGCCTTGGTTGTGCTGATCTGTTGTTTCTGCCTTATTCCGGAATTGGGAGGAATTTGTATCCCAGTTAATTTGGTGTTTTTTGGAGTGGAGGGTTCTGCAGGTCCTGGTTCCCTGATGGTGCAGTGCTCTGGGAGAACTGGGACCTGCAACCTTTTATCTGTGAGACTGGTTATCTCTTAAAACACCTTTAATGTTTAGAGTTTCTACCTATGGATGCCATGGGATGTTGTAATTGAGGAATAAAAAACAGCTTCTCAATTCCTTTGGGGATTGGGCTGGAGCACCTCTGCCATGGAGCCAGGCTGGGAGAGCTGGGGGTGTTCACCTGGAGAAAGCTCCAGGGACCCCTCAGAGCCCCTTCCAGTGCCTAAAGGGACTCCAGGAGAGCTGGAGAGGGACTCGGGACAAGGGATGGAGTGACAGGACACAGGGAATGGCTTCTCACTGCCAGAGGTCAGGGTTAGATGTGATATTGGAGCTCCTGGTTGTAAGGGTGGGGAGGCCCTCAGGTTTCCCAGAAAAGCTGTGGCTGCCCCATCCCTGGAAGTGCCCCCAAGGCCGGGTTGGATGGGACTTGGAGCAACCTGGGATAGTGGAAGGTGTCCCTGCACGTGGCAGGGGAAGAACTGGATGAGCTTTAAGGTCCCTTCCAATCCAAACCATTATAGGATTTCTACTTTCACTAAATCCTCTGGTCATGTTTTAAGAAATGATCCCATTAAGTAAGCAAGGAGAAGCAGGGTTATGTTTCCAGTAACGTCCACTGGAGTTTACCAGGAACTGTGCTTAGAAAACACCACCCTGTTAACTGAGTTCCCTTCATGTCTGCATCTCGACTCCAGCAGAATGGGAAATCCTGCAGGTGATGTTCTTTAGGTTCCCAGCACTTGGGAGCTGCTGTCTGCTTGACTTCTTAAATCCACCATCAGAGAGGACAGACAAATCCTGGACAGGGGCTGAGTGTCAGGTCTAGTGCTACTGGTGAGCTCCTCTATCACACACATAGAAACTCATTAAATAAATTAATTCATTTAGGCAGATTTGATTGCTTCGAGCTGTAGGAGAAAATAAAGATGAAAATACAGCATTTTTCTGCTGTGAGCGCTCTGTTAGAAAAAGATGTTTGGTTAGTTGGGAATGCTGGGATCTGGTGGTGATTTGGTGAGAATTTCATGAAGCTGTGCTGGGGAACAGCTCTTTTTCTGTTCATAACCACCAACCTTTACCCAAAACAAAAGAAAAGCTTCCAATGTATCTCAGGAATATGGCTTGGAAAACACTGGCATGTAGCCTTCAAGTGAGAGAGGAATCCAGCGGGTTGGGGCAGCAGCTCTGACCAGATTGCTACTTCCCTGTTAGCTCTGATAAGAGAATTAGGTCAGTGCTTGGGAGAAGCATTTTATCACTGACTTCCCGTAGCTGGAATCCTGGGAGAGCCGTGTGCTCCTGCTCGTGTTTCCCTTGGGATCATGGTGTGGTCTGGAGCTCTGTTCTTCCCTCCTCCCCATGGCTGCTCGGATGGGTGTCAGGAGCATCCCTGGGGCTGCTGTGATGTCTCTGGCTGCAGCTCCCAGGGCTGTTGGTCAGGGTATCACTCTGTCTCTTGGCACTGGATGGGATAAAGTGTGCAAAGAAGCTTCTCTGGTGTTTATTCCAGTGGAAAAGAAAAAGGATTTTTGGTGGGATCATGTGAAAGGCCACAGCCTTCTGTGGTCAGCTGCTAGAAGAGCGGTGTCGGAGGTGGGAGTGAGTGGGAGGTTTCCCTTTCCTTATCCAGTAAAAAGCTTCCGTGGCGTCCAACCGCTGTGGAACTCTCTCTGCTGGCAGCAAAAGTGGAAGCTGAAATGCAGGGATCACAAAATCCCAAAATGGTTTGGGTTGAAAGGGACCTTAAAGCTCATCTCATTCCACTCCTGCCATGGGCAGGGACACCTTCCATGCTCCAGCCTGGATTTGGATGCACTGAGGCACCTGGAATGTTCAATCCCTGCTCTCTTAGCCCTGTATTTTGTATGTTACTTGCCTTTATGAGGTTTTGTCCTGAGTTTCAATCCTTTATTTTTCTCTCCACTTTGCTCTCCTCTTTTCATTTAAATACTCTTTTTTTGCCCAGCCTGTGGTAACATCCCCTAAAACATCCCTCACCACCTATTAGATGGAGCAGCTTTAGTGCTAGCTGACAGAAGATGCTCTAAAATAAAAAAAAAACAAAGAAGAGGTTGCTTGGAGGTGCAGCAGGAGAACTCCCATTCCTGCTGGTGTCTCCCTTTGCTGGTTACCCATTCCGCTGTGGCTCCTGCTGAATTATTTTGTGTAATGATTTTTGTGTGCATTCATTGCTCTGCCTTTCTGGTAGATGACACAGATTAAATGAAGCCAGACAACGCTCTCAGTCCGGGGTAATGACTTTAACTGCGGCGTCCTTTTGTCACTGCAAATTATGGTCAATGATGTAATGCTGGATGTGGAGATACAGTGACAAAGTGTGGGAGTGGTAAGATCATCCCAGAAGGGTTTGGCTTGGATGGGAGCTTCAAACTCATCTCATTCCACCTCCCTGCCACAGGCAGGGACACCTTCCACAACCAGGTGATTCCCCAAGAAGATGAATGGTATCCCTGGAAATCTTGAAGTGAAAATAGCCCCAGGGGGGAGATGTGAGGCGAGCACACACAGGTAAACCCTCAGGAAGTAACGAGTCCTCAGTGATCCTGGGAGATTTGAGCTCTAGAGGTACTTCTGACTTAGAGTTCTTCATATTCTAAAGGTTTTCACATGATCATTTCAGTTTACAGCTCTGAAATCCAGAGTTGTATCAAGTGTTTCACAGGTTGCAGCCAACACCTTGCGCTTCGTCCAGGACAGAAATTTCAGCTTATTCAAAGTTTGGGTTGTGTTACATTTTTGAATGTGCTGGGCTCCCCAGTTGAGATATAATCAAATTCCCTGGTAGTTTGTGGTTTAGGTTCCCATCCCAAAATAGGATCTTGCCAGTGGTAGAACAGCTGGAAATTTCAGTATTAAGTTCATATTCCAGCTTTTTGTCTTTAAAATGAAGTGAAATCAGATGGCAGGGTCTTGCTCAACCTAGGCTCAAGTAACCAAAGACTGAAAATAATCTGCACACAAATATGATATGTTTTGGAATTGTGACCATCTGTAGTAGTGTTCACCTTTGTTTTAAATAACTCTGAACAGCTGAAAACAACAGTTCTGTCAGCAACAGACTGGATATGGATTGATTGGAAAAGGGACACACAGAGGGAAATGGTGTTGGGTTTAAAAGCACAGAAACTACATCAAGGCATTCGTGGCTGTTCCCTTTTTCTGCTGAGCTTTCATGTGAAGTTGTGGGGTGAGCTGAACCTTTTGTGGCCACTTGACATTTTCCCCCCCACTTCCTTCCTTGCCCAAATCTTGCAAGACTTCGTACCACGAGACTGAGTTCTTTGATTCTGTGGATACTTTGAGAGGGAGATGAAGTTTTCCAAGAGCGTGACAGAACAAGGGCAAATGGGCTCAAACTGAATGAGCACATGTTTAGGTGAGGTATTAGGAGAAACTTCTTCCCTGTGAGGATGGTGAGGCCCAGGGTGCCCAGAGAAGCTGTGGCTACCCCATCCCTGGAAATGTCAGAGGCCAGGCTGGACAGGGCTTGGGGCAACCTGGGATAGTGGAAGGTGTCTCTGCCTATGGCAGGGGGTGGAACTGGATGAGCTTTAATGTCCATTCCAACCCTAGCCATTCTGGGATTCTGTGATACTAATTCCTCCTCCAGCCTTGCTGGTGGCATACTGGTGACAGTGACATATTTCCCTGGAATAGGTGTGCAGCTGGACTGAGCCCAGGGCAGTGTGTGTCTCTGTCCCTGTGGTTGTGCATGGCCCTGGGTCACTGAGAACCCCAGAGCTTGCACAACCAAGGCTCTAGAGTGAAGAAATGCCAGAGGGGAGCGATTAGGAAATAACCTGGAGGTGTCTGTGCCCTTTCTCAGTGGGGTGCAGCTGCTGCCTCAGTCCCTGCTCCCTCAGGCCCACAGCAGTGGCACAGAGCCATCCTTGCTGTGAGGAGCACAAGGGGATGGTGGTGTTTTAATGCCTCCAAGCCCACTGAATGCCTCTGTCCTCCCTTCCACGTGTGGCTCTGTACCTCGTGTTCCATAGGATGTTCAAAGTGCTCCTAGGAGTGAATTAGCAGATTCCTTGTGGGCTTTTCTCCACTGCTTATCTCTGTGATGGCCAACTGCTCCGCAGGTGTGGCTCAGCCCTGCTTCCAGGGAGGGTGTTCTCTCCATGCCAAGGGGCAGGTTGGAACATCCATGGCCTGGTTTGGGTTTAGGATTAATAACATACTTCCTATATTTTTTATAAAACCAGCTCTGAGCGCTCATTGGTTTTGCTGATGAGGCTCAAGTGCCTCAGCCCAGGTGTTCAGGAAGACCTTGGGCCTCTTAGTTGGTACTTGGGAATCCTCTGGGCTTTTCCATGTTGCAGTTTCACCAAGAGGACCACCCCCTGTCCCTGCTGACCCCAGCACCCCATCCATCCCATAGCATCATTCATAATTGGTGCTGGTGCATTGACTATAGAACCACTGAATTAGTGAGGCTGGAAAAGACCTTTAAGATCATCAAGTTCAACCACTGACCTCTTGATTTTTATTTTTTTTTATGTGCTTCTCCTTTTTTAACAATTGAGACTGGACCTTTATTCCAAAGCTCCTCAGCAAGGCTCAGACTGGGAGTTTGGGGATTCACCATCAACAGCTGCAACTTGACTTTTTCCACTTAAGGAAGAGCCTTTCCAGTCCCAAGCACCAACCTTTTATAAATGCTGTTCTCCCTATCCACTGGATTTGTATCTCCTCACCCCCCCTTAACAGTAGCCTCCGGCTGTCTGACTTCAACTGGCCTTTTATTCCAATGCCTCCCTTTCCAGAAGGGATCACAATCACATGGGCTGAGCAGGATTTTGCCATTAGTGGGGGGTTTTCCTGTAAGTGTTCCCTAGCAGGATGCGTTTCCTCTTGCATAAGCAAGCCTGCAAACCCTCCGAAGCCACAGAAATTCATCTGTTGGATTCTTGAGACAGATAAATCCTTTATAAACAGGAAAATGGGCAAACTCATGGTAGCTCTTGTGACACATCGTGATGGGAGATCAGAAAGGAGTGGAATGAAAAGTATCCCTGTGTGAGCAGGGCTGGCGGCGTCCAGCCTTTCCGAGGGCCTTTTAAAAGCTGCCACAAGGGCTGAGCTGTTCAGAGGGCACAGACTGGGAGATGAACCCGAAGTTTTGGTGCAATTCAGCTGGAAGTGACTCAGGGAGGGAATAAATAAGAGATTTGAAGGCTCTGTCCCCACCAAGATGCCGTGCGTGGCCGAGCGGGATCCAGGAGCTCAGCAGCCGTAGATCTGTCAGCACTTCTATTGTGGAGGCCTTTGCAGGGTGTCCAACGCTTCTGTTTTAATTTTGCTGAGGGTTGTAACTCTGGCAAAATTTAAAGGCCTTTCAGCTCCCAGTCAGGAGGTTTTAAATCCTCTAAATTTGTGCTTTACCCCCCAAAAATATTTTTTGTCTAGCAAGTCGATGGAGATGGTTCCTCAGCCAAAGTTTAACAGTTTAACAGATAATGATCTGATTAACTTCTTTTTTTAAAGCTCTTGTTCCAAGTCCACTTCCTAAGAGAAAATCCCCAGCACAGCCCCGTTAGCCATGGATTCACTTCCTTACCCACTTGGGTATTTCCAAAGTCACTTCCCAAGGTTCCCTGAACTGCCCAGATCATCCTTTTCCAAGTGTGACAGAGCCTGAATCAGCCTTTCCTTAGGGTGAATCATCTCAGGTGTTGCTGTCTCACCTGATAATCCCAAAAGTGGCACAAAAAAGACATGGAGGACCTGTTAGAGCAGGTCCAGAGGAGGCCATGGAGATGCTCCGAGGTCTGGAGCCAGGCTGGGAGAGCTGGAGGTGTTCACCTGGAGAAGAGAAGGTTCCAGGGAGACCTCAGAGCCCCTTTCACTGCCTAAAGGGGCTCCAGGAGAGCTGGAGAGGGACTTTGGATAAAAGATGGAATGACAGGACAAGGGGGAATGGTTTTACAAAAGAGGGTAGATTTAGATGGGATAGTGGAAAGAAGTTCCTGGCTGTGAGGGTGGGCAGGCCCTGGCACAGGTTTCCCAGAGAAGCTGTGGCTGCCCCTGGATCCCTGGAAGTGCCCAAGGTCAGGTTGGGAGGTGTCCCTGCCCACAGTAAGGGGTGGAACTGGATGACCTTTCCAGTTCCTTCCAAACCACTCCATGAATTGGCCAAGCCTGGAGCTCCTGCCTGTGATGCCGCTGAGAGAACCTGTGGCAACCAAACCAAGCTGTGGATTTTCTTGGGGATGGATGAGGAAGAAGAGGAGAAGGGAGAGAATCCTTTGCACTGCAGGATTGAGAAGCAAAGGGGACACTAAACACTCTTCCCATTTAAGGACAGCCTGTGTGGCAGGGACAGGACTCTTTTGGGGTGCTCAGTCTCCAGCTCCCCTCGTTGGGTTTTCCACCTGCTCTCCCTGGTGAGCTGAAAGAGCTGCACTCACTGCTCCTTCCAACCACAGGCAGCACATTCCCCCCTCCTTCTCCTTGGAGAGCAGCCAGATCAAAATGGCTCTGATCCAACACCAGGAATCACTCCCTTTGCTATGGAAATGAGCACTTGGGGGCTGCTCACCATGTGTTCATCAGAGAGTTCCTGCTAAGGATGACGAGCTGTAGGTGGGGAAGAGGGCAGGGAAGGTGTGTTCCAACAGATCCCTTTGGAACAAATACAGATATTTTTGGATGCTCCTGAACTCTTTGCGTTTTTTAAAAGTCATTTATAGAAAAGCAAATGATTACCCTTTGCATCAAACAGTGAAAATGAGGGAAATGAAGTAGTAGGATTTCACCATGGGATAAAGGGAGTTTCTGTTCTGTGAAAGTGGAAGGGGTGACAGATCCCTAGGATCTGATATTTGAAATGAACGTTTTTTCCTGCTGCTCTGATATTGATCAAGTGAAGAAGAGCTACAATTATCCACAAATAATCCTTTGTAACCATCACACCTGAATTCCCAGCATTGGAGCAGCCACATTCCCAGACCCCTGGCTCTGTGGGATGTGATTCCAGGCAATTTGCTGTGCTTGCTCAGCACGACAAGTTCAAACCTTCGCTTTACCTTCTTCCCAAGAATCTGATTTTAATCTGGATTCACGGCGGGTGGGAATGTTGCCAGGGGGTGAACACTCCTGGAAATCCACTGTGCACAAAGCAGGAGCCTTTTTCCCTGCTCATGGAGGAGTCGAGCAGGCAGGTGATGAGTTGGGTTTGCTGCAAGGCAGGAGAGGGTCGAGCCAGGCAGGAGTTCTGCTGGTGTTGTGGCATGCTGGGCTTGGGAAAACATTCCCAATGTCCTGGGGGTGGCCTGGGGACGCCTGGAATGACAGAAAGGAGGGAAGATGGGGAGTGATGCTGCTCTTGCATGGCGCTCACTGCCAGACCTGGCCATGGACTCAGAGGTTCAGCCAAGCCCTCTCGGTTCTGGGAGGTGCCCTCGGGATGGAAATGTGTGACAGGGCTCGGAATGAGTCTACACAAATCAGTAACTGGGTGTGGAACTGTGTTTTTTGTGGTGTGTCTTAACTGAAACTTGAGAATTCAGCATTTCTTGTCATTCGGGCATCTTGGAGTTGAAATGCACCTTTTCTTTGTGTGTGGTTTGGTGAGGCTGGGATCATGCTGGAAGTGCCCAAGGCCAGGTTGGATAGGACTAGTGGAAGGTGTCCCTGCCCATGGCAGGGCATGGAACTGGATGAGTTTTAATGTCCCTTCCAGCCCAAACCTTTCCATGATTTTATTTAGTGCTCTCACCTGCAGGCTGGAGCTGGAGAGCAGCTCCTGGTTTATGACTTCCCATCATGCTCCTGTGTTCCAGGATGTGTCCAGCATGGAACAAGCCTTTGATTTGTGCTCTGAGGGAAACAGAAGGTACATTACACAATTCCAGTAACTGATGGAAGTAGGGAGGGAGCCTAAGTTCAGCTCTAACAGAAATCATTAGCAATTCCCATATAGCTTTTTTCCATGGACATCTTAAACACCCCAGTTCTTCCCAAAATTTTGCATTTAAAAGTAAATTTTATTAAACATTCTTAATTATCCTTAAAATATCAGTATGGAAAAGGTACTGTGGGGAGCCCCACCTGCCCTCTGTGCCTGGGAATGACTGTGGAGCCCTTGGTTCTGTGTCACCAGCGTGTGGGGCTCAGGTCAGCGTGAAGGTGTTCGGTGCCCTCCACCCCACACCTGGGACAGGCATCCCCATCACAAAACTGACCCCAAATCCACATGGACTGGGCACACTGGTGGCTGCAGTGGCACTGGTATGTCCCCTGTCCCAGCAGCTGAGCCGCCATGGAAGTGACCAGTGCCAGTTCCCAAATGGGCTCTGGTGGAAAACAAATCCTCTGCTTCTTCTCCCTTATCTCTGCGGAACCAGAGAGTTTCACTGCAGAGCTGTCTGTTTCGTTAATTGGAACATTTTTCTCCTCTTCAAACACATTCCGTGGCATTTCCCGGCTCTGATGAGCGCTTCCCTGCAGTTATCCTGCTTTTTGTCGCTGTTAATTTTTTATTTAACCTCCCAGACTACAAAACAGCCATCAACGCTCGGCGCTTCCCCGCGAAGCCTTTGCAGTCACAGACAGCCCTCCGAGCTTTCATCACGTTTGCAGCAGACAGCCTGGGAGCAGGGATTCGGGATGCAGCCACATTCCCAGTCTCTCACTTTGGAGCATCATGCTGGAGTGAGGAGCTCCAGGAGCTGAGCAGTTTTTCCCAGCCTCCCCATGTGCTTGGGGACCTTCTGGGAGGCGAGATAGGAGGTGGACTCTGCTTATTTTTATTTTTTCTCTGTTTTTTTTTGTTTTGTTTTCCCTAGAGACTGGGACAGAAATATTTTTCCCATATGTAAAAGCAAGATGGTGTATGGAGGCTCCTCTTCTGCTCCCTCTTCTCAGAGG
The DNA here is from genome assembly GCA_013396875.1 of Vireo altiloquus. NCBI lineage: Eukaryota > Metazoa > Chordata > Aves > Passeriformes > Vireonidae > Vireo > Vireo altiloquus. The sequence goes on along the minus strand of VZRF01012864.1, from coordinate 22,804 downwards.
GAGATGGGAAAAGCCCTTCCCAGATGAGAGGGCTCTGTAGGCTTTATTCCTAGTCCAAGGCTGGTGTTGTTCCTGTGTCTTCTCCCAGGTGCTGGAATTTTCCACACCGATTCCCTTTCCCTCTATTCTAACTCCAGCATTCTTGAAAATAATTTTTCTCAAGAAATGCTACAGACACACCAAGTTAATTGGAGTCATTAACTTGTTTCCATTACTCCTTTCTGCCTAGGAAACTCATTTTTTTTAGGGAGATTTTGGAGTTAGAAGAAAGAACTGGAAGCTAGGGAACATGTGGAACCACTTCACAGGAACACCGGATTTTGAGAGCTTGCATTTCTATTTACATCTTCTGGACCCTGTCTGACTTGAAAGTAAACAAGTTCAATCCAAGACTAGATTTATCCCTGAAAATATGTGGAGACTTGTCTAAAAACTGCTTTTGGGATTAGGAACTTCCTTTACCGCACTCAGGGAACACATTTACAGTGGGGAAATTAATGCTTAACTGGCAAATTCTGTAAAAGCCCCCTGGAAATGCAGTTGGGTTGGGTTGGATGCAAAATAACCTGAAATTTTAGTTAATAAAAGAAGGAAAAGGCAAAGCTGGCTGAGAATTTGGCAGGTCTTAAGGTGGAGGATCCCTGGAAGTGTCCGAGGCCGTGCTGGATGGGGCTTGGAACAATCTGGGATAGTGGAAGGTGTCTCTGCCCATGCAGGGGGTGGAATGGGATGAGCTGTAAGGTCTTTGGTGCCAAGAGGATGGTGCCAGACTCTTTCCAGCAGTGCCCAACAAGAGGATGAGGAGCAATGGCCGTAAGCTAAACCACATGGAATTCCACCTCAGCGTGAGGAAGAACCTCTTTCCATGGAGGGTGGCTGAGCACTGGAACTGCCCAGGGAGAGCTTGGAGTCTCCCTCTTTGGGAGAGGAATGCATTCCTGTGTCCCCTGCTCTGGGTGAGCAACCTTGGCAGGGGGTTGGACTGGGTGATCTCCAGAGATCCCTTCCCACCCCAACCATTCTGAGATCCTGTCCCTTCCAAACCAAACCATTCATCAACCCAAGCCATTCCATGATCCCACGAACACCGAGCAAACCTGAGTTACCGCAAGCAGGGGTGACGGAGCCTGTGAGAAGATCCAACCTTGTTTGATTCCTTATCCAGGAATCTTGTGGAACTGACCCCATCCTTTTGCATCCCCGTGCAGACACGATGAGGCGGGTGGTACGACAGAGCAAATTCCGGCACGTCTTCGGCCAGGCGGTGAAGAACGACCAGTGCTACGACGACATCCGCGTGTCGCGCGTCACCTGGGACAGCTCCTTCTGCGCCGTCAACCCTCGCTTCGTGGCCATCATCGTGGATGCCAGCGGTGGGGGAGCCTTCCTGGTGCTGCCTCTGCACAAGGTAAGTGCTGCTGGAATGTTTTTTGAGTCACCTGCTCGGCTGTGCTGTCATCCCGGAGTTTCTTTGGGAATAATGAAGGCTGGGATGTGTCGGCTGTGGTGACAACTGCTACTCAGTGGTGCCATGTATGAATGTGTTTAATGTCTGTAATCAGTCTGATGCTTCCTGTATATTAAACACAACAAACAAGCTGTTTGCTTGACTCATCTGAGCCAATTCTGGCAGAACTTTGCACATAGAATCATATTTTAGAAGCATCTTTGTGATCAAGACAGGTTTTTTTACTGTCAGGGATTAAGCTATTTTTTTTTTTTGTCAATTTGCTGAGGAACCACCTGAATCCAACTGCTCCTTGCAGAATTAATTCAGGAACCACCTGAATCCAACTGCTCCTTGCAGAATTAATTCAGGAACCACCTGAATCCAACTGCTCCTTGCAGAATTAATTCAGGAACCACCTGAATCCAACTGCTCCTTGCAGAATTAATTCAGGAACCACCTGAATCCAACTGCTCCTTGCAGAATTAATTCAGGAACCACCTGAATCCAACTACTCCTTGCAGCCCCACATTGGAGGAATGTGAAGAAATGAGCTGGTTCCAAGAAGGACATTCCTGTTGTCCCTGGTCTTGCTAGGAAAAGTCACATCCATCTTCTGGAGGAGATTCTTCTCATCCCTTTCTGATGCTTAACCAGCAAATACTTGTGATCAAAAGTCTTTTTTTGCAACATTCTTTTCTCTGTGACCCTCAAGCTCCTCTTTTTAAGCGTGTGGTCAAGTTGTCCTCAGTCTGTCATCAGCCCTGAGCTGCTTTCCCAGCTCCACTTCCACATCTGCCCTGTGGAATACAGAATTAGTGCCTGGGACTGAGCACAACTTCCCACTCAGCCAGGACAGAGCAGAAGCAGTGACTTCTCTGTCGTGTTAAGCAAAGCCAAACCCCAACCTCCCAAAATAGCTCAGTTTGCTGCTCTGATGAGCAGCCCTCCCCTGCTTTGGGCTCATCCTCAGGCCACGTGTCCTCCTCCTGCCTGGACCACGCGTGGTGGCAGAGCCCTGGATTAGGAATTCCAGATGCTGACAGCAGGGGATGTGCATCCCTCTCTTCTTCTCTTATATCCCAATGTTTGGAACACAAATCTGATGAGGGAGCTGGGAAAGGAGCTCAGCCTGGAGAAAAAGAGGCTCAGGTGGGACCTTCTGGCTCTGCACAAGTCCCTGACTAGGAGGGTGCAGCCAGGTGGGGTTCAGGCTCTGCTCCCAGGGAACAAGGGACAGACCCTGAGGGGATGGCCTCAAGCTGTGCAAGGGGAAGCTTAGACTGGATATTGTGGAGAATTCCTTCATGGAAAGGGTTGTCAGGCATTGGAACAGGCTGCCCAGGGCAGTGCTGGAGTCCCTGTTCCTGGAGGGATTTAAAAGCCATGTGGATGTGGCACTTGGGGACATGGTGGCCTTGGCACTGCTGGGGGAACAGTTGGACTCAATGGTCTCAGAGGGCTTTTCCAACATTAAGGATTCCATGATTTTGTGTTTTCTCAGTCCCTGGCAGAAATTCCTGCTAATTCTGAGTGCCCTGACCTTTTGAATTTCTAAGTGTCATCTTTGGCGTTATTTTCACATCCATTCTGTTCTTCCTCCCACTTTCCCTCTATTTATCACTGCCTTGGTGCCCTCAGCTCTGTTCCTGCCTTCCACAGCCATTAAATCCCCACATCTGAGGAGGTTCCATGGGAAGCTGGAGGAGCTGTGTCCCTCACCCCCAGCCTGACACGTTCTTTTGCAAGGCAGTGCTTTGCTGGCTCTGCTCTAACCAGTTCCTGTGTTCCACATTTATTTTTATAGTCTGGGCTGATGAAATTGTTCCTTCAGTTCCTTCAACACCCTAAATAACGTTTGGCTTTCTCTTTGAGCCTGTTTAGCACAGATACTTATTAAGCTCCCCGCAGCAAAATCCTTGTTGTTATATCCAGGGGTAAAAAAAAAAAAATAAGGGCAATTTTCAACCATGGGTTTGGGCTGATTTTAAAATTGAGCCATAAAAATACACTTGCTGCATTTCTGCAGGGAAAATGGCCCATAACGACATCGTGGCTGCTCAAACCCAGTGCTTTGCGGCTCACCGGGAATTACTTGGGATGTGGCTGACCCTCGGTGCGGGGTGAGCACAGAAAAGGGGGAATTTAACTCGTTTTAATGTGCTTTTTCTTGCCAATTTTCGCTACTATTGCAGGGCTTTGTTACGGCCGGGGTTTGTCGCTGCCGAGCTGGCGGCTCCCAGCTCCCTCCCGGCGCTGGGCCGGAGCTCTAGGGGTGTTTTTGGGGCGGGATGAGCCCCCCGGGACCCCGCACCCATGCGCTCGGGGTGGAGGGAGGGGGGCGGACAGACACCGGAGGTGAGAAGCCCCGCCCCCTCCCCACAAGCCCCGCCCCTCCGCGCGCGCGCACCCGCGCCAGCCGCAGAGGCACTGCGGCGGCCGCGGCTTTTTACCTTATATGGTCATGGCAGCGCTCGCGGCCGCCGCGCTGATTGGCGGGGGCGGGGGCGCGGCGCGGCAAGTGCGCGGGAATTAACCCGTGCGCGCGGGAGTTAGCGCGGGAATTAACCCGGGCGCGCGGGAATCCATTAACCTGCGCGCGCGCCAATTAACCCCTCTGCACCCACGGCCCCGCCGCGTCCCGTCCGCGCCCCCAGCCCCCGCGTGCTGCTGAGCGTCTCTCCGGTCCTCCCCCGCCAGATCGCGGTATGGGAGACCCAGGGGCTGCATCCTCTTTCCATTCCCGCAGCTCCCGGAGTAGCCGCAGCCGGTGCAGCCGAGCCGGCTTTGCTGGCTGTGGAAATGCTTTGTCTGAACTTCCTGTTTTCTTGCACGCACATGTGCAGGGGCTTTGCCAGGAACTCGCCATTCCCATGCTCCGGCAGGAGCCGCTGAGCATCAGACAATCCAATTCCCACAGGTTGCTTGGTCTGGCGGGTTGGCCTCTGTTGGAATGAGCCACATAGTTTGGAAAAGCTGTAATTCCTCTCGGTCAGGGCTGTGTAGGTGATAAGAGCCAGGGTAATCAGCATTAACTCTGCTCACCAGGGAAGAACTGGAAACTTCCCTGCTTGTTCTGGGCTGTGGCTGTAGGGTTGGTTTTCTCCGAGTATTATCCCAGGGAAAGCTCTGAGTACTCAGGGAAGGTACCAGGTAAAAATTCTCTGTGTTTCCTGATATGTTGGGCAGGATGACTTGGGAAATCACCTGGATTCAGGGGTGGTTCTGGTGCTGGGTCTGTGCTGTAGCAGAACTGGAGACAAATTCCTTTTTTCCCCTCCTCAAAAACTCTTTGCAGTTTTTATCTGCACAGAAAAACCTGCTGCAAATGTTCCTTTTTGTTTGAGTTCATGCAGAAAGATCCATTCAGCCACGAGTTGTGTTACGTAAGGCCTTCACCAGAGGTTTATTCAGTCCCCTTTGGATATAGCTTTTATTAGATTTTCCATTTTCCTGATTCCTTCCTGCACTCTCTTCACACCAGCAGCATTCCTGCAGGATCTGGGATCAGATGGTGCCCAGAGAGGCAATTAGCATGTGGGTGGGGGCGTGCACACCTCGGGAATGATCTTCTCCAAGGAATATGTTGTTCTGCAAGTGACATGCCTTGGTGTTCATCCATGGCATATGAGAGTTGTTAAGCAGCTCTTCCCGATTCCTATTCCACCAGGAAGGATTTGGGCAAAAGAAAATCATCTTTTTCTGAACTCTGTGTAAAATAAAATCAGGAGGTTTTGCTGTGATGGGTTTATTTAGCCCTTCCAGCCATTTTAAGGGGAGTGTGATGGATTTTATCCTTTTATTTCACCTTGGGTTTTTCTCTATAAAAAGAAGTTTCTATTTATCACTGTCAGCTTGATTCCAATGGATCATCAGCTTCTAATGTAGTAGGGAAGAGAGGGCAGCAGAGGGGCTAATGGATCTCATTCCTCCAGGGAAAAAAAAGCAGCAAATTCCATCCCATGTCTTACAGTCAGAAGTTTGTACAAATACCTCTGCAATTTTAAGGCCTTGTCCAGTAATGAAAATGGAAGTTGTGCTTGGTGGAACCCTGGATCATCTGTTCCCAGCTTGTGGGGATGATCCCTGTGGATCCCTGTTTGCTTGCCCAGCAGCTCTGCTCTGTCTGGGTTGATGCTCATCCTCTGAACTGTAGCAGGGTTTTACCACTTTATCCAGAACCCTCAGCTTCCAGGATCCCCACTGGTTTTCCTGTGATTGGAGCAGGGGGATGAACTGCTTTGGAATCGTATTTTAGGGGCAGAACAAAAGAGTGACTCTGCCTCTTTTTAATTGTCATTTCTGGGCAACAAGTTTCTCTTTTTGAAATATTATTCTGGAGTGTGTTTAGAGCTTTCCTGTAGGAGCTGGGACAGACATCCATGGAAATGCTGCACTCCCACCGCCTGGTGATGGGATTTTGCAGGTTGGGTTGGGTGTGAGAACTGCTTGTGTTGGGTTTTTTCCCCTCTTTAAAGCCAGCACATGTCCATTCTGTGACAGCCTGGGATGGAATCTTAGAATCACAGAATCATTAAGGTTGGACAAGACCTCCAAGCTCATCAAGTCTCACCTTTGACTGAGTGTCCCTATTCCCACTAAACCATATCACAAAATGCCCTGACTGCCCATGTTTTAACACTCCAGGGGTGGTGACTCCCCCACTTCCCTGGGGAGTCTGTTCCATGCTTGCCCACCCTTCCAGCAGAGAAATTTCCCCCAATATCCAGTGTCCCATCCCTGCAGCTGCCAAGGTAACCCAGAGAACAGGAGCACTGCTGAGGGATTCTTGGAGAGCACAGTGGTCTCTTATTGCCTGACTTTCCAGTGGATCTTTTGGGAATAACACTTCCTAATCTTCCACATTAGTTCTGGATGCCTGGATTGGGCACTGGGGGTGGCTGTTGGGCATGGGCAGGAGCTTCCAGTTCAGCCCAATTTCCTCCCAAATGCCTCCTCCAGGCCCAGCTGCTGCAGCCACAGGTGGAGAGTCAGTGCTCAGAAGTTCAACTTCCTCGGGTAAAACTTGGGAGTTTTTTGATGAAAATCTATGATTTAAAGAAAAGAGGAGTATTTTCCCTAGCAGAGGAAAGGTGCAGTCGGTTGGGGTTTCAAACTTTGCAGTTGTGACCTGATTTCCTTCCTCAAACTTGTGCAGAGTGAGGGGGGAGCTGCTTTGGCTTGTGCAACCCAATGCCACTTCCCTAATTTAAATGAAGATTTCAAGGAGCACAGCCATGGGCTGGGGAAGCAGCTGTTCTCCCTGATATTTTTACCATAATCCATGAGCTGTTTCCTGCCACCAAATGCCCTTTTCTGGCAGAGAAACGATCACAAGACACTCAAATTAATTCATAAAACTCCCACTTTTAGGAACAGTTTTCTTGTGTTGCTTATCCATCCCTTTTGGATTTAATCTTTTTTTTTCCTTCTCATCTGATCTGGGTTTAATATTTCTGGTGATTTAACTTTTTCTGATCTGGAATACATGAAAGCACTTAAAATTAATTTAATAAGGCAAATTCACCCCTTGCTGAAACACCTGAATATTGAGTGTGTGTTCAGTCAACACCAACTTTATTAAAAATCCTCAAATTCACCTTTTTGACCAACATCTTATAAAATACAACTCCAAATTTCAAAAGTTATCCGGGATGTGTCGAAGCACAGTCCCAGTGGATTATGAGAAGGATTGAATTTCTTGAAGTTAATTTTAAGCTGTGTATCAGCACTTGAGATTTATTGTAAATCCTCTCCTAATTAAAAGATTACATTTTATAAATAAATAAATAAATAAATCCCCAAACCTGGAGCATTAGAGTAGCATGGAAACACACCCCGCTGGCAACAAAATTGCCAAACCTCGTGGTGTTCCACGAGGCTAAGGAATTGTGTTTAAAACCGTGGAATTTGGTGATTTTGCAGCCTGGTGGATTTTTATAACCCAACTGCAGCTTTCCTGGTCTTTCCCATTTGGCAAACCCCCTAAAATACTGATTTTTTCCAGCTCTTCTGAGCACAGTACAGTGCCAGGAATTGAGAGTTCCCAGCTCCAGGGAGCAGAATGCTGCCTGGAGGAGGAATCCGGCGGATGGAATTCGCAGGAGTGATGCTGAGAGGTGGCAAAATACCACCCCTGAGTTCAGAGCTGCCCATTCCTCACCTGAGGGGTGAGCCCTGGGGTGGTTCTGTGGGTGGCTGTCCCGTGCCGTCCCCACGGTGCCTCGGGAGGGTCTCTGGTGAAGGTGTTGGTGACGGGGGGAGGATGTGGTGCCTTCGGAAGCGCGGCCAAGCTCTCGGAACGTGCTCAGGCAAACACCGTGGTTTCCTCTGCTCTGCAGAGACCGTTTGGTGCCTCTGACCACAAGGCAGGAGCTTCTCTCAAAGGGCTGGGGCTCGTGCTTGCCCCACTGGGGCCTCCAGCAGCGCCTTGACATCCTTATTTAGTCTTGTTTTGATGTTCGATACCCATTTTTGTACATCCTGAGGAAGGACCGGACAGGGCGCTCAGGGCTCTGGGCTGGGTGCCAGCGTGGGGATTGGGCACAGGTTGGATGATCTTGGAGGTCTTTCTCTGAATGATTCTGGGATTATTATTCCTGGAGCCTGGTGAGCAGCAGAGTCTTTCCTCTCATGCCCAAATGAAGATGTTGATGCCCCTGGGCTCTTCATCTCTGTGGGATTGCCTTCCTTTGCCAATCCCAGGGAGCTGCTCTGTGGGACTTCTCCTGCTCTGCTTTGTCCTCTCTTCCTTGGGCTGATAATTCTTTGTGGATAAACAAGCATGAAGTTGCTGCCTCTCACACACTGCTGCTAAATAACATTTCCTTTCCCCGTCCTGCCTGTCTGTTCCCTGTTGGAAATGGGGTTTGGTGTCACTCTCCTGGTGCAGGCAGGGACAGGGAGGTGTTTGTGGGTGATGCACAGGGAATTCTGCCACTCTGCCCCACTCAGGTGAGACCCCACCTGCAGAGCTGCTTCCAGCACTGGGAGGACATGGAGATGTCGGGGAGAGTCCAGAGGAGGCCACAGAGATGCTCTGAGGGCTGGAGCCAGGCTGGGAGAGCTGGGGGTGTTCACCTGGGGAAGAGAAGGCTCCAGGGAGACCTCAGAGCCCCTTTCACTGCCTAAAGGGGCTCCAGGAAAGCTGGAGAGGGACACAGGGAATAGCTGCCCACTGCCAGAAGGCAGGGCTGGATGGGATATTGGGAAGGAATTGTTCCCTGGGAGGGTGGGCAGGCCCTGGCACAGGGTGCCCAGAGAAGCTGTGGCTGCCCCTGGATCCCTGGCAGTGCCCAAGGCCAGGTTGGACAGGGCTTGGAGCAACCTGGGACAGTGGAAGGTGTCCCTGCCCATGGCAGGGATGGCACTGGATGATCTTTAAGGGCCTTCCAACCCAACCCATTCCATGATTCTCGAAGCATTGCTCCTCATGGAAGTGCAGGATCCTGGTTTAAAGAGCTGAGCTCTGTTGTGGCTGGTGGGAAGCAGCTCCTGGGTGTCTCTGCTGTCACAAGCTCTTGGCTACTCCTGCTCAGGCTATGCAGGTTCATCATGATCAAAATTGGAAGGTGAAGTTTGGGCTTTCATTTGCTCAAATTGAATTTTTTGTTTCCCTCCCTACAGTAATAAATGACAGTAAAACCCCAAAACTGAACCGACAAGTGCTCATACAGCCTGGAAATAATTACCAGGAGCTCCTCCTGGAGGATCCCACTGATTCCTGCCAGGGTGCCAGAACAGGCAGTCCCTAACATTTTGCATTATTATTCCTATTTTTCCTTTTTGGTTCAGGCCTGTTTTTGTCTGTGGCCTGTCATGTGCCTTCTGCAGTTGGTGTGCTCTGCATGATTCTCCTTTTAATTGGGAAAATTAAAATGGATGAATTCTACATGGCAGTTGGGTGTATTAATTTTTTAAATCCTATTTCACATTATGGCATCCAAGAGGGATTACACAGGCTTTAATTTTTGAATGGCAGGTTTATGGCTTTTCATCCACAACTCTTCCCCTTTTAATAATTCCGAAAGCAGTTGAATCGCTGAGAATTTTTTTTCCTTTTGAAGCCTAAATTTGGCCATTTAGGAGGTGGTGAGATCTTTTGGGATTGATACCTTGTTGTGCTGTGAGTGGAGGGCTCCATGTCCTCAAAAGCTGATGTCCAGCATTATTCTGGTTATCTGCCTTGAATAGGAGCAGCCTCCCACATGGAGCATGGTGGGAGGCATAAATTAAGGAATGTCACCTCCAAGGTTGGGGAATGTTACCATCCAATGGCAGGAGTGAAATTCCAGCCATTTCTTCTGCGTGTTTAAGCACAAAAGAAGACGACCCCATCCCAGACCTCTCCTTGCTGTCTCTCTTCTCCCATCACTCATCGTGAAAAGATCATTCCCTGGAAACAAAACCCCATGGAGCAGGACCAGGGCTGTGGAAATGGAGGAGTTTCCTCCTTACCCTGCTGCTGCATCTTCAGTATTGTAAATATTGCTTCCCTTGTGTGCAAGGCTTGGCCAAGAGAGAGAAGGATGATGAGAGTGATTTTCCTTTCCCTTCTTCCTTGTTTGTGGAATCAGCTGTTTGCGGGGGGATCAGGAGCTTTGGGATCTTCAGGGGCTCCTCAGCAAAATGTAGACCCAGGGGCAAAGTTGGTGTGTCAGCATCAGCTCTGTTGGAATCGCTGGGTTTGTCCCAGTTCAGGTTTAAGTGGCTCATTAGCTCTTTGTGTTGGAAATGTTATGCCCTGTAGGGAGCTTGGCATTGGTGGCCTTGGTCTTCTGGCCATGGAGGGGCAGGCGTGGATCAGGTGTGGCCTTAACAGTCCAGGTTGGCAACTTCTATTCCTAAAAAACATATTTTCCTCTGTACAACTGCATCCTCAACTCTTCCCCATCCCAGACCTCTCCTCTGTGTTAAGAAAGCAGGGAGATCTGGTAAATTCAGCAAGCAGCAATGCCCTCCAAGGACATCCTTAGCTTGGCTTTCCTCAGCTGTCACTGTTGGGAAGCATGGCTGAAACCAGAGCTTCGCTTTTCCCAGGAAGTTGGGATGGACAAAGGGATGCTGTTGCAGCAGGGGCTGAGATGTGGGATCACAGCCCTCCTGTGCTGCATCTCTTTCCTTGCTCCTTGGGGAATTTCCAGCTTGTCGAAGCTGGAGAAGGGCTGCCAGTGTGTCTCCTCTGCTGATCCATGAGTTCAAGTCTCATGGAATTGCAGACACCAAAGAGCAAGCAGAGGGTGGGTTGGGAAGCACCTTCCTTCGGGATATCACAGCTCTCTTTCTCGTTCTTCCCTCCAGACAGGCAGGATTGACAAGTCCTACCCCACAGTGTGTGGCCACACGGGGCCGGTGCTGGACATCGATTGGTGTCCCCACAATGACCAGGTCATCGCCAGCGGATCCGAGGACTGCACTGTCATGGTGAGTGTTCCCTGTGGGGTGGGGTGGGCTTTGCTTCCTGCTGGAACTCCTGCTCCAAAGGACACTGGTATTCCTGGAGACACCTCCTGTTTTGAGGTGAAGTGAGGGCAGGGTTGTCATGGAAGGGTTTAAGTTGGAAGAGAATTAAAGCTCGTCCCATTCCACCCCCTGCCGTGGGTAAGGACACCTTCCACTATCCCAGGTTGCTCCAAGCCTTGTCCAGCCTGGCCTTGGGCACTTCTAGGGATGGCCAACCTGTGCCAGGGCCTCATGACCCTCACAGGGAAGAATTTCTTCCCTTTTTCCTTCCCCATGGCATTTGTTTGATGTTTGGGAAGAGGAATGAGAATGCTGGTCTGTGGTGATGTGTTCTGACTTGTTGAGCTTTGAGAAGACAGGTGGTTCCTTACCTCAGATATCCCAATGGATGCAGCACTGTGTTGGGAAGAGACAGGGATTGGAAGGGAATGAGCCCAGCAGGTTCCAGCATTCCTTCAACCCTTGATTTAAGGGAGTCGCTCAAAACTTTCCCTGTACCTCCAAGTTTTGAGCAGGTGTCAAAAGGGCACTTTTTTTTTAATAAATAAATACAAATAATCCCAAATTCTGCACCTGCCAACCTTGGATTGAGACCTGTTTTACCTCAGTGAGAGCCCATGGAACAGCAGCCAGGCTCTCTCCGTGACGGATGTGGAATCCTGTGTATGCAAACACAGCAGAATAAGTGAAAGAAAATCCTTGGAAGATGAAATAATGCCAAATAACTCCAGGGATCCTTGGCCATATTTAGAAATGCTGTAGGCTGAATGTTATATTGAAATCTTATTATAGATCATGTCAGATAAATTCCTTTGCTCCTGTTCATCATTCAAATGTTTGGGGGGGGGATTCATCCCAAGAGGCTTTTCCTGGGACAGCTCTTGCCTGTGATCTCTCTGTCTTGGAAGCTGAAGCATGTTAACAAGAATAGGCTATATTTAATATTAAACAAAACAACAACTTCTGGGTTCCTAATGCTCACTACTGGGCTGGAACTGAGCTTTGGAAGGATGTGGGAATGTTTCTCTGACCGGGATGTGGAAAGGCTGCGCGTTGGGAATGTTTCTGAAACGTGAGCAGGGTGAAGGCCCAGAGCTACCTCCTCAGAGGCCAAATAAAACTCTAATCCAAGTGCAATGAGAATTATTTTGGGAGACTCCAGAGGGACTGAATTGTGGGGAAAACCCAACAGAGTTCAGTCACAAGTTGTCCAAACACTTGTCCAGGTGCTCCTGATGTGGGCACAAACTGCAGGAATCTGCACCTCCCGCTGGACTCTGAGGGTTCTCCGCACATCCTGACATGGGGATGAGCTTCCTGTGCATCCCTGGAGGCAGCACCCGTGTGGGGAAGGCCCCAGGGTGGAGCTTCCTGGGGGTTTGCACCCTCGTGGTCATGTTTGGTGCAACCTGTCTGGAGTGGAAGGGGAAATAGGTGAGTCCTGGCTGCGCCTCCAGGGTCAGGGATGTGCAGCCCAGGGTTTGGAAGATGCTGGGAGTGTGTTAGCTGGAGGTTTGGAATGGGAAATGGTGGATCCCAAGTAATTCGGGACAGTTGGGAACTGCTGTGGTGTGTAAAGAACACTCCTGACTTGGACTTTCAGGAATGAGCTAATGACCTTTCCCAACTTTAATTGCTTTTCTGGCCTGGCATGGGTAGTTCAGTGTCCTGTTTTCCTTGGTAAAGGGTTTGGGTCCTGCTTCCTGAGCAGCCTGAATGGAATAAACCCAGGGAGCTTTACAGGACACGTGGCTGTCCCTGGGCTCCAAGCTCTGCCGGGGGGAGACAGGGAAAGTGACGTGGAGGAGGAAATTGTGGGGGATTCTGTGGCAATTCCAGCTGCTGAGAAAAGACCTTGTTCTTAAAGACCATCTGGGCCCTGGCACTCAGGGATTTAGGATCTCACCCTCTGCCACAAGAGATCTCAGCTACGTCAGCCAGACGTGTATTGAGGGAGAGAGTGTGGATTTGGGACGCTGTGAGGGAGAGAGCATGGATTTGGGACAGTGCTGAGGGAGAAAATGTGGGTTTGAGACTGTGTTCAGGGAGAAAACATGGATTTGGGATGGTACTGAGGGAAAGAACATGGATTTGAGGTGCAAACCACCGTCTCCAGGTGGAGAGGGCTGATTCCCTGCAGCCATAACTCTGCAGCCCCCGTGTGGCACAAGGAAGCTTCACTTGGCCCTTTCCAAAGCCACAAACCTTCTCCTCTAAAGAAATTCCCAGATTTTTACAACACCTGCACAGAAACCTTGGACAGGTTCCGTGTTGGGAACACCAGACATGGCATTGGAGAGGAGACCTGGCATCCAAAGGCTTCAAGGATTCCTTGCAGATGCCTTCTGTGGCCTCTTCTCTTGGAAGAATTGTTTCCTTGTGCTGGCAAATAAGGAATTACTTAACTATTCCTGCTTGATGTTGTGCTGGACGGCTCTGATGTACTGCAGGCTTTCTGTGCAGCTGGAAAATGTTTTAGTGGATAAAGGTTTGTAGATGGTATCGAAGTCCTTCGTCAGATATGGAAAATTTCCTTCATCTGAAGGTGGATTTAAAGGAATTGGCCTGGAAAGGCCAGAGCAGAGCTCATGTGATGGAGCAGATTCCTTTAAAAATCAAAGGGAGCCCTTGCAGGGACCTGAGCCAGCGAGCAGGACAGGGAGAATGAGGAGGAGGTCTGACCCTGCAAAGATGATGCACCGAGAGCCTCTTCCTGCAGGGATACCGGGAGCAGAGCCATGGATAAATCCAGGCCTCAAACTCATTTATTTCCTCACTTAAACTGATAAAAGTTAATGTATATGATGTAAGAATTCATGTTCTTTCTAGGCATGGATTTAATCATCTTTTCAGCTTGTGCAGAGCCAGATGAGACCATTTTTTACTTCTTTTTAAAGGAGATGAAAGGAGAGTTTGCTTTGTTTTCTTTCTCACGTGCTGTTTGTGCAAAACCTTCCCCTCCTGCCCTTCCTGCAGCCCCAAAGCTCTCCCTCAGCCGTGCCACAGCTCCACTTCCTCCTGCACAAACGAACAGCCTTGATAACATCAAACCCACCCCAAAAAACCCCCCAGACACCCACGAGGGTGAGGGAGAGCTGGCAAACATATCCCAATGCCCAGGCAATCCTGCAGTGTTTTAAGGTTTCCTCGGAGTCATCCTGAGTCTTCACCCTCGGCAGGGAAAATCCTGCAGCCAAAGTTCTGTAATTTCCCTGTGAACCTGATTTGATCCCATGCTGAGGCCAGACTCCCACCCTGCGCAGGAACGAGGGGCTGGGCCAGTTGGGACCATGCCCTGACCTTTCACACTGGTTTCTTTATTATTTTTGGGAATAGCAGGCAGGATTATTGGGTCAGTAGTCTGTAGTCTGCCCAGGATTACACTGCCCTGCACCCACTCCCAGCTACCTGACAGAAAATTCCCTCTGTCCTCCAGAGGCTTTATAAAAAACCCTTTTTCACTGGGATTTTGTCTCCTCTCCCTCTCCCACCCCCTGCACTCGCTGGCTCGTGTTTATATTTGGTTCTGGAGTTTTCTGGCTCCTTTGCACTTGCTCAGAGGGATCTTGGGATCCTTCCTGGCTGACATGGTGCAGAACAGAACTGGGGGGCCCAGGAACTCCATCCCTTTCCCGTGGCTTTCCCCAGCAGGGAGGAATGTTGGCTGGAGCTGCTCTGACCCTGCTCTCCCTGCCTGACTCATCTGCAGGTCATGGGCTCAGAAGTTTCTGCTGCTCCTGGGTCATTTTGGTGAATTAATTCAGTTTTCAAGGCTTTCCCCACAGTGAGAGTGAGGCTGATGGACTTGGGACAGGTGCCTCGATCCCACTGTGCCTCTCAGGGGGGAAAAATGACTGATCATAGAATTGTGGAATGGTTTGGGTGGGAAGGGACCTTAAAGCTCATCTTACTTCATCCCCTGCCATGGGCCCTTCCAGGGATCCAGGGGCAACCACAGCTCCTCTGGGCACCCTGTGCCAGGGCTTCAGCACCCTCACAGGGAAGGATCCCTTCCCAATATCCCATCCAACCCTACAGATGCAGGAGGGCAGATGATGAGAAACACAAAACCCACCAAAGCCCAGTGACTCATTGGAGAGATTCCCCAGAGTTTTGGGGTTAGGAGGAGCACCAGACTGACACGGAATTCCCATCACAGGCGTGTTCCAAACTGTTGCTGTCAGGTTGTTACTCCCCGAGGGGCAGGAGAAAAGCTGTTTCTCCAAACCCAACACCTTTGTAACCCAGTTTTTGGTGGCAGGGGAAGGGATTTGTTGAGGTTCTCAGGCGTGTTGGGTTTCAGCAGAACCTGTGAGGGATTGGATCCAGTCACTGGTGGAGCTGGGGGCGAATGGGAAGTGAGCAGGATGAGATCCTGGTTTTCCAGGTGGAGCAGCTCCTGTTTGCAGTCCCATTTTAAAACTGGATTGGTAAAAGCCTCTGTTGATGTCATCATGTCCCCAGCACCGTTCCATTGGGTGGGAAGGGAGAGAGAGATTTCCACAGAATCATGGAATATCCTGAGTTGGGAGGGACCCACAGGCATCCTCCTGACCCTGCACAGACACCCCAACAATCCCACCCTGTGCCTTAGAGCGTTGTCCAAAGGCTCCTGAAGCTCTGGCAGCCTTGGAGCTTGGATCATTTTCATCCCTTGCAGAGGAATCCTCTCCTGGGGAGGTGTTCCCATAATGGTCATTCCTCCTGGAATGCTGAGGGTGCTGGGAAGGATGGCACTGGGAGCTGTGTCCATGAAAAGCTAGATCATTTTCGGGTTGTTCAGAGCTGGTACCCACTGAGAATCTCTGCATCTCGCTGGGTTTTTTTCCAGCACCAGCCATCCCTGAGAAGGGGAAAAACTGGGATTAACAGAAATTAACAGAAATCCACACGTCCATCACGCATTCCGTCTGCCTCGCTTCCTAAATCCACTCCCTCTCATCCCACAGCTTGCTGGGCACCGTGGGCAGGGTCTGGCAAGCCCTGTTCTCCCAACTCCAGGAAAAGCAAACAATGGGAAGCAAAGCAAACGTGCTCTAATGCTGCCATCTACCTACAGCAGCTCCAACTGCTCCCCGACGGGCGCTCCCTGGAATTCCATGAAATTTTTTAAGACACTCTATGTAGGTCAAACTCAATTCCGAGATGATTGTCCAGTGCTGAATTGTAGGAATAGTTTTGGTGGGGCTGATCCTGCCCTGGGGCTTTGGGGTGATGGGTTTGTCTGTGCCATCTCTGGTCGCTGCCAGCTGCAAAAGCCACCTCCCTCCTGCTGGAATTCCAGTGCTCTGGCATCCTTGGGGGGTTGTTCCTCCTCCTGGTGGCCCTTCCCTGAGGAAGTTTGCAACAGAAGGGTTGTGTAACCAGGCAAGAAGTGAGCAGGCAGTCGTGCCCTGCTGAGTTGGGCTGCTCTGGCTTCTTCCAGGACCAAACCACTCTTCCCTGATTAAATGGGATCTGAAAGGAGCCTGAATCTTAATGGGAAAATGAATTGCTGGTGTTCCTAAAGAAATAAAAAGTAGGCAGTAGTAGAGCTGCAGCATCATCCCTCTGAGGGATGAGCATGGTTTGCAAAGACAGCAGCTTGTTCCCATGGGATTGGAGCTGCAGGGGAGATTTTTCCGACTCCTTGGCAGGACGGGAGCGGAGCAGGTCCGTGGACACAGGAATAAAGGGGATTGCAGCATTAGGAGCTGTGGGTTTGTGCTGGCACATGAGTGAGGGAGGATGTTCCTCATGGATCAGCCAAGGGTTTATTGGCAGCTGGGAACGATTCCCTCCCTGATTCCCTTGATGTTCACACAGAGAAGTGACAGCTCCGGCGGCTGCAGGACGCGGGAAGCGGCCGAGCCACGCGCTCTTCGAGGGGCTGCCCTTGGCTGAGCAGCTTTCCTTTCCCTTCCAGGTGTGGCAGATCCCCGAGAACGGGCTCACCCTGTCCCTGACAGAGCCCGTGGTAGTGCTAGAAGGCCATTCCAAGAGAGTTGGCATCGTGGCCTGGCACCCGACGGCGCGGAATGTGCTGCTCAGCGCAGGTACGGGGCGGGGGAACAGCCACCTCTCCCTGCTTTCCTTCCACTCCAGCCTCTCCTTCCTTCTTCCCTCTCCCAGCTGCTCAGATCCCTTAGATCCCTGTGAATCACAAGACCCGTGGCTGTAGCTGGTAGCACGTGGCTCACAGCCTCCTCCATACCTCAGCCTTTTGTATCTTCAGCTTACAGGGATAAGCACCGAGGAATTGTCTGGAATTGGAGTGTGGAAGTTGTTCCAGACTTTATTTGATCTGCAGTAATGATTTACATCTGCATTCCCCATGCCCCTGTTCCCATATACTTTCAGAACAGGCCCAAGTGTTTCTCCTTTCCCTCAATCCCTGCAAAGTATCCCAGAGTCCAGCTGTTCCTCCCACAAGCTTTCATGGTCAGCATTTTCCAAATTGTCTCCTTGCCTGGTACAGTCCACGGAATGAGATTCTTTTGACCACTGAAAATCAGTCACATCATTATGGAAATGAATTGGATAATTCATTATCCATTGGCACGATCTGAGGCTGTCATGGGTTGGATCTCAAGGAAAAAAGCGAGTCCTTTCAGCTGGATTGTTGGATGAGCTGAGTATTTTCCATTGAGAAGAATCTCTCCTGAGCTCCCAGTTTGGGTTTTGGTTTCCCCAAAAAACCTTTGGAGCTGCAGGAGGTTTATCCCTTGTTCCCCACCTCTGCCTTTTCCCCTGTGTGCCCCAATGGTGTGACTTGAGCTGTTATTTCCCATTTTAGGCTGTGATAATGCCATCATCATCTGGAATGTGGGAACAGGAGAAGCCCTCATCAACCTGGATGACATGCACGTGGACATGATCTACAACGTCAGCTGGAATCGCAACGGCAGCCTCATCTGCACAGCTTCCAAAGACAAAAAAGTCCGAGTTATCGACCCCAGGAAACAAGAAATTGTTGCTGTAAGTTTGCCTAATCCTTAAAGAAATGTGGTTTCACTCCAGCATGGAATGAGCAAGAAAATACGGAAGAAAGAACCTTCTTGCTCAGTTTACTCACCACGTTCAGTGGTGTTCTTCAGAAATTACAGGAAGAATAGTAGGGGTTGAAGGATTTGTCTGGGTTTATTGGGATTAGTGTTTGAACCGGGATTTTAGGGCTCAGTTTTAAACCTGCAGGAGTGTAATTCCACATCTAATCCTTTTGTATAATTACAGTTCCAGAGTTGGGCATGCAAAGCAGAGCTTTAGTTGTAGCTTGCAAAGAGGTTTTCCTTCAGCCTTGCAAGAGGCCGATTGGCAAAGCTGGAGCGAGCCAGGGATGTCCCCTGCTCCTGTGGTTCAGTGATTGGGATATTCCCTCAAGCGGCAGCGAAGGAGGGTTGGATGTTGGATGTTGGATGTTGCTCCTTGGATCTCCTCCTGCTCGGAAGAACGGCGTGTCCAGAGAGGAGCCACCACTCCAAGGGTTTTTCTGTTCACTGCTAATCCTGACCTGCTCCTCTCTTCCAGGAGAAAGAGAAAACCCACGAGGGAGCCAGGCCCATGAGAGCCATTTTCCTGGCGGATGGGAACATCTTCACCACCGGCTTCAGCCGCATGAGCGAGCGGCAGCTGGCCCTGTGGAACCCGGTATGATCCCAGGCTGGATCCGTGTGCTCCTCGCATCCATGGACTTCCCAACCCAGCCCTGCAGCCATGGAATCGTGGAATGGGTTGTGTTGGATGGGACATTAAAACCAATCTCGTTCCAATCTCCTGCTGTGGGTGGGGACACCTTCCGCTATCCATGGGTGCTCCAAGCTCCATCCAGCCTGGTCTTGGACACTTCCAGGGATCCAGGGGCAGCCACAGCTTCTCTGGGCATCCTGTGCCAGGGCTTCACCACCCTCACAGTGAAGAATTTCTTCCTAAATTCATAGTTTACATACTTGAGGTTATTCCCTTTCCATCTGCTGCCTGCTCCTGCTTCCATGATTTTTGTTGTGTGGTCACTCGGTGAAGGAACTGAGCAGGAGCAGTGATCAGCTGGGAGCTGCAGGTTGGAAGTGCCTGGGAAGATGCACAGGGAGCAGAGGGGCTGTGGGAAGGTCATCTCTCTCTGTGTGTTGAGCAGAGCAGGACAGCAACAATCCCAGGAGGGGTCAGGGTGGAAGGGACCACCTGGATTGTGTCCAGGTGGCTTTTGAGTGTCTCCAGGGACATCATCCATCACACATCCCATCCCACTGACACTAACTCACTGTGTCACATATTTCCCTTGACTTGGTGAATTTTCCTGGCTCCTGTTTTTATTTAATTTAGTGATTAAAATGCCCTTGGGGAATGAATAAGCTTGTGAACATTCCCAGTGTTTGTTGTAACACACAGATCCTTCCAGGCGGTGCAGACACCACTGGAGCTCACTGGCTACAGAGTGTTAATAATTTAGAGTCTCCCTCTATGAACATGAGCTTTTCCACTCTTTATGAACATCCCTGGCATTTTTGTTTCCAGAAAAACATGGAGGAGCCAATAGCCCTTCACGAGATGGACACCAGCAACGGGGTCCTGCTGCCCTTCTACGACCCAGACACCAACATCATTTACCTGTGTGGGAAGGTAAGGAGATGGTGAAATGTTCCCCAAAAAATCAGTGCTGCAGAGATCAGGCTGCTCTGGAACGGGTTTGATCCTCGCTCTGCAGAACCTGGGAGGGTCTGGAGTGGACCTGAATGTTTCTTTGAGATGGGTTAGGTAAAGCTGCTCTTCATGCAACAAGTCCCACACCAAATGCCAAAGCATTCCTTGCTTGACCTGGATGGTTTTACACTGGTGTGGGAGGAAGGTGCATTTTGGATGTTGTCCTCCTTGTCCTTGAAGGTGCTGGAGCACGTGGCAACACTCACTGGGATTTTGTGGGGTTAAATAATAGAAAACTGAAATTAGGTGCTCCTTTCTAAAAGCAATTGGTAGGAATTTGGTGCCCACTTGGGATGGACTCCTACAAAGTGGAGCTAAAGCCAAGATAAGCAAGGAATGACAAAGGAGGATCCATACAAATATGTTCATGAATCCCATCTTTGTAGCAGCTAAGGAGGGATATTTGGTTTCTATCTAAGGAGGAATATTTGGTTTCTCTCTGCCACCCCTGCTGCAGTTTCAGAGACAGCAGTGTAGTGGAATCGCTTGGAATTAAGAATAAACTGGTTTATAGCCTTTCTGCCTGACTGTGGCAGGAGGTTTTTCCACAAAAGATGTGGAAGGGGCCACTCCCAGCCTGGAAGCATGAATTCAATCCCTGTCCCACAGTGTTTGGAACAGGACTTGGAGGAATTGTGCAGTCGATGGACTCGGACGGTGGTGGGGATCAGCCTTGCTTCAAAAAGAGCTGTGAGCTGTCCATGGCAGCATTCCCAGAAGGAAAGGCTGTCAGGAGCAGGAGTGTGGGCACAGGGGGCACAGGTCCTGCAGCCTCTGGAGGGTCTCCTGGGGTTCCTTGCAGGGTGACAGCAGCATCCGCTACTTCGAGATCACGGATGAGTCCCCATATGTTCACTACCTCAACACCTTCAGCAGCAAAGAGCCGCAGAGGGGGATGGGGTTCATGCCAAAGAGGGGCCTCGACGTCAACAAGTGTGAGATTGCCAGGTGAGGAGAGCTCATCCCAGGGCTGGGAGCAGGAGCTGGGAATTTCAGGAGTGGTTAAAGCAGCAGAGCGGTGAGCATGGTGGTTCAGAAAACGTGGGAAGGGCAGGAAACATCTTGAGGAGGTGGCTCCAGGAGGGAACATCGCTGCTGGTTGGGAACATGATCCATCTCTTTTCCCAGGGACAAGAGGGAAACTGCCTCAGGTGGCTCCAGGGGAGGTTTAGCTTGGATATTAGGAGCAATTTCTTCATGGGAAGGGTGGTCAGGCACTGGAAGGGGCTGCCCAGGCTCAGGGTGGAGTCCCCATCCTGGAGGGATTTCACAGCCGATGTGGCACTGGGGGATGTTGGGTTATGGTGGCCTTGGCAGTGCTGGGGGAATGGTTGGACCCGATGGTCTCAGGGATTTCTGTGATTCCTTGGAGTTGCTCCTTTCCCATCTCCTCCATCTCCCCGATCCACACCTCTCCTTTTCCAGGTTCTTCAAGCTCCACGAGAGGAAGTGTGAGCCCATCATCATGACGGTTCCCCGCAAGGTGAGCACTGCCCTGGCACCTCTGGAGCCAGCTCCATGCTTCCCAGAACTCCTGACCAATCCATGTCTCCTGCCTTGCAGTCTGACCTCTTCCAGGACGACCTGTACCCAGACACAGCGGGCCCAGAAGCAGCTCTGGAAGCAGAGGAGTGGTTTGAGGGGAAGAATGCTGATCCTCTCCTCATCTCCTTGAAGCATGGCTACATTCCAGGCAAAAACAGGGATCTCAAGGTGGTCAAGAAGAACATACTGGACAACAAACCCACCGGGAACAAGAAGAGTGATCTCATAAATGCTCCAAAGAAAGCAGCAGATGCCTCAAACCCTGTGAGTAAACTCCAGGAATTTTGGGGGTGGTGGCTTCAGGTGGGAATGCTAGGGTGGGACCAGTGACAGGATCTGAGGGAATGGCTGGAGCTGTGCCAGGGGAGATTTAGGTTGGATATCAGGGAAAGGTTCTTCCCCCAGAGAGTGCTGGGCACTGCCCAGGCTCCCCAGGGAATGGGCACAGCCCCGAGGCTGCCAGAGCTCCAGGAGCGTTTGGACAGCGGGGCCAGGGATGCCCAGGGTGGCATTGTTGGGGGGTCTGTGCAGGGCCAGGGGTTGGATGGATGATCCCTGTGGGTCCCTTCCAACTCGGGATATTCCATGATACAGAAAAGACTCTTCATTTGGGTCCCCTCCAACTCAGAATATTCCATGATTCCTTTCTGACCTTTCTGTAGAAATGGAAGACTACTGGGAATTGTTTTTTCTAAATTGCAGAACCATTAAGGTTTGGAAAAGACCTTTAAGATCCCTAAGTCCAACCATGACCCAGCCACCAGCACCTTGTTTACCACTTATCCCTGTCCTCAAACCGTGTCCTTTGGGACACAGAGGGAAGTGTGGTTTGAGCAGCTACTGGTCCTGGCTGGGTGCACTGGTGCTGCTGGAGATGCTGCTCCATGCCCTGAGCATCCCAACTGCTCCAGAGTCTGTCACACCCTCCTCCCTCCAACAATCCCACTGGGAGGAGCCCTTTCCTTGGAAAACCCGAGAGCTCTCCTCACTCCTGCCTTGTCTTCCAGCAAAACGACGCCAAATTGGACGAGATTTTGAAGGAGCTGAAATCCATCAAGGACACGATCTCCAACCAGGACGAGCGCATCTCCAAGCTGGAGCAGCAGGTGGCCAAGATTGCGGACTGACGGGGCTGCCAGCCCAGGCACATCCCAGCTCCCAGTTCAGCCAGCAGCAGCCTGCAGCATTCCAGTACGAGCTTTCCTGTTCTCCTGAATCCACGTCAACGAGAGCCGATGATTTCAAGCCAAGCTTCTTAGTGAAAGATTTTTTTCGTTTCCTGATGTTCCAATGAATTTCTGTGACTGTGTCAAAAACGAGAAGTGCTACTTTTACAAGTTGTTTTATTTTTTTTTTCTTTTCCAGATGTTATTATGAATCCTTGAAAAACGAATCCGTTCTTGACTTCCAATGTCATGCCCAAATATCTTTTTTCTAGATTTAGGGACCAACGCCACATTGTTCTTAACCACTTTTTTTTTTTTTAAAGTTGCCAAAAAATAGAAAAAAAAATTGCTTTTATTTTTCTTATTTGCCACTTTTGCAGTATTTGTGTTTCCATTCCGAGGGACAGGGGGTGTGGGGGGTGTTTACACTGTGCAGAGAACAAAGCTGAAGCTATTTTGTATAAATCCTTCATTTGGAACAATCAGGTGGCTTCCCTTCCCTTCCCTT
>VZRF01012860.1:19091-29922 GCA_013396875.1 Vireo altiloquus | reverse complement strand
CCCTGCTCCTGGGGGCTTTGAGGAGCACAACTGTGACCCTGCTGTATGGGAGGATTAGGGGAGCACTGCTGTGTCCCTGCTCTTGATGGGGCTTTAGGGGAGCACTGCTGTGACCCTGCTCTCAGTGGGGTTTGCAGGTGTCAGGTCCCACACGGCGATGCTGCCCCAGGTGGGATCATTGCCCACCTCATGGCCGCGCTGGGGTGTCGTGGGAAGGAAGCCTCTGCACGCACTCCCAGCACAAAGGGGTGTCCTGGGGGTCACCCTGCCCTGGCCAGCCTGCCATGGGGACCCGGGGGGGTGCCCAGAGGGACACGTGTCCCCATGGTGGCAGTGGCCGAGCGGCCGCTGTGCCCCAGCCCTGGTGTAACTCCTTGTCGCAGTGTAATTTTATGGCTTGTGGCTGCCGAGAGGATAAAGCTTGCTGTGCACCCAGCAGGGAGAACAGCCAGAGGAGCTGTGGCCATGCTCCCTGCACAGATCCCGGCAGGCAGCAGCTCCCACGCTGGGCTATGGGGGCAGGACAGGACTCCATCTCCCGTGCTGCAAGGGTGGCGATGGAGCAGAAAGTGAGGGTGCTCTGTCTGTCTGTCTGTCTGCGAGCTCCCCTGCTCCTCTTCCTGTCCGTTCCCAGCCATCCCAACCCCCCTTTTCCCCTCTCTTTCTCACTCTTGCATTTACAGTCTGTGCCCGTGGCCTCGTCTCCAGCCTCGCGTGTGACCTACTTACACACAGAGCCCCAGTTCTTGCCTTTTCTCTCCCGAACAATGCTGGGGCCCTGCTGCCACGCCGCCTGCTCCCAGCACAATGCCAGTGGCTCCAGGGAGCCTGTCCCTGAGCCTGTCCCCTGTCCCCGAGCCTGTCCCCTGTCCCCAAGCCCCAGCTGTGCTGCATCCGTGCCCACCGGTGGGTGCAGAGCCTCCTGCCAGCCTTGCACCTTGCACGGAGGCTCCTGCCCAGCCGCTGGCACAGAGAGCAGGGGGTGCCTGTTCCTGGTGCCCCCAGCACAGCTCGGGGTGCTCAGGCAGAGCTTCTCCCAGCTGGCCATGCTTGCCCTGTGCCAGCCCAGCCCAGCCCTTCCCGCACGGAGACGCTCCAGGGGTCGGGGTAAGGATGTCACCCTTCAGAGGTCCCTGCTGCAGGTGTGAGCCACACGGAATTTGGGTTCAGGACAGAGGTGGAAGAGGCAGGAGAGGTGTCTGCACTGCAGGTGATGCTGTTCAGACCCGGTGCTAGGATCAGGTTTGGGTCAGGGGGCCGTGGTGGCCTGGCAGCAGGCAGGGGCAGTGCCACCAGGGCTGTATCTCGGCCCTGGATCAGGGTGGCTGCTGCTGACTCTGCTCCATGCCGAGGGGATCCTGGGGGCAAGACCTGCTCTGCATTTCATCATTGCTTCTCTAGGCAAAACCATCCCCCTGAAAACCCCGAGGGAAATGGGGACAGCTCCACACACAGAGGCACACCTGGGGAGGGTGAGCTCAGGTGTGCACACAGTGGGCATGGGTGGGTCACGATGCCCAGGTGTGTCCCTGCTGTGGCCCAGGACAGAGCTGGTGTGAAGGGCAGGAGGCTGTGCCAGCTCAGGTGCTGCTCCAGGGCTCTATGACATGCTGGTGGCACTGCCCAGAGCATGGGGATGCTCCTGGCCCAGGCTGCCTGTGGGTGTGTTAAAGGTGTGTTAAGAGGAGGGGGCTCCCTGCCTCCACTAATGGGAATAATAAGGTAATTAGGGGCTGTATAATCAGGGCCTTGTTGCTATGCAAACACTGAGTCAAGAGATGCCCCTGTCTCCCCCTGCACACCTGATGAGTCTCCAGAGACAGAGATGCTCTCTGGAGATTTGTGGCTGCCCTGCTGCTTGTCACAGAGCAGGAAAAAATGTTCATCCTTCCTTCCTCGCCACTGTCCTCATCAGCTCTGTGATGGGGAGGCGTGGGAAGGGATTCCCACCCCGAGGAAGGAGGCTGAGGGTGAGTTCCCCTCTACTGAGGACCTGCTGGCTCACGTTTGGCCTGCGAGCAGTGCCAGCAGCTCATGTCTGCTCACCTGGAGTTTTCCACCTGCACATGGAGATGAGAAATTACTTCAGCCCTGTGGTCTCCCCAAGGCAACTCCAGTCCCATCTGCCTGGGGCTGTCAGGGATGTCTGAGGCAGGGCTGGGGGGCTGTGGGGAGCTGGAGATTCAGCTCCAATCACCCCCAAAGCAGCACCCAAGGTGTCCATCACACCCCGGCTGTGTCATCACACACTTCTATAGAACAGAGACCACAACAGAGTCACCTCAGCACCTTTTTCACTCACACCACACTCAGTCACAGCCTGCTGGGCTGCTGCCTCCCCAGCTGGGCTAGGGGCCCAGGGCTGTGCCTGCCCGTGGCTGAGCCTCTCCACTGCCGCAGAGGCAGGGCACTGACAGGGGCTGTAAATTGTCAGGCCCTGTAAAGCATTTAATGATTTTGAATTTATCTGCATCGATAAATACATGACAAGGTAACAGTCAAATAAATACCCATTAGTGCACTTGCTCTCTTTTTTTTTTTAATTACGAGCTCGGGTGTAACCAATCATTTTCTGCTAAGCAAGCGCTGCAGGAAATCTTCATTAGCACCAACCCCGGCGAGCTCTGCAGCCTGGGGAGGAGAGAGAGAGCCAGGAGGGAGGTTTGGCCCCACTGCAGCCTGCTCACCCAGCTCAGGGGCATGCTGGTGCCCACTCCTCCAGCCCGGGCTAGAGGCAAGGTCAGGGGAGGGAGGTTTGGGGCTGGGATTTTCCATGGGGACCTCCTTGCTCTCTGCAGCTCCCTGGTAGGAGTCAGGTGGGAGGTGGGCTCTGCTCCCAGGTAAGAATGACAGAACAAGAGGAAACAGCCTCAAGCTGTCCCAGGGAAGATTGGATATTCGGAAAAATATTCGATTTTTCAATTGGAATTTTTCAAATTTCAATTCACTTGAAAGAGTGGTCAAGCACTGGCACTGCCCAGGGCAGCGATGGAGTCACTGCAGTGTGGGAAGTGTTGGTGGATGTGGCACTTCATGGTACAGTTCAGCGGGCATGGAGGTTGGAGTTGATGGTCTTGGAGGCTTTCTCCATTCCCATTAATTAGGGAATTAATGATTCTCTGATCCTGGCTGAGGGCTCTGCACAAAGGCAGCACTTTCTGGAGGCAGGTGCCATGTTTTCGAGGCATGTGCAGAGAGGGGATCTCACTCACCGCTGGGCTGTTGGTACCTCGGGTCACCCTCTCCACTCCTGCACTCTGGGACATCCACAAAGTGCCAGAGGGGTGCAAACCACCCCGGTGGCACCTCAGAGCACCAGGACAGACAGCTGCCATTCTGCCCTCGTGTTCCTGGAGGTCACAGCACAGTCTGTGCCTCTGAAACTCTGATAAGAACCAGAAATAAATAAGCTCTGAAACAGCAGAAAGAAGCCTCATTTCATCTTTTCGGGACATGGGACACTGAAACAAGGAACACAGCCAGGCCAGGAGTCAGGGGCAGAACACCTCCCCCCTGGCAATCCCGTCCTGGCAGCTGCCGCAGACAGGAGGAGGCATGAAAAAATACAAAAATGCAGGGGCAGAACACCTCTGTGAAATGCTGGAGCTGCCGCTCTGGTGCTGCTGGACAGCTCTGGCAGGAGCCATGGCAGGGCCGAGACACTCCTGGCTGCCAGGGAGAAGGAACAGGGAGAGGCAGGAGGAGCTGGGTGAGAGGCACATCCCCAGCTGGCCCTGCAGGGATGGGGCACAGCCAGGCCACCAGCAGGTCACCGTCCTGGGCACGGAGCCAGAACCAGGTGTGAGGAGGAGTGGGGTGAAGGGCAGAGCCTGCCCTGTCCCTTCCCAGCCTCCCTTCACCCCTCCATGCCAAGGCTCTGGCTCAGAGAGGGGCACAGGCAGAACTCAGCTCCTTGGCTCTGTCTGATTTCTGTCTGGCAACATTTTTCCAGCAGAGCAGCTTCTAAACTCTGAGCATCTCCTGGGAACACGTCGATCCTGATGATATTTTTTCTATGGAGAAGTGTCAAATCAAATGATTTCAACTTTCACATTTTGTTTCAATAACGTAGAAAGGATTTTTTCCAATGAGAGGCGAACATTTCAATTTGACATTATCATTTGGTTTCATTCCATTTGGGCTTTTATATTATCATATTACTCCAAATCTACATTTCTAGCTTATCTAGTGTTTTATTGTTTAATGATTTAGCAGCATCAAAACCCAGAGGAACGTTTTGATATTTCTGGGTGAATTCCACCCCCCTGGAAATTTGTACATTTTGGGAAAATCTGCATTGGGAAGCCCCCAGATTTGGAGGGGATTTGGAGGGGATGGAGCTTCCATCTTGCAGCTGGCTGTGGCACAGAGCATTGTGTGGAGGCAGCAGCAATCAGGGGCACTTTGTCCTGTGCTGGAGCCGAGGAAGGACACAGATGTGACCTGCTCCGTGCTGCACAGCCATAAATAGTGAGTGGCAAGGCTGGGAGGGAGGGAGGTGAAGACATTGTGCACAAAGTGGAGAGAAACTCGCCAAGAGGAGTCGGGAAGCAGGGTGCCCTTGCCACGCAGAGCCTGTTGTCCCTGGAGAGCAGGGAGGGCTGGATGCAGGAGCAGAATCCACGGAGCAGGGGATGAGCAGCAGTGCACAAACAGGGTGTTCTTAATGGGGTTTTTTGTGGGGGTGATGGAGAACCGCCAGGATTTTCCCTTCACGACCCAAAGGACACATCTCTGCTTCCCAGCACCAGGTGAAGGCAGGAATGTGCTTCCCTTTTTGCTGGGGGTAGCGGGACCGGGGCTTCACCTCCTCCTTGGGGCACTGAGTGCATTCCCCCTGACGAAATGGTCACATCAGGTCTCCTGCAGCTGTGCCAGGGCTGTGCTGGAGGAGCAGGGTGACAGCCTGGGCACTGCCCCACGCCCTGCAGAGGTGGCTCAGCCCCTCTGTGAGAGGCACTGAGAGTCTGCAGAGGGGTGCTGGGGTGCCCCGAGTGCCACCTACCCCCACACACAGCCTGCCAGCCCTGCTCTCCCACAGCCCTGTTGCTCTCAGGGTGGATTAAAAGCTGCTTTAATGGATATTTATGATCCCCATCACAGCCTTTTACTGCCTTGCATTTCCCATTACGGCAGTGCCGGCCCAGGCTGTGGGTGGGGAGGGGGCTTGGGCTGCACGGGGGGGGTCTGGCTGCCTGGAGCCATCAGCAAAGCCCTGACACCCCCCAAACCTCCAGAGAGGGAGGCTCTGTGCCCCCCCAGAGGCCTCATAGCAGCACCATCCATGATATCCCCAAGTCTGACTCTCCAGCTGGGGAAACTGAGGCAGAGGGAGGAGTCAGTGCCTTTGCCATTGTCCCCAGGGGTTTGGGTGGTGTCACTCGCTGTGCACGGGGACCTGGGGATACGCAGGGACAGCAGGGCGAGTCAGAGGTGGCACCTGAGAGTGGCCCTGGGCAAGGGCACAGTGGGCGTGGTGGGGGATGGGGTGGAGGAGAGGCCGCAGGTCCTGGCAGGAGCAGTGGGAAAGAGCCAGGTCTGCGGGAATCTGCCTCCCCCGGCATGGGCTGAGCACAGGCTGCTGCCTTTGGAGGCTGGCGATGCTCTCGGACCGCACGGGAAACCCTCCCTGAACCGCCGGGCTCTAAGTGAAACTCCCCCAGGACAGCATATTAAACTTGACCTGTGCACCACCTCCAAGATTAACATCAGAGGAGAAAGAATGAAAGGTCTGCGGAGGGCAGAGCAGGGGAGGAGGCGGGCATGTCTCTCCTCTGCTGCTCCGGGAAGGGGTGGAAGGGCAGCTCTCCGGGGAGCCCTGCGGTCCAGCCCGCCCTGCCGAGCTGCCCGAGGAGCGAGGAACCGCAGCAAGGCACTTGCTGGCGAGGAAAGTTGATGTTCTCCTTCCCCAGCTTGGTGAGAGCATGGAAAAAAGCAGAAAAAAAAATAAAAATCCCCCCAAACTACTCCTTTTGAGGCAGCAGGAGACACCAGGCTTCAGGTGGTCTGCACGGGGATGGGGCTGCTGGCCGGGCAGTGCCCTGCTGCCCACGGGGGTTGAGTAAGGGGTGGTCAATAGCTAACTCATGTGAGCACAGTTAGCTACTGGGAGACAGAAAATGTTAGTTCAGACAGTAGATGTTGATTACAAAACCTAAGAAGCTGAATTCACCCTAATCTTGTCAAGATAGAGGGGACAAAGATCATCTCGGAGACCACTGAATCATCCCTCAAAGGACTACGCCTGCCCCAGGGAGAAAGGTGAAAAGTGCATTGTGAGGAAGACTACTTATCTTCATCAGGAAGACCCCCGAGGAAGAAGAGGAGCCTTCCTCAGTGCCACCACCAGGACACACAGGGCACTGCTGACCCATATGCTAATGATATTAATGACTTCCAAGAAATAATTTGTATAACCATGCCTGTCCCAAGGAATGTGATGAATATTCATAATTTAACCCATAATAATACTGTGTAGTAAAGAGCACCGGGGTGTGTTTTGGAGGAGCAATCCCCACACACCCAGCACCGAATAAAGCAAATCCTCACTGCTCTGACTCTGCCTCTGAAGTGTCTCCTGGCCTGGTTTAAGGCGATTCAGTGTGACCCACTGGGTGTGACACAGCAGGGACACGCCCGGGGCGAGGGGAGCATGGCTGGCTGGGGTCCCTGCAGGCATCGCAGTGAGTGTGAGGCTCCCACACTCACTGNCGAATAAAGCAAATCCTCACTGCTCTGACTCTGCCTCTGAAGTGTCTCCTGGCCTGGTTTAAGGCGATTCAGTGTGACCCACTGGGTGTGACACAGCAGGGACACGCCCGGGGCGAGGGGAGCAGGGCTGGCTGGGGGTCCCTGCAGTGAGTGTGGGGCTCCCACATCCACCCTGCACCACGAGCGGGGCTGTGCAGGGCTGTTGGGCACACTCTGCCTCCCCGAGGGCCACTGCTGGCCCACATCCAGTCCCTTCTCCTGGGAGCTGACACACAGCTCTGCTCGGACCTGCTGCGCACCCAGACCTGCCTGAGGGTGAACACCTCTGGGACAGGGACAGGAGCCAGGGAAGGGCTGGAGCTGGGCCAGGGCAGGCTCAGGCTGAGCTCAGGGAAAGGTTCTTCCCCCAGAGGGTGCTGGGCACTGCCCAGGCTCCCCAGGGAATGGGCACGGCCCCAAGGCTGCCACAGCTCCAGGAGCGTTTGGGCAGCGCTGCCAGGGATGCCCAGGGTGGGGTTGTTGGGGGGTCTGGGCAGGGCCAGGAGCTGGATCCATGATCCCTGTGGTCAGGATGTTCTGTGATCCTGCCAGGGAGGAGGCAGCGTTTTTGCAGCAGCGTCATGCTCACCCCATCAGCGAGCAGGAGACACCGCAGGCACTTAGAGCCTTCAAGAGCTGACAGGCTGGTGAGAATGAAAAGTTCAAAACCAGTGCTCGGGACGTGTAAGTGTCTGTGGAACCAAAGTGCCATTTGGGTGGGAGCACGCGTGCCAGGCCTCGTCTCCTCCCGCGCCGTGTGCCGCCAGAAAAGGTCACCCTTCAGCAGGCTGGAGTCACCCAGCCTCCCCCGGGCGGGGGACGCGGCTCTCGCTCCTCTTAATGAGGTGACCTTCGCGGTGGCGAACGCCTGCACTGCTCCCTGAAGAGTCGACAGGTCAAATTAAGCAGGTGTTTTATTCTGCCCCGTCTCCGGCTGTCGGGGAGCGGAGCGCGAGACGGACAGAAATGAAATTAAGGTGTCACCGCCTTCCCTCCCTCCCTGTGTTATCTCACAGCCCGGACATGACTGACAGGTTTCTGGGATGTTTTGTTTTGGGGCAGAATCCATCCAGCTCCAGCCCAGGGGGTGTGGGTGGGCTGTGTGGGTGTGCTGCAGGTCAGAGGGGCTGCACCAAGGGGGAACCAGCGCTCCCCACCTCCTCTGACACCTGCCAGGGCAAGCGCAGGGGTTGAGGGCTGGAGCCCCTCTGGAGCCAGGCTGGGAGGGCTGGGGGTGCTCAGCTGGAGAGGAGAAGGCTCCAGGGAGAGCTCAGAGCTCCTTGCAGGGCCTGAAGGGGCTCCAGGAGAGCTGGAGAGGGACTGGGGACAAGGCATGGAGGGACAGGAGGCAGGGAATGGCTTCCCAGTGCCCCAGGGCAGGGCTGGATGGGAGATTGGGAAGGAATTGTTCCCTGGGAGGGTGGCTCAGGGCTGGGATGGAATTGGCAGAGCAGCTGTGGCTGCCCCTGGATCCCTGGCAGTGCCCAAGGCCAGGCTGGACATTGGGGCTGGGAGGTGTCCCTGCCATGGCAGGGAGTGGAAATGGATGGTCTTTCAAGTCCTTCCCAGCCCAAACCATTCTGGGATTCCATGATTTCCGAATTGCTGCTACAGTGCTGTCCCTGGAGCACAGGGATTTCGGCAGGGGATTTATCCTGCCACAGACTCCCCTCCACATCTCCTCAACAGAGCAGTGCTATTTCCCAGAGCAGAAAGCCTGGGTTTACCAGAGGCCAGGGCTGGAAGATGGAGCTCTCCCTTCCATGGAAGCATCAGTGGAGCTCCTGGACACTGCCAAGCTGGGGACCTGGCAGGGACAAGCGGTGGAGGGGAACAGCTCCTTCCTATTGCATCCATCCATGTTCCTGTGGCAGTGAGATTCTCCTGCCAGGAGAAGCCATCCTTGCACAGGGAGCTGAATCTGAAAGGGTCTGTTCCAGATCCACAGGGCTCCTCACACAGCCAGGGTCTGCAGGCACATGCTGTGTGTGCAATCCCTGTCCCGGAGAATTCCCTGAGCAGGGAACACAGACCCTTGTCCAAAATCCTTATTTGCACAGGGCTGGCCATGCCAAGTCGCAGGAGAGTCGCCAGGGGCCTGTGTGGCATTTGCATTGGCACAACCTCCCTGGCATCCAGCAGGGAACAGCCCCGGGACCTGAGAGGCTCCAGTGCCCAGCTGTGCCCAGCTGTGCTGCACAGGTGGGAGCAGAGGTACTGGCAGAGGTGGCTCAGCACACAGAACCTATCTCTGGCCAAAGGAATTCCCACAAAGGGAGCAGGAGCTCCTCACTGCCTCTTCCACCACAGACAAGCTGCCTAAGCTCAGGCACTTGTCTACAAGCCAGGAGGAAATTCTGCCTTCTGGACTGTGCTTAAATTTTCACCTTCTTCAAAGAGCTGGCTGCGGGGCAGAGATGACCTCCCCGGAGGGGATTCTTGTGAGGCCATTTCTGGAGGGAGGAAAAGCCATTGAAACCACAGCACAGAGACACCGAAATGCCCTGGGCTGCTGTTGAGCCTGTGATGAGCTGAGCCAGCTCCAGCCCCAGTGAACCTCACCCCTTCCCCCACTGAAATGTGGCTCTTTCCACAGACTGTGGTGCTCTCTGGGCAGGCCAAGCCACCCTTCCTGCCTGTGCTTTGTCATCCTGCCCATTTAGCCTCTGTTTTCCATGTGTGCTTCACCTCCCAGAGCACCTGCCCTGGCCTCGGTACCGTTTCCCAAATCCCTCCCCACTCACCCCAGGCTGGTTTTTGTCCCTCATCCCAGCTCCCAAGGCACTGGTGATTATCTTCGGGCCTGGGGGTGGAGTGCTGACCTGAGGAGGGGCAGGATGTGTGTGGTGCCTGCTTTGGCTTTGCGCTGGGAAGAAGCCACGGGAACCTAAACAATAATGTCACCTTGTCCCAGGGGTGACAGGGACATCCCTGAAACTGTGCTGGGGGGATTTAGGCTGGAGAGCAGGGAAAGGTTCTTCCCCCAGAGGGTGCTGGGCACTGCCCAGGCTCCCCAGGGAATGGGCACGGCCCCAAGGCTGCCACAGCTCCAGGAGCGTTTGGGCAGCGCTGCCAGGGATGCCCAGGGTGGGGTTGTTGGGGGGTCTGGGCAGGGCCTGGGGCTGGATCCATGATCCCTGGGGGTCCCTGTGAATATCCCACTCTGGATATTCTGGGATTCTGTGGCCTTGCCAATCTCAGTCACAGAATCCTGGAATGGTTTGGGTGGGAAGGGACCTCAAATCCCATCCAGTGCCACTCCTGCCACGGGGTCACCTCCCACTGTCCCAGGCTGCTCCCAGCCCCATCCAGCCTTGGACAGTGGTCACAGGGATGCCCAGGGTGGGGCTGTTGGGGGGTCTGGGCAGGGCCAGGGGCTGGGCTGGATGATCCTTGGGGGTCCCTTCCAGCTCAGGAAATTCTAATTCTGTGCTCCCTTGGGCCCCACTGAGCCCACAGGAGCTGCTCCCTGTGACAACATCAGGGGGAGATGAAAAGGGCCTGGGGTGCAGCAGCAGCAGCTCTGAGGTGTTCCCTCCCAGGGGGTTGGGTAGCAGCGTGGGTGAGGAGAGGCAGGAGACGGCAGTGGCAGCCAGAGCAAATGGTTCTTTATTTTATCTCCAGGATAAAAAGGAATACGGAAGCCGGGTTCCTAAGATGAGGTGCCTTCATCTCGCTGCACAGCGTTTGATCATCCCCGATGTTTTACAAGGAGGTGTATGGTTGAATTATCATTAGAGGAGGTGATGGAGCTGAAGAGTAACAGAAAACTTCCTCCGCGGCGACCTGGACTCCTGTTCTGTGCCTGCCGGGAGCAGAGCGGGAGAGCCCAGAGGCTGGCATGGCTCTCAGCCAGGGCCCAGGAGCCAGGAGCAGCTCCCCAGCCCTGTGAAGAGTCTGTCCCCGAGCTCCTCTATCCTCTCCATGCTGGGAGGTGGCTCTGGGAGCCCTGTCAGGGAGCACGGTGTGTGCCCAGGTACCAGGGAGATGTCAAACCCAGGAGAGGCTGAAGCTCCAGCCCAGCCCAGCCCAGCTCAGCCCAGCCCAGCCCAGCCCAGCCCAGCCCAGCCCAGCCCAGCCC
>VZRF01012860.1:0-13677 GCA_013396875.1 Vireo altiloquus | reverse complement strand
TAAATTTCTAGTGCGAGTGGCTGGGGTTGTGTGCCAGCCATGAACGGCAGCAGACGCAGCTTGTGGGGGAGCTGGGGAATGTGGGTTCATCCTGCTCTGGGAGAGGGGCTCACCCCACCCTGGAGGTGTTCCTGGAGAGTGTCACGCTGCCAGCCCGGGGAGGCAGCATGCAGAGCCAGCAGAGCCCCAACTCCAAGCACTGGTGGCCCAGCTGGGACATCCTGCGTCCACACCGACACCTCCGTGGGGTCAGCACCACCAACACTGCTCCCGAGCTGGGAGAGAGAGTCTGGAGGGAGAGCACATCTTCCCACATCCCCATCTCCTGCTGGATTGGGGCTGGGACTCCACCGGAGGTGACAATGGGCTGAGAAGTCAGTGCTGTCCTCCTTGCCAAGGAGTCACTCCTCCCAGCAGTGCTCGATCTGGCCCTGGACAGGCTTGGCTGCCCCACACCAGCAGGATGTGAGCTGGAGCCACCAGCCAGCCCGTCACAGACACCCGTGGCACCGATTCTCACAGCCCCACCCCTCTCCTGCCTTAATTCGCCCCTTCTTGCTGTGCCTGTGAGGTTTCTGCCGTGCTGGTGTGAGATGCAGGCAGGAGGGGCAGACAAGGGCCCTGCACCGGGCAGGGACAGCCCAGCAGCTTTGCAGCCACAGGGAGCACACGGATCTGCAGGGCTGCTGTGTTCTGTCATCCTGTCCGAAGGTGCCAGAGGGTTGTGGGCACCTCTGGGCACTCAGGCTCACTGGGAGAGGAGCTCAGACCCTGAACTGCTGCCATGGTTTAAATCAGGCTACCTGGAGCCCAGGTTTGCTCATCCCGGGTGTTGATGTTGGNGGAAGAACCGGGAGCAGGACGGCTCCATCCTGAAGCATCGCTGAGCTCAGAACCTCCTCCCACGCCGCGTCCACCCTGCTTTGAGATCTCCGGCTGGGAGAGCCCACAGACACGCGGGGATGTCATTAATTCGTGGCAGCGATTCTTTCAGCACCCTGGCTTGTTCTCACAGCCTGCTCTGCGGGGCTGGGGAGCTCCGGACACAAAATCCCCCGAGCTGTCAGGGCCACGTCCTGTAATCGAGGTGATGCCTTGACAATCCTGCCCTGTTCTCCCCAGAGCATCCCAGAATGACGAGGAACCGGGAGCAGGACAGCTCCATCCTGAAACATCTCTGAGCTCAGAACCTCCTCCCACACCGCTTGAGATCAACCCTGCTTTGAGATCTCTGACTGGGAGAGCCCACAGACACGCGGGGATGTCATTAATTCGTGGCAGCGATTGTTTCAGCGCCCTGGCTGTTCTCACAGCCTGCTCTGCGGGGCAGGGGAGCTCCGGACACAAAATCCCCCGAGCTGTCAGGGTCACGTTCTGTAATCGAGGTGATGCCTTGACAATCCTGCCCTGTTCTCCCCAGAGCATCCCAGAATGACGAGGAACCGGGAGCAGGACAGCTCCATCCTGAAGCATCTCTGAGCTCAGAACCTCCTCCCACGCCGCGTCCACCCTGCTTTGAGATCTCCGGCTGGGAGAGCCCACAGACACGAGGGGACATCATTAATTCGTGGTAGCGATTGTTTCAGCGCCCTGGCTGTTCTCACAGCCTGCTCTGCGGGGCTGGGGAGCTCCGGACACAAAATCCCCCGAGCTGTCAGGGTCACGTTCTGTAATCGAGGTGATGCCTTGACAATCCCGCCCTGTTCTGCCGGAGGGATTTGCATGCGGCAGGGAGCTCCTGTGGGAACCGATGGCAGTGGATTAGAGGCCATTGGGGAGGGTAATCCCCGCGCAGCACAATGCAGGAATTGGGCTGGTGGGATCGCTCTGCTCAGGAGGGATCCGCCTTGGCTTTGGGAGCATTTCAAAGGCTCCCTGTGAGCACCATGGGGCGCGACCAGCACGGTCTGTGGTTATCCCTGGAGCAAGAACAAAAGCAGGGAAAATAAAGATGAAAGGACCTGGCTTGACCCACCCCACCTGTGTCCTGAGAGAGTGAGGCGTGGCAGGACTTCACGTGTGACCCTTGGCCATCAGGCTGGGCAGGAGTGGTGACACAGGGTGCTGCAGGGCTGGGGAGGTGTCCCAGGCATTCATGTGTTGACTCCTTGGAGTTTATCACATCTTTACCTTGATTATCCAGGGCCAGGTTAGGCAGATCCTGAGCTGCAGAGGCTCTTTCCCAAATCCCCATGTCCATTACATCTTTACCTTGATTATCCAGGGCCAGGTTAGGCAGATCATGAGCTGCAGAAGTGTCCCAGGCATTCATATGTTGACTCCTTGGAGTTTATCACATCTTTACCTTGATTATCCAGGGCCAGGTTAGGCAGATCATGAGCTGCAGAGATGTCCCAGGCATTCATGTGTTGACTTCCTGGAGTTTATCACATCTTTACCTTGATTATCCAGGGCCAGGTTAGGCAGATCCTGAGCTGCAGAGGCTCATTCCCAAATCCCGATGTCCCTCGGAGAGCATGGCTGGCACCCCTGGGCGTGCAAGGTGACAACTCTCTTATCCACAGACAGCTCTGCTCTCTCCTCCTTCAAGCATACCACTGACAGTGTTTTTCCCAGCGTTTTTCCCAGCGTTTCTGAGTGGCCCCAGGATGTCTCCATCCCTGTTCAGAGGCAGCAGCACTGCTCACGACCCTGTTGAGCCATGGCAGCGCAGGGACTGTGCACACACCGCGTGTGAGGCCACTAGTGCCCTCACGGGGAGACAGGGTGACCACCAGTGCCCTCATGGGGAGACAGAGTGACCACCAGTGCCCTCATGGGGAGACAGAGTGACCACCAGTGCCCTCATGGGGAGACAGAGTGACCACCAGTGCCCTCATGGGGAGACAGAGTGACCACCAGTGCCCTCATGGGGAGACAGAGTGACCACCAGTGCCCTCATGGGGAGACAGAGTGACCACCAGTGCCCTCATGGGGAGACAGAGTGACCACCAGTGCCCTCATGGGGAGACAGAGTGACCACCAGTGCCCTCATGGGGAGACAGAGTGACCACCAGTGCCCTCATGGGGAGACAGAGTGACCACCAGTGCCCTCATGGGGAGACAGAGTGACCACCAGTGCCCTCATGGGGAGACAGAGTGACCACCAGTGCCCTCATGGGGAGACAGAGTGACCACCAGTGCCCTCATGGGGAGACAGAGTGACCACCAGTGCCCTCATGGGGAGACAGAGTGACCACCAGTGCCCTCATGGGGAGACAGAGTGACCACCAGTGCCCTCATGGGGAGACAGAGTGACCACCAGTGCCCTCATGGGGAGACAGAGTGACCACCAGTGCCCTCATGGGGAGACAGAGTGACCACCAGTGCCCTCATGGGGAGACAGAGTGACCACCAGTGCCCTCATGGGGAGACAGAGTGACCACCAGTGCCCTCATGGGGAGACAGAGTGACCACCAGTGCCCTCATGGGGAGACAGAGTGACCACCAGTGCCCTCATGGGGAGACAGAGTGACCACCAGTGCCCTCATGGGGAGACAGAGTGACCACCAGTGCCCTCATGGGGAGACAGAGTGACCACCAGTGCCCTCATGGGGAGACAGAGTGACCACCAGTGCCCTCACGGGGAGACAAGGTGACCACCACTGCCCTCACGGCCACCTCGCCCTCACAGGGTGACCACGGGGATGTGCTCAGGGACACCCACCAAAGGACCAGCCACTGCTGACAACACCTCCCCTGGTTATGCTGCAAGTTTGCTTTTGTTTCCACACCCCCCAAGACTTCTCTTGAGGAAGTTTCAAGCTCACAAACCCAGGGAGTGAATGCAGATGCTGAGAGCAGCTGCACCTGCCAGGTCTCCTGTTTGCTCAGTAGGGCCATCACGTGAGGAGGTCTTCATTTCAACACACTTGGGGATTTTGGAGCCTTGTTTCCGTCCCACAGGAAGGAGGGAACAGCTTGGACTCGCTCTTGGTGCCCTGTTTGAGCACTGCAGCCACATGGCCATGCCCTGATTGCCCTGGGTGGAATGAGACCCTGACCGTGGACAGGCCCTGGCACAGGGGGGTTGTTCCTAAGCAGGGGCTGAGAGAAGCAAGATGTGTTCTGCCCAGTGTGGCTGAGACTGGGAAACTGGGAACTCTCTGTCCTTCAGACTGGGAAACTGGGAACTCTCTGTCCTTCAGACTGGGAAACTGGGAACTCTCTGTCCTTCAAACTGGGAAACTGGGAACCCTCTGTCCTTCAGACTGGGAAACTGGGAGCTCTCTGTCCTTCAGACTGGGAAACTGGGAACTCTCTGTCCTTCAGATTGGGA
Organism: Vireo altiloquus; assembly: GCA_013396875.1. Taxonomy (NCBI): domain Eukaryota; kingdom Metazoa; phylum Chordata; class Aves; order Passeriformes; family Vireonidae; genus Vireo; species Vireo altiloquus. The sequence goes on along the minus strand of VZRF01012860.1, from coordinate 9,398 downwards.
AACTGGGAACTCTCTATCCTTCAAACTGGGAAACTGGGAACTCTCTGTCCTTCAGACTGGGAAACTGGGAACTCTCTGTCCTTCAAACTGGGAAACTGGGAACCCTCAATCCTTCAAACTGGGAAACTGGGAGCTCTCTGTGTCCTGGCAGACTGGGACCACATCAGCCCTGAGCTCCTGCATGGTTTGGACATCTGATGCTTGTGCCTGGCAGGAGAGCTGAGGTGCATCATCCCACCACTGGAGCCAGGCTTTCAGGCACAAGTGTCTCTAATTATTAATTAGCTGATGAGGGTTTATTATGTCTTAGCACAGCTCTCCTGTTGCCTGTGGCACTTACTGGCACACAGGAGGAGAGGGCTCGATGCTCCTGTTGCTCACACTTGTGCCAGGGTTGCTGTGCAGGGACAAGACATCCTCTGAGGTAGTGATCCCACGTCCCACAGTGGTCAGAGCTGTGAAATCCATCCCAGCAGGAAAGCCCAGCTCCATGCTGGCTGTTTGTCCTGGATCAGCCCAGCTCCACCATTCTCCACCTGCAGGGCCTTCTGCACGTGGGACACCTCAGCCACATCCAGCCCTCACCGGGGCTTCTCGAGGCAAGGATGGGGAAATGAAGGAGCTGCTCCAGAGGAAACTTGCTCCCAGCTCCTCTGCACAGCCAGGAGGGCCTGAGGGGGCTGCAAACCAGCTCTGCTGTGTCCCACAGCTCCCACCACCCCCTGTGCCCACCCCAGGGAACCTGCTGGGATCCCGGCCCCAGGCTCTGCTCCCAGGCTATGCCAGGACTGGGCTGGGGTGACCCCGCTGCTGCCTCAGCCCGTGCTGAGGGAAGGGTTAAGTGCGATGGGGAGGCTCTGACATTTTGCTAATGTGCTGTGTTAATTGATTCGCTCATTTCCATTTGTTCCTGTTAAAGAGAGACAGATGAGAGTGGTCCTGCAGTGCAGCGCCTTGGCAGGGAGCGTCTCCGCTGCGTGCAGATGTGCTCCTTGCTCATTTATTACCATCAGGCCTCCGAGCTCCCAGCCAGCCTGGGCATCCTGAGCCCGACTTGTGCACGACCAGGGGACACCCAACAGACTCCCAACATCCCTCCCGGGGCACCACGGGCCCCATCTTGGTGCCACCTGCACGGGCTGGGGAAGGGGAAGGAAAGAGTTGCACTGGGAAGGAAAGAGTTGCATTGGGATGGAGAGAGAAAGCCAAGCCGAGGGGCAGCAGCCAGTCTGGAAAGCTCATGAACCAGGAGAGAGCTGGATGCTTTCATTCTGCACAGCCCTGAGAGGAGCAGCAGCCATTTCCATACAGCAGCTTCTGATGTGGAGCAGCAACAGGTACCCAGTCTGTGGTCAGTCACTGAGTCATGGAAGGGTTTGGATGGGAAAGGGACCTTAAATCATCCAGTGCCACCCCAGGGACCCCTCCCACTGTGCCAGGCTGCTCCCAATGTCCAGCCTGGCCTTGGGCACGGCCAGGGATCCAGGGGCAGCCACAGCTGCTCTGGTAATTCCATCCCAGCCCTGAGCCACCCTCCCAGGGAACAATTCCTTCCCAATCTCCCATCCAGCCCTGCCCTCTGTCCATGTGAAGCTATTCGCCCTTGTTCTGTCCCTCCAGGCCCTTGTGAATTGTCTTTTTCCATATTTCTTATTGGCTCCCTTCAAAGCACTGGAAGGCTGCAATTTGGTCACCTCAAAACCTTCTCTTCTCCAGGCTTTTTCCAGTCCAGGCTTCCCAGCATCATCCCAGCTCCAGTGAGCTCCAGGAGTGGCATCAGCAGCTCAGGAGGTGAGAGGCAGAGGCCAGGCACAGGGATTGTCCCTCACAGACAGCAGAGTCCTGCTCTCCACACCACCTCTGGCACATCTGCTGTGCCCTGGCAGTGCCCTGGGGTGAGCCGGGATGCAGGAGGCAGATCCTGGCGGGGCTGCAGCCCTGGAAATGATGAGGAAATCCATGCCCTGCCCTCCCCCTTGCCAGCCCACACTGGGCAGGCAGAGCTGTCAGCCCCAAGCCCGTGCTCATCCCTGCAGGACTCGGCTACCCAGCGTGTGATGCTCAGTGACATCCCAGCCACCTGACCCAACACCTATCTTTCCCGCTGAAAAGTGCAATTATGACAAGAATCAAATTCCTGCGGTGAGAAAGCTCAATTTCAGTCAAAATGTTTATTAAAAACATATTTGTTCTGCACCTTTTTGCTGCCAAAAGAAAAGCATCTCCTTCCAAGTGTCGTTATTTGCTTGGACTTATCCATGGAAGCAGCAGCTCTTGCAGGGAGCCTGGGAAGGGACACAGAGGCTGTGCCTGTGGCAGGAGCAGCACCTGGGCAGGTTGCAGGGCTGCCTCCCCACCCTCCCAGGGAACAATTCCTGCCCAATCTCCCATCCAGCCCTGCCCTGGGGCACTGGGAAGCCATTCCCTGCCTCCTGTCCCTCCATGCCTTGTCCCCAGTCCCTCTCCAGCTCTCCTGGAGCCCCTTCAGGCCCTGCAAGGAGCTCTGAGCTCTCCCTGGAGCCTTCTCCTCTCCAGCTGAGCACCCCCAGCTCTCCCAGCCTGGCTCCAGAGGGGCTCCAGCCCTGGATCAGTGCAGTGACCTCCTCTGGACACACTCAACACCTTCCTTGTGTGTCTTTATATAACCCCAGCACGAGTCCCTGTGCTGGGTTTGTGTAAAGCCAGAAAATCCTCACCCAGGCAGGGAGATCTTGGTCAGAGCCACCTGGAGAGGCTCCAGCAAGGAAATGACTCCTGAGCTTTGCCTGTGCTTCAGGAGATGTTAACCATGGGCATCCCTGTGCCCAGAGCTTCTGCATCTTCGCCCTGTGGGCACCTCTCTGTCCCGGGGAGCACATCACAGGTGACATCTCTGCTGCAGAACATGGGACCAGAGACACAGGCAGCCAATCCAGGGATCCAGGGGCAGCCACAGCTGCTCTGGCAATTCCATCCCAGCCCTGAGCCACCCTCCCAGGGAACAATTCCTTCCCAATCTCCCATCCAGCCCTGCCGTCTGGCACTGGAATTTGCCCTTGTTCTGTCCCTCCAGGCCCTTGTGAATTGTCTTTTTCCATATTTCTTATTGGCTCCCTTCAAAGCACTGGAAGGCTGCGATTTGGTCACCCCAAAACCTTCTATTTTCCAGACTTTTTCCAGTCCAGGCTTCCCAGCATCATCCCAGCATCATCCCAGCTCAGCCACCTCCAGTGAGCTCCAGGAGTGGCATCAGCAGCTCAGGAGGTGAGAGGCAGAGGCCAGGCACAGGGATTGTCCCTCACAGACAGCAGGTCCTGCTCTGCACACCACCTCTGGCACATCTGCTGTGCCCTGGCAGTGCCCTGGGGTTGAGGATGTCCTCAGGGAGGAAACAGCAAAGCTCCAAGGCAAACTGTGCTGCAGCATCTCCCTGGAGAAGGACAGCAGGGCCCTGGCATGTTCCTGTTTGAGGGTCCAGGTCAGAACCGCTCTACAAGGAAATCCACTTGACTCATCTTTGCTCCGTTTCGGACTGAAGTGGCAGAATTTTCCCCTCAGCACATGAGGTTCTCTGTGAGGTTCCCAGCACCTCTGCTCACAGGTGAGGGTCACCAGGAGGTCTGGCAGAGCTGCACAGCAGTGGCTCTGGGGGTCACAGGCTGCCTGTTCTCTTCTAGATTCTGGTATTTTCCACCCCACAGTGTGAAACTGGCACCTTTTGGTGACACTGCTGAGGCACATCTGTGCTGGTGGAGGGTGCAGGGACAGCCCGGGTGGCTTCACACAGGTGGCATCGCAGGGCAGCCTCGTGCTGAGCTGCAGGGAGGGCTCAGCCTGGCACCTGGAGCAGGACAGAGGGAGCACAATCCCACCCCGATGCCCAGCACAGCTTCCCACACCGCCGGCAGCGAGAGCAGGGCGTTAATGGGAGAAGCTGCCCAAATTCCCTCAGCTGCCTCAGCACGGGGCTGATCCTCCCAACTCCCTTTCTCCTCTCCACTGATGGGAGGGAATGTGTGAGGAAAGGACTTGGGAACTCGTGTCCGTGTGAAATCTGCTCCGGCTCTGCCCTGCTGCGGGGCTGGTGAGGGCTCTGTCCCTCTGTCACCTCTCTGTCCTGTGCAGATGAGCTCAGGGCCCCTTGCCTCTCCCGACTGCTTGCTGTGGTTAATTCCTCCTCCTCCTCTGGGGCGAGGCAAGACCCTGCCGGGGGAGGAGGGAAGGGCTGCAGCTCAGCCGGGTGGAGATGCCGCAGCACATCAGGGGTTTTTCTGCGGAGTTATCCCTGAGTCGGAGCGGAGTGAGAGGCCACGGGAGCTGCTCCCGGTGATGAAGCAGCAGGGATTTCCCTGGCAGAGCCCTTTGCTGGCGCTGGGGGCTGCTCCGTGGCCGTTCCCCTGCTCGCCCACCCTGCCTCTCCTCCAGCATCACCCAGCCTGCCCTCTGCTCTACAGCTGCCTTCTGCCAGCCCTTCCATCTCCAGCTCTTCTCCTAGGAGACTCCAGTTTTCCTCTTGGGCTGGCTTCTGCCAGGCTCTCCACTTGTTTAGCATTTCTGCTCCTAAAATCACTTTAATCCAAAAGGAAGAATAATTGCCTCTTCCATTTAGCTAAAACGCAAGGTCATAAACTTGCCCATCAGCTGCAGCAAGGTCAGGAAGTGCTCGGAAAAGGCAGGAGGCATTTATTGCTTCCAGAAGAGCAGATTTCACTCCCTCTGGTTTCTCCATCCCCACCCTGATGCCTCCAGTGAGATCTCACTGGCGCTGGGTGGATGCAGCAGGATAAATTGGCTGGAATTGGTTAGACTAGGAACTAATCTTTTTTTTTTGAGGAGGAGGAGGAGGAGTGGGGCTAAGTATGCTCTGACAAGATTTGTGCCGTGCCAGGCTCTGCAGCACTCGGGGCTGTCTCTGGGTGTGATGTACAGCGGGGCAGGGTCATCCCTCGTGGCTGATGCTGCTGCCGGGAGAGATGAGTGTGCCTGAGCAGCCAGGGCTGGGGAGAGGCTGTGACATGGGGACAGCTCCTCCGTAAGGACACGCTGCTGGAAAATGGGAGATTCAGCACCAAAATCCAGCGAGATTCAGCACCGACAGTGCTCCCAGAGAGGGGAAAGCCTCATATGAGGCTGCTTGGTAGAAAGTTGCTCATTTTTAAAGGGATTTCAGATGCGTTTTTGTTTTTTTTTCTCGTAATTTTTCGTTAAATTAAATACAAAAAAAAGATTAAAGATTAAATACAAAAAATAAAGATTTTGGGGGTTAGTTTTTTTCTCTTACCTCAAACCTTCTCCTGTTCCATCCCTTTTTCCACCCCAAGCAAAGCAGGAGGATGACATGATAGCAAACCCACAAGCTAATTTTTGTCCTATTAATTTTTTTTTTTTTGGAGGAAAACTGTGATCACTCAATCTGGGAGGAGTAGAAGGGCTAATATTCCACTGCTGGGTTGAAACATTTCCGTTCTCTAACAAGCTGAGACGGAAAAATTTGGTCTCCTTGACCTTGATGCCTTGTAGGTGTCACTTAAATAACACGACAGGCGGCAGCTGACTCCTCTTTCCTCATGTCCACCCACAGAGAGTGATCCCCTGTGCCAAGCATCCCAGGAGGAACAAATCATGGTGCTTGGGCAGCACAGCCCTGTGCCTGTCGCTGGGAAAATGTGGACATGCAGGATTTGGAAAGGTTTTTTAAACAAAAAAAATTTGTTGACCCTTTTGCTCATGGGGTAAACACCCCATGAAACCACAGCATTTTGTGCCCACTCCTTCCCAGCCAGGCAGCCAAAACAGAGGAGTTTGGGCTTCTTTGGGAGATTTCAGGGAGAATTCTTTAGCCTTTTTGAGGAGGAGCAGCTTTTTGTNTTTTTTTTTTTGGAGGAAAACTGTGATCACTCAATCTGGGAGGAGTAGAAGGGCTAATATTCCACTGCTGGGTTGAAACATTTCCGTTCTCTAACAAGCTGAGACGGAAAAATTTGGTCTCCTTGACCTTGATGCCTTGTAGGTGTCACTTAAATAACACGACAGGCGGCAGCTGACTCCTCTTTCCTCATGTCCACCCACAGAGAGTGATCCCCTGTGCCAAGCATCCCAGGAGGAACAAATCATGGTGCTTGGGCAGCACAGCCCTGTGCCTGTCGCTGGGAAAATGTGGACATGCAGGATTTGGAAAGGTTTTTTAAACAAAAAAAATTTGTTGACCCTTTTGCTCATGGGGTAAACACCCCATGAAACCACAGCATTTTGTGCCCACTCCTTCCCAGCCAGGCAGCCAAAACAGAGGAGTTTGGGCTTCTTTGGGAGGTTTCAGGGAGAATTCTCCACCTTTTTTGAGGAGGAGGGAAGCTGCGAGGGCAGCTGGTGCAGGGATGGAGGCCCAGAACCAGGCAGGATCATGAAGGGATGTCACCAGCTCACACTGTGCACTCACTTCTACCCGNTTCCTCATGTCCACCCACAGAGAGTGATCCCCTGTGCCAAGCATCCCAGGAGGAACAAATCATGGTGCTTGGGCAGCACAGCCCTGTGCCTGTCGCTGGGAAAATGTGGACATGCAGGATTTGGAAAGGTTTTTTAAACAAAAAAAATTTGTTGACCCTTTTGCTCATGGGGTAAACACCCCATGAAACCACAGCATTTTGTGCCCACTCCTTCCCAGCCAGGCAGCCAAAACAGAGGAGTTTGGGCTTCTTTGGGAGATTTCAGGGAGAATTCTTTAGCCTTTTTGAGGAGGAGCAGCTTTTTGTGAGGGCAGCTGGTGCAGGGATGGAGGCCCAGAACCAGGCAGGGTCATGAAGGGGATGTCACCAGCTCGCACTGTGCACTCACTTCTGCCCGAGTGAGGATTCTCTGAGCCCCCCATCCTGCTGGTTCCTGTCTCCCCAGGGAGAGCTGGGGCTGTGCCAGCACTGGGGTGCGCTGAAGGTGGCTTGGTGCTGCTGCCCACGCCGGTGCCACCCCTCGTGCCCCAAAGCGTCCCCACTCCCCGTGTCCCCGCTCCTGGGGTCAGACCGTGCCCGGTTCCCATGCCGTGACTCCGCACACGCCTCAGCGCCGGGAGATGCCAGTTGTCATGGCAACGGGATAAAACACATCCTGGCATCACCCGGGTGAGGTTTCCCCAGCTGGCAGGGTGGGGAGGTCGTTCTCCTCCTGTCCCCTCCTTCCCGAGGAAGCTCATCACCGGGCAGGGAGCAGCGGGAGATGCATTAAGGAAAGGCTCCTGCCGCTGGCATCCACCTCCTCCTGGAAAGGCTCCTCTTCTCCAGGACTCACCCACTGGCTGCATCCTGCCTGTCCCTGGCAGCTGTGCTGGTCCTGCCGAGTCCCCTCCTCCTCCTCCTCACAGCCCCGGCAGGAGCAGAGTTTGGCCCCACCGATAGCACCTGCAGGGGCATCTCATGGCTTCTGCAGGGCCATCTCCATGGCTTCTGCAGGGGCATCTCCGCGGCTTCTGCAGGGGCATCTCCATGGCTTCTGCAGGGCATCTCCACGGCTTCTGCAGGGCCATCTCCATGGCTTCTGTGAGGGCATCTTTACGGCTTCTGCAGGGACATCTCCATGCCTTCTGTAGGGGCATCTCCATGGCTTCTGCAGGGGCATCTCCACGGCTTCTGCAGGGCCATCTCCATGGCTTCTGCGAGGGCATCTCCACGGCTTCTGCAGGGCCATCTCCATGGCTTCTGAGAGGGCATCTCCATCCTCTAAGGTCCAGGAAACCCCAGCGCAGCCCCAGGAGCCTGTGCCAAAATGTGCTCCCGGAGATGAACAGCTGCAGGGGAAAAGCTCCTTCAGGAGGCCTCGGTGTCCCCTCGGGGCTGGTAGGGATGGACAGCTCAGTGCTCACCGAGACCTGAACCTGCATCCCACATGCCAGAGAATCCCTGGCTGCTCCTGGCTTCCTCCTTGGTGCTGTGATTTCCCATGGCAAAAAGCCTGGCTTTGATCCCAGCTCTGCCTGGGACTGATTTTGACTGATTTTTGAAATACATGAGGAGGCAGAGCCACCAGCCCCCAGCTGTGGTTGCTGTGCTGGGATGATCCCTCGTGGGGAAGGTGATCCCCTGTGGGGAAGGTGATCCCTCGTGGGGAAGGTGATCCCTCGTGGGGAAGGTGTCCCCTCGCAGCACCTCTCCCAGGCTCAGGGCAGGTTGTTTGGAGCCTGTGGGGCAGCAGAGCGCTGGGGCAGCTCTCCAGGAGCAGAGGGATGTGCTGGGATCATGGATGGGGAGAGCCTCACCCAGGGCACCCCAGGCAGGCTGACTGCTGTGGGCTGGTTGTGCAGCTCCGGTGGGTTTAAATCCTTTCTCAGTCTGAGTCCAAGTGGTTTAAGAGCTCAGATCCTGACTGGCATCCTCTCTAACTCCTTTCCAATTCCCCTGGCTTATAATTTTTAATTTTGGGATTGTAAAGCTGTGGAAATCTTCTGGATCAATGCTTCACAGGGATGGTGTTGCTCCAGGCACACCAGTCCCATTCATCAGGCTGTCCCAAAGGGGACAGTGACAAGGAGGGGACATGTCCATGGCTGTCCCTGCCAAGGGCAAGGAGGGGAGGTGTCCATGGCTGTCCCAAAGGGGAGAGTGACAAGGAGGGGAGGTGTCCATGGCTGTCCCTGCCAAGGCTCTCTCCTGGGGACGTGGCTCCCCAGCAGGGAGCTGCCTGAGGTGTGCACAGTGGGGACAGCTCTGCCAGGACCTGGTGAGGACACAAGCAGGGCCCTTAGTGACTGCCACTCTTTGTCTGTGGGCACAGAGATGCCCAGACAGCCCCCAGCCCAAAACACTCCTGTGGGGAGGGGGCTGCAGCCAGGAGCGTTGTGACCCCAAGGGCAATGCCACCCCGCAGTGCCTGTGCACCACAGAGAGATCCTGTAGCTCATCCTCCTTCCTGCCAGACCTGCCCAGACACTGCCCACCTGAGAAAAAAATTCATTTCTTTGGAGTCCTTCCCTCCCGCGAGGCAGAGGGAGGCTGGGCAGGTCAGGGGGCCTGGCAGGGAGCGCTGACCCCGCTGGGGCTGGGTGTCAGCTGTGGCAGCAATCACTGAGCTCCTGCCACGTCCTGGCCCCTGGAGCACAGCTTCGTGGGCAGCGTCTATTTATAGCTCCCTCCGAGCAGAGCAATCATTCCCCTGGAGTCAAGAGCAACAGGAAATGCCAAACGGATCGAGGATGAGCATCTGTTCCCACAGCCCCTGTGCTGAGCGCCGTGAGCGCCCAGCCTGGCCACGCTCATGGCTCCTGCTTTGGCACCTTGCTCTGGGGACACGCCAGCCTGGCAGGGTGACATGGGGAGCCAGGCAGGTGGGAACAAGGGCACCTGGCCTGAGACAATGGCTCGTGGCTCCTCCATGGGTCTGTGACTGCACTTCCCTGCTCCAAACCCCATTCTCCCACGGGAATGATCCCCCTG
>VZRF01012858.1:14663-29206 GCA_013396875.1 Vireo altiloquus | reverse complement strand
TGGGATGGGATTGGGATGCAGGCAGGGATTTGGCATGGGATTGGGATAGAGGCAGGGATGTGGGATGGGATTGGGATACAGACAGGGAAGCGGGATGGGATTGGGATGCAGGCAGGGTTTTGGGATGTAGGACACAGAGGGAGATGGGCAGGGATGTGGGATGTGGGATAGGATTGGGGTGCAGGCAGGGATGAGGGATGGGATTGGGATTGGGATTGGGATTGGGATTGGGATTGGGATACAGACAGGGATGCGGGATGGGATTGGGATGGAGGCAGGGATTTGGGATGCAGGATGGGATTGGGATGCAGGCAGGGATGTGCAATGGGATTGGGATGCAGGCAGGGATGTGGAATGGGATCAGGATTGGGATGTAGGCAGGGATTTGGGATGCAGGATAGGATTGGGATACAGGCAGGGATTTGGGATGGGATTGGGATGCAGGCAGGGATGTGGGATGGGATTGGGATGCAGGCAGGGATTTGGGATGCAGGATGGGATTGGGATGGAGGCAGGGATGTGAGATGGGATTGCGATACAGACAGGGATGCAGGATGGGATTGGGATGCAGGCAGGGATGTGGGCTGTGGGATCGGATTGGGATACAGGCAGGGATTTGGGATGTGGGATGGGATTGAGATACAGGCAAGGATGCGGGATGGGATTGGGATAGAGTCAGGGATGTGGGATGCAGGATAGGATTGGGATGCAGGCAGGGATTTGGGATGTAGCAGAATTTGGGATGCAGGGTTTGGACACAGGCAGGGATGCGGGATACAGGATGGGGTTGGGATGGAATCTCTTGTTTCCCCCCCAAAAAAAGAGGATTCTGGGGTGGACCTTGGGAAGTTTTCCATGGAATTGGCTTTCAANTGGAGCTTGGAGGGTTTTCCATTGGAATTTCAATGGGATGGGGAACAGCTGGAATTCCAGCCCGGTAACACCAGTCTGATCCAAACCGGTGGGATTTGATTCCCAAAAAAACAACCTCCCTGACAGGAACCAGGCTCTGCTGGATCCATGTAAAAAAACCTCATCCAGTTAAATCCACAAATTGCCGAAATTCCTGAATTTTCCCTCCCCCTCTTCCCTTGCTTCAAATCCTCTGGGAAAAGCCGCGGTTCCAGAGGCCTGGGAATCAAATCCTGCTTTATTTGGGGGTGGATTTGATGGATCCCTCTGGGAGTCATCGCCACGTCCTGGATTTCCCAGGAATACGAGTGAGAGGAAAAATCGCATCTCCTGGGGTCGTATCCCAGAAAAATCACAAAAAATTCCCCAAAAATTCCCCCCAAAAATCCCAAAAACCCTCGGCATAAAGAGGCAGCCCCAGGGATAAAACCGAGCTCAGCCAGGCTGTCAAAATTCCCAGGAAATCCAGGACGAGGCGATGATTCCCGGGGGTGGATCCATCAAATCCACCCCCAAATAAAGCAGGATTGATTCCCAGGCCTACGGAACTGCGGCTTTTCCCAGAGGATTTGAGGCAGGGGGAGAAGGGAGGGAAAATCCAGGAATTTTGGCAATTTGTGGATTTAACTGGATGAGGTTTTTTTACATGGATCCAGCAGAGCCTGGTTCCTGTCAGGGAGGTTGTTTTTTTGGGAATCAAATCCCACCGGTTTGGATCAGACTGGTGTTACCGGGCTGGAATTCCAGCTGTTCCCCATCCCATTGAAATTCCAATGGAAAACCCTCCAAGCTCCACCCCAGGATCCTCTTATTTTTATGGAAAAAATGGTACCGGAGCGGATCCAGAGGAATTCCCTCTCATCCCAGCACTGGGATGAGCAGCTTTTCCCGGCACACTTCCCTCTCCAAAGGCTCCGGAGCAAACAGATCCAGCAGCTGATCAAACATGGGATGGATCCCAGGATGTTGGCACTCCTGGAAAAGCAATCCCACATTCCCGGCTGGCTCCTGCCGGTTCCCAGCTCATCCCTGATTCCCAAATTCTCCTCCGTCCCACCCAGCTGGGTTCGGCTTCACGTCGGGGAATTCCTCCGGAGGCCAGAGGGAGGATCGCTCCAATTCCTTTGGGAATTCCGCAGCCTGGAGGGATTGTTCCGCTTCATTTGGGAATTCCACAGCCTGGAGGAATTGCTCTGCTTCCTTTGGGAATTCCACAGCCCAGAGGGATTGTTCCAATTCCTTCGGGAATTCCTGACACCTCCATAGCCCACAGGGATTGCACCACTTCCTTTGGGAATTCCACAGCCTGGAGGGATCACTCTGCTTCCTTTGGGAATTCCTGACACCTCCACAGCCCACAGGAATCGCGCCACTTCCTTTGGGAATTCCACAGCCCAGAGAGATTGTTCCAATTCCTTTGGGAATTCCTGACACCTCCACAGCTTGGAGAGATTGCTCCACTTCCTTTGGGAATTCCACAGCCCAGGGGGATCGCTCTGCTTCCTTTGGGAATCTCACAGCCTGGAGGGATTGTTTCACTTCCTTTGGGAATTCCTGATACCTCCATAGCCCACAGGGATTGTTCCAATTCCTTTGGGAATTCTGCAGCCCAGAGGGAATGTTCCAGTTTCTTTGGGAATTCCTGACACCTGCGCAGCCCAGAGGGATTGTTCCTCTTCCTCCGGGAATCCCGCAGCCCAGAGGGATCCATGGGTTTGAGGCTCATTCCCAAAGGGGCAAATGGGATTTTCTTGTTCTGGAGGGATTTTCCCACCCCTGGAGAATCGTTTTTCCTTTGGGAATAAAAAAGGCGGATTACGGAAGTGCTGCCAGCAGGAGAGCTGAGAATCCTTGGATTTGACCCGAATTGGAGACATTCCAGCCAATTCCTGGACATCCACGAAAGGAAAACGAGCTCTGGATGGGGTTGGGAACAGCTCCTCAGTGAGCAAATATTCCCAGAGGGAATTCCCAAGAGGGAGGGAAAGCTCCGAGGCCTCGAAATGGGGATTTGGGATGGAGCCAAATTCCTGGTTTTTGAGCAGGGGGAGGGATGAGGAAGCAGCCAACCCAGAGGAATTTCCTTGGGGAAAAGTGGGATAAATCCCACTCTCCCTCAGCCCTGGGAAAAACTGAGGATAAAGGATTTCGGAGGATTTCGGGAGGAGGCATCGGTTCTGGAATTTGGGAATGGCAGTCGAGTCCTGCCCTGATCCTCCTTAGGAATCCAACTGGCACCTTTTTTCCCGCTAAAAAAAAAATCCTGGGAATTTCAGGAACGGCCCCAACCCCACCTCCGGATCCCAGAGAATTCCAGAGGGTTGGAAAAGGGTGGAAAAACCCTTGGGATACCCTGGGAATGACCTTGGTAGACGTGAAACCACCTGGAAAATGGGGCTGGGGTGGGAATTCCAACCCCTCCGGTGGAGGTCAAAGGAGCTGAGGAGATCCCGAATTTCCCGGGATCTGATCCCGGGAAACAACCCCAGGAGCTCCGGAAGGAGGGAAAAGAGGAGTGGGAGAGGCAGGAGGAGCTGGTTTTGGGTGGAAAAACAGCTGGAATGGCCAACTTTGGAGCTTCGGAGGACGGGATTGGCCTTGGATCCGTTTCAGGAGGAATTTCTCCATCCTGGGAATGCTCGGGAAGCTCCGGAGTCGTTATCTCCACACGATTTAATTAAAGCCCAGCGTTAATGACACAATGGCCGCTAATTAATTAAATTAATTTAATTAATTTAATTAATTCTCGCTCCGCAGGAGATTTGGGAGGGTTTGGGGGATTTTTTTTTTTTTTTTGGTTGGAAAGCGAAATTGAAATTCCAGCCCCGGAAGATTTTTATCTTTGGGATAAAAAGGGATTTGGGAATGCACAGGGAGCATCCAGCTCTGACCAGCCAGGATGGGAAACTGGGAATATTGACTGGGAATGTTGGCTGGGAACCGGGAATATTGATCAGGAACAGGGAATATTGACCAGGAACTGGGAATATTGGCTGGAAACCAGGAATATTGACTGGGAATGTAGGCTAGGAACTGGGAATATTAACTGGGAACTGGGAATATTGACCAGGAACTGGGAAAATTGACCAGGAACCAGGAATGTTGACTGGGAACTGGGAATCTTGACTGGGAACTGGGAATAATTACTTGGAACTGGGAAAATTCACTGGGAACCAGGAATATTAGCTGGGAATTGGGAATCTTGACTGGGAACTGGGAACATTGACTGGGAATTGGGAGTATTGACTGGGACCCAGGAATGTTGCCTGGGAGCCAGGAATATTAACTGGGAACTGGGAATATTGGCTGGGAACTGGGAATCTTGCCTGGGAAAATGGGAATAATGACTTGGAACTGGGAAAATTGATGGGGAACCAGGAATATTAGCTGGGAACTGGGAATACTGACTTGGAACTGGGAATATTAACTGGGAACGGGGAATCTTGACTTGGAACCAGGAATGCTGACTGAGAACTGGGAAAATTGACCGGGAACCAGGAATGCTGGCTGGGAATCAGGAATCTTGACTGGGAACTGGGAGAATTGACCAGGAACCAGGAATATTGACTGAGAATCTTGACTTGGAACTGGGAATATTGACTGGGAACTGGGAATGTTGGTTGGGAACTGGGAATATTAACTGAGAACTGGGAATCTTGACTGGGAACAAGGAATGTTGTCTGGGAACTGGGAATATCAGCTGGGAACCAAGAACATTCTCTGGGAACTGGGAATATTGACTTGGAACTGGGAGTATTAGCTGGGAACTGGGAATATTAACTGGGAAACAGGAATAGTGACTGGGAATATTGACTTGGAACTGGAAATATTGGCTGGGAATTGGGAATATTGGTTGGGAACTGGGAATGTTGCCCGGGAACTGGGAATATTGGCTGGGAATTGGGAATATTGGCTGGGAACTGGGAATATTGGCAGGACAATGCAGCACCAGGCAGGGACAAGAAATGGGAACATCTCCGGCTGGATCCATCCCCGCTTGGCCCATCGGTCACGGAAAGGCAGGAACAGGCGGAGATGGATCCGGAATTTTATGGGATGGGTTGGGAAGTACCCTAAAGCTGATCCCATGATCCCAGGGTTTCTCCAAGCCTGGCTTTGGACACTTCCAGGGATCCAGGGGCAGCCCCAGATTCCCTGGATAAGCTGCATCCCCATCCCTGTTATTCCCACAGCATTCCCAAGATCCGGAAGGACGGCGGCAGCGAGCAGGGATTTTGGGATGAGGTTGGAACCGCAGGAGAAGAGGAATTCCAACAAGATCCAGGGATGGAGTTTGCCGACGGAAGGCGAAACTCCTCGGAACGATGCCAAAAAGCCTCCTTTTCCTCCCAAAATAACTCCGAGCTTTTTTTGGGCGGAAAAATCCCTTTTTTATTTAAATCTCAATCCTGCTCTTTCAAAGCTGAGTTATTTCGGAGCCTCTCCGAGCTTTCACCTCGTCAGCAGAGCAGGGATTTCGGGAATTCTGCTTTCCTCTCCCTTCCTTCCCTCCCAGCTTTCTGCTGCCGGGAGATTTCCCAGCTTTCAGCCTCAGTTTCCCCTGGAATTCAGAGATAACGAAGCTCCTAAATTGCTTTGATCTCTTTAATTCCCTGGTAAATCCACGTGGAGAGGGAATNGGAGCTGGTTTTGGGTGGAAAAACAGCTGGAATGGCCAACTTTGGAGCTTCGGAGGACGGGATTGGCCTCGGATCTGTTTCAGGAGGAATTTCTCCATCCTGGGAATGCTCGGGAAGCTCCGGAGTCGTTATCTCCACACGATTTAATTAAAGCCCAGCGTTAATGACACAATGGCCGCTAATTAATTAAATTAATTTAATTAATTTAATTAATTCTCGCTCCGCAGGAGATTTGGGAGGGTTTGGGGGATTTTTTTTTTTTTTTTGGTTGGAAAGCGAAATTGAAATTCCAGCCCCGGAAGATTTTTATCTTTGGGATAAAAAGGGATTTGGGAATGCACAGGGAGCATCCAGCTCTGACCAGCCAGGATGGGAAACTGGGAATATTGACTGGGAATGTTGGCTGGGAACCGGGAATATTGATCAGGAACAGGGAATATTGACCAGGAACTGGGAATATTGGCTGGAAACCAGGAATATTGACTGGGAATGTAGGCTAGGAACTGGGAATATTAACTGGGAACTGGGAATATTGACCAGGAACTGGGAAAATTGACCAGGAACCAGGAATGTTGACTGGGAACTGGGAATCTTGACTGGGAACTGGGAATAATTACTTGGAACTGGGAAAATTCACTGGGAACCAGGAATATTAGCTGGGAATTGGGAATCTTGACTGGGAACTGGGAACATTGACTGGGAATTGGGAGTATTGACTGGGACCCAGGAATGTTGCCTGGGAGCCAGGAATATTAACTGGGAACTGGGAATATTGGCTGGGAACTGGGAATCTTGCCTGGGAAAATGGGAATAATGACTTGGAACTGGGAAAATTGATGGGGAACCAGGAATATTAGCTGGGAACTGGGAATACTGACTTGGAACTGGGAATATTAACTGGGAACGGGGAATCTTGACTTGGAACCAGGAATGCTGACTGAGAACTGGGAAAATTGACCGGGAACCAGGAATGCTGGCTGGGAATCAGGAATCTTGACTGGGAACTGGGAGAATTGACCAGGAACCAGGAATATTGACTGAGAATCTTGACTTGGAACTGGGAATATTGACTGGGAACTGGGAATGTTGGTTGGGAACTGGGAATATTAACTGAGAACTGGGAATCTTGACTGGGAACAAGGAATGTTGTCTGGGAACTGGGAATATCAGCTGGGAACCAAGAACATTCTCTGGGAACTGGGAATATTGACTTGGAACTGGGAGTATTAGCTGGGAACTGGGAATATTAACTGGGAAACAGGAATAGTGACTGGGAATATTGACTTGGAACTGGAAATATTGGCTGGGAATTGGGAATATTGGTTGGGAACTGGGAATGTTGCCCGGGAACTGGGAATATTGGCTGGGAATTGGGAATATTGGCTGGGAACTGGGAATATTGGCAGGACAATGCAGCACCAGGCAGGGACAAGAAATGGGAACATCTCCGGCTGGATCCATCCCCGCTTGGCCCATCGGTCACGGAAAGGCAGGAACAGGCGGAGATGGATCCGGAATTTTATGGGATGGGTTGGGAAGTACCCTAAAGCTGATCCCATGATCCCAGGGTTTCTCCAAGCCTGGCTTTGGACACTTCCAGGGATCCAGGGGCAGCCCCAGATTCCCTGGATAAGCTTCCTCCCCATCCCTGTTATCCCCACAGCATTCCCGAGATCCGGAAGGGCAGCGGCAACGAGCAGGGATTTTGGGATGAGGTTGGAACCGCAGGAGAAGAGGAATTCCAACAAGATCCAGGGATGGAGTTTGCCGACGGAAGGCGAAACTCCTCGGAACGATGCCAAAAAGCCTCCTTTTCCTCCCAAAATAACTCCGAGCTTTTTTTGGGTGGAAAAATCCCTTTTTTATTTAAATCTCAATCCTGCTCTTTCAAAGCTGAGTTATTTCGGAGCCTCTCCGAGCTTTCACCTCGTCAGCAGAGCAGGGATTTCGGGAATTCTGCTTTCCTCTCCCTTCCTTCCCTCCCAGCTTTCTGCTGCCGGGAGATTTCCCAGCTTTCAGCCTCAGTTTCCCCTGGAATTCAGAGATAACGAAGCTCCTAAATTGCTTTGATCTCTTTAATTCCCTGGTAAATCCACGTGGAGAGGGAATTAAAGGTGGAATGTTCTCATCCCTGGGTGGAGTCTTGAAGTTTTCTGGGGCTTTTTACCAGGGAAAATCCCCTGGAATTTTTTGGTCCCATTTTTTATGGATTCTACCTCCCCACCCCCCAATTTTTTGGAATAAATCTCCAAATTCCAAAGGGTTTCCTGCGGGAGATCTCCAGTGAATCCCAATTTCCTGCAAGGAAACCTCACTTTGGAAAGCCGAGAATGGATAATTTTCCAGAGATGTTGGGAATGCTCAAAATGTGGAATTGCCATCCCAGAATCCCCAATATTCCCAAAAACGAGGGATCCCCATGGATTCCTGGGATTGGCATCTCTGGAGAGCTTTGAAAAGCTTCAGACATCTGTTAAATATCCCTAAAATTTTTAGGGATGTTGGGAAAATCCTGGAGGGTGCTGCTATTCCCGACCTTGGCTGGGAATGTCGGGAAGACATCCTGGATGGTTTGCATCCATGATTTTCCTCCTCCTCCTCCTCCTCCTCCTCAGCCATCTGCTCCTCTGGGAGAAGTTTTCCAAGGTGGGAAGCAGCTGGAAAAGCTGGGATGGGAGGAGGAAAATTCCCCAGGAGGGATTGGGAAGGGAGGGAGATGGAGATGGCCCAAGGGTGGAGTTTTCCACAGGGATTGTCCCAAGGTTTTGGACACGAAGAAAAGACAAAGGAAAAGAAGGAGGGAGGGAAAAAAGGAGGGAAAAGGATGAAAAAAAGGAGGAGAAAAAAGGAGGGAAAAAAGGAGGGAAAAGGAGGGGAAAAGGCGGAAAAAAGGAGGAAAAAAAGGAGGAAAAACGAGGGGAAAGGGAGGAAAAATGAGGAAAAAAGGAGGAAAAAATGAGGAAAAGAGGGAGAAAAAGGAGGAAGAAAATAAGGGAAAAAAGAGGAAAAACAGGAAAAAAAGGAGGAGAACAAAGGAGCAGAAAAAAGGAGGGAAAAGGAGGAAAAAAGGAGGGAAAACAGGAGGAAAAAAGGAGAAAAAAAGGAGAAAAAGAGGAAGGAAAAAAGAGGAAAAACAGGGAAAAAAGAGAGGAGGACAAAGGAGCAGAAAAAGGAGGAAAATGGAGGAAAAAAGAGGGAAAAGGATGAAAAAAGGAGGAAAAAAGGAGGAAAAGAGAAGGAAAAAAGGAGGAAGAAAGGAGGAAGAAAGGAGGAAAAAAGGAGGAAAAGGGAGGAAGGGAAAAGGAAGAGAAAAAAGGAGATAAAAAGGAGGATAAAACAGGAAAAATGAGAAAAAAACAGGAAAAACGGAGGACAAAACTGGAAAAAATGAGGAAAAAGGAGGAAAAATGAAGAAAAATGAAGAAAAAAGGAGGAGAAAATGAGGGAAAAGGAGGAAAAAAAGAAGGAAAAAAAGAGGAAAAAAAGAGGGAAAAGGGAGAAAGAGGCATAAAATGGAGGAAAAGGCTCAAAACAGAATTTCAAAAAAAATGGAAAAGAAGAGCAAAGTTCTTCCCAGGAAAAAGGGGAAAGTCCGGAAGCAGTGGCAGCCTCTGGAGCAATTATTTTGGGAAGAGGGGTGTGGCTGGGAAAAAAGTTGGGATCCTTTGTGGATCTTCAACCATTCCCAAAAAATACATTAACAAAGAGGAAGGGGTTGGGAAAATCTCCCCCTTAAATCTTGGATGTGATTTTTTTGGGGGGATTGGAGCAATTAATTGGGAATTCCTCCAGCAGCCGAGGGAAGGAAAGTCCAGGTTTTCCTCGGGAGATGGAAAACTCCTCCACCCTGCCTGGAGAGAGGGAAAATCTTTGGGAAAATCCCAACATCCCTCAGGAATTTCTCCATTTTCTCCATCCCAAAAAGCTGATTTCTCATCCGGGCTGAGCTGTTCCAGAAATTCCAAGATCATGGAAAAAAATTGGACCGGAAAGGAGCTTTAAATGCAATTTTATCGAATTTAATCCAACCGGGATTGGATGATCGGGAACAGATCCAAAGGGATTTGGGATGTTCGGAGCCAACCTGGCCTGGGATGATTCCAGGGATTGGGTGAACTCCGCTCGATATTTTCCCACCCCAAATTCCCACTGGGAATAATAATCCCGGTGGGAATAAGGGCAAAAATTGCATCCAATTCCATGTTTCCAGGAAATAATGGGGAGAACATTCTGTGGGAGTTGGGAATTCTCCTGGACTGGAATTTTTTTGGAGGGTGGGGCCTCATCCCAAAAAGCGAGGGATCGTCCCTGACTCTTTATTAATGATTTTTTTGGGAATGGTTGAAGATCCACAAAGGATTCCAACTTTTTTTCCAGCCCAAATTTTCCTCTTCCCAATTCCAGGTTGTTGTTTTTTCCCCCCAGCTCTGGTGAAGCTCCATAAAAAAAAAAATTGGAAAATTAAGGAATAAATTAAAATTAAATTTTTTGGGGGAAAAAATTACCCAGTGAGGGTGTAGGGGGTGGAGGAGCCTGAGATTCCCGAGGGTTTGGAAGTGGAGCCTTCCCAAATCCTGATCCCTCCTGGAGGATTCCTGGAGGATCCTCAGGGATTGTCCCAAGGTTTGGATGTGAAGAAAAAAAAAGGAGAAAAGGAGGGGGAAAGAAAATGGGAAAATGGGGGAAAAGTGGGAAAAAGGGGGGAAAAGGGGGAAAAGGGAAAGAAGGAGAAAGAAGGGGGGAAAAGGGAAAAAAGGGGAAAAGGTAAAAAAGGGAAGAAAGGGAAAAAAGGGGAAAAAAGTGGAAAAAAGGGGAAAAAGGAGGAAAAAGGGGGAAAAAGGGAAAGAAGAGAAAAAAGGGAAAAAAGGGAGAAAAGGATGAAAAAGTGGAAAAAAGGGGGAAAAGGGGCAAAAAGGGAAAAAAGGGAAAAAAGGGCAAAAAAGGGCAAAAAGGGGAATAAAGGGGGGAAAAGGGAAAGNAGGCTCCTCGGCAGAGTTTTGGGAATGTTTCCCAAGGAAAAGCAGAAGCTCGGGGGTGGCTGAGCCAATCCCTCGTGATCTGAGTCATTCCCGGCTGGATTTAGCTCCTCTTCCCACTCCCATTCCCTTCCCACCTGGAATTCCTCTCCCGCTGAGTCAGGATCATTCTCCCGAATCCAAATCCCACGCGGAGAATTCCAGGGAATTTACAGGAGCAGAGCATCGAAAGTTCCTCTGGGATGAGGATGGGATTCCTTTTCCTGGGAATTTTGGGGTTTTTTTGGGAATTTCCAGGAGCAGAGCATCAAAAGTTGCCCTGGGATGATGATGGAATTTGTTTTCCTGGGAATTTTGGGGGTTTTTTGGGATGTTGGAGGAGAAAAGCATCAATAGTTCCTCTGGGATGATGATGAGATTCCTTTTCCGGTGAATTTTGGGCTTTTTTTTGGGATGTTGGAGTAGCAGAGCATCAAAAGTTGCCTCTGGGAGGATGATGGGATTCCTTTTCCGGGGAATTTTGGAGTTTTTTTGGGATGTTGGAGTAGCAGAGCATCAAAAGTTTCCCTGGAATGATGATGGGATTCCTTTTCCTGGGATTTTTGGTTTTTTTGGGGGATTTTGCTTGAGTAAAACATCAAAAGTTGTGCTGGGATGACAACGGAATTCCTGTTCCTGGGAATTTTGGGGGATTTTGGGATTTTGGAGGGGCAAATTTTGAAGTTGTGCTGAGATGATGGTGAAATTCCTTTTCCTGGAAATTTTGGGGATTTTTGGGGGGATTTTGCAGGAGCAAATTTTGAATTTGAGGAGTTCAAAGAATTCCCAGGAAAAGGAGTCCCATCATCATCCCAGAGGAACTTTTAATGCTTTGCTCCTGTAAATTCCCAAAAAACCCCAAAATTCCCAGGAACAGGAATCCTGTTGTCCTCCCAGCACGACTTCAAAGTTTGGTCCTGCAAAATCCAAAAAAACCCCCAAAATTCCCAGGAATACAAATCCCATCATCCTCCCGGAGGCAACTTTTGATGCTCTGCTCCTGCAAAATCCCAAAAAACCTCCAAAATTCCCACCAAAATCTCTCCTTTCCCGCTTTTCCCAGCACCTTTAACCCCAATCCTTCCTTTCGGCTTTGGCCGGGAAGAGATCCAGCAGGAAAACCAACAGCGAGGGAGCCTGAAATTGGCANAGAAAATTTTTCTAAATTAAAAAAAATTATAAATAAATTCTATTATAATAAATTATAAATAAATTCCATCGTAAATCATCCATAATTCCCAAGGGTCACATCCAGAGGTGGGATTTGAACAATTCCAGGGATGGGAAGTTTATTCCAACTCCTGACCACCTTTTCCAAGGAGGAATTTCCCCAAAATCCAACCTAAAACCTCTCCTGATGGAATTTTGGAGGATGTGGTGTTTTTCGGAATGTTTGCATCCTCCAAAATGGGATTTTTTGGGAATATTGGGGGTTTGGGAATGTCTGTGTCCTCCAAAAGCGACGTTTTTTGGGAATATGTGGGATTTGGGAATGCTTGCACTCTCCAAAATAGGATTTTTTGGGAATATGAGGGATTTGGGAATATTCGCATCCTCCAAAATAGGATTTTTTGGGAATATGAGGGATTTGGGAATATTCGCATCCTCCAAAATAGGATTTTTTGGGAATATGAGGGATTTGGGAATGCTTGTGCCCTCCAAAAGCTCTTTTTTTTGGGGGGAATATGGGGGATTTGGGAATGTTTACATCCTCAAAAAGGGGATTTTTTTGGGAATATGGGGGATTGGGAATGTTTGTGCTCTCCAAAAGCTCTTTTTTTTTGGGAATATGAGGGATTTGGGAATGTTTGCATCCTCCAAAATAGGATTTTTTGGGAATATGAGGGATTTGGGAATGTTTGCATCCTCCAAAATAGGATTTTTTTTGGAATATGGGGAATTTGGGGATATTTGGATTCCCCAAATTGGCGGTTTTTGGGAATATGAGGGATTTGGGAATGTTTGCATCCTCCAAAATAGGATTTTTTTTGGAATATGGGGAATTTGGGGATATTTGGATTCCCCAAATTGGCGGTTTTTGGGAATATGAGGGATTTGGGAATGCTTGAAATCTCCAAAATAGGACTTTTTGGGAATATGAGAGATCTGGGGATATTTGGATTCCCCAAATTGGCGTTTTTTGGGAATATTGGGGGATTTGGGAATGTTTGCATCCTCCAAAATAGGATTTTTTGGGAATATGGGGGATTTGGGAATGTTTGCATCCTCCAAATATATATATTTTGGGAATATAAACTCGGAGTCGTGATCGTGGTTGAATTTCCCAGGAAAAAACTTCATTTCCAAGGATTTTCCCCTCACTTTTCCCCCATTCCTGATCCAAGCACCGCCGGGATTGGGATGAGCCAAATCCTCCTTTTCCCATTCCTGCTGGGAACGAGGTCGGAGCTCGTTAAAACCTCCTTAAAAAACACCAATTTAATCCCATTAATTAATAATTTAATTAACCAACCTCGCCCCCGACAGGGGAAACAAATCCTCTCCCATTTTTTTTCCCCCTACGGAACAATGGAATTCTTGGAATTCCTTCCCTCTCTTTTCATCCTCCTCTCCTTTATCCTCCTCGTCTGGGAGCTGGCGCAGCCTCATTTGCATAAATTTGCATCTGGAATTTCTGGGAATGGGGGAAGGGAAAAAGATCTGGGAAAGAGAAAAAAAAAGGAGATTTTTTATTTTGGTTTTTTAATTTTTTTTCTCCCTGCACTGAATTCGCTCCCAAGAAAGGAGGATGGAAAAGGAGGGAAAAGGGTGGGAAAAATCCCAGATTTTTATAAAATTCGCTCATTCCCTGGCGGGAATCCTCCTAAATATTGGGGGTTTTTTGGGAATATGGGAGATTTGGGAATGTTTGCATCCTCTAAAAGCAGCGTTTTTTTGGAATATGGGGGATTTTGGGAATGTTTGCGACCTCCAAAATGGGATTTTTTGGGAATATGAGGGATTCAGGAATGTTTGCAATGTCCAAAAGTGGAATTTTGGGGAATAATGGGGATTTGGGAATATCTGGATTCTGCAAATTCGCATTTTTAGGGATATGAGGGATTTGGGAATGTTTGCATCCTCTAAAAGTGGCATTTTTTGGGAATATGAGGGATTTGGGAATGTTTTTAACCTCCAAATTGGTGTTTTTTGGGAATATGAGGAATTTGGGAATATTTGCATCTTCCAAAAGTGGTGGATTTGGGGAATATGAGGGATTTGGGAAAGTTTCTGTTCTCCAAAATGGGAATTTTTGGGAATATGGGGGATTTTGGGAATGTTTGTGTTCTCCAAAATGGGATTTTTTGGGAATATGAGGGATTTGGGAATATTTGTGATATCCAAAAATTGGCTTTTTTTTTTTTTTAATATGAGGCATTTGGGAATGTTTGTGTTCTCCAAAATGGGAATTTTTGGGAATATGGAGGATTTGGGAAACTTTGCAACGTCCAAAATAGGAATTTTTGGGAATATGAGGGATTTGGGAATACTTGTGATATCCAAAATTTGGCATTTTTTTGGAATATGGGGGATTTGGGAATATTTGCTTCCTCCAAATTGGTGGGTTTTGGGAATATAGGGAATTTGGGAATGTTTGCATCCTCCAAAAGCGATGTTTTTTGGGAATGTGATGGATTTGGGAATGTTTGCAGGCCGAGGTGGTTGGATGGAGGAATTTTTAGGGCTCACCCCCTCCCCTCTCCCTCCCCCCAGATTTGGGAACATGGGGAAGGATAAAAGGAAATACAATAATTAATTAATTACGAGGGATTGACGAGGGGGGGTTGTGCATAAATCCAATTAAAAATTCCCAGGTGCTTCTGGGATTGATGGGAATTTTTTTTTTTTTTTCCTCCTGGATTTTTCTGGCAGGAGAAAGGGAGGAGGAGAAGGAGAAAGGGAAGATGGATCTGAGGGAATGAGGGAGGGAGGGAGAGGGAGGGAGAGGGAGGGGGAGAGGGAGGGAGGGAGGGAG
>VZRF01012856.1:204660-267631 GCA_013396875.1 Vireo altiloquus | reverse complement strand
TTTAAAATCCACTTTATTTCACATTTGGGTCTTCAGCAATGATAAAAATTTGTTACCATTTTAAGCTTTTTTGGTTATACATTTAATATATTTAGTTTTCTGTCCATCTCTCACTAACTTTTGACCATGTTATTCTCAATAGGGCATTCATAGACAGCTAAAGTGACAAGGGGCAGAAGAGATAAACCATCTGCCCTGTGGGTTCATCTGCTTGGGAAAAAGGATTAGAATATCATTCTAGGATAACAACTCCATGGGAGTTTCCCATCTCTACACCTTGTTCTGTATTGCAAATTAGTTTGTTCTACATTAATCACTTCTCTTTAGTAATTCACTTATTCTGTACCTAAAATGAGAGATATTCCAGAGCACAGTGCTGTCCAAGAAATGAGTCCATTTAATTCTCCCACACAGAGAGAGATTCTCCCTGTTGTCCTAATTCCATGCTTGGCCTTTGCACATGAGGATCTGAGCTCTTATTGCCCCAAACAGAAACCCAGCAGAAATAAATCTGAGTTCAGCCATGTCCCTGTAAAGCAGGAGCCAAACTGGCTGCCTGCAGGCCAGCACAGGGATATGGACTCAGTCTCTGCAGATTATTTTGGTTTTCTCATAGCTGGAGAGGTCCTCATCTGAGAGCAGCCTCTCAGTCAAGCCCAGCTCAGCCATTTACAGCAGGCTGCAGCAGAGCTCAGGCACAAACTGGGCAGGGCTGGTAGCTGGCAGCTCTGTCACCTTCAGGGTGACAAAAAAATTCTAGGAAAGTAACACAAAATTCAGCCACAGCACACAAAATCATGAGCTACTTTTGCCGTTGCTTAGTTAGTATTTTATAATTTTGTTTGTGATATTTTTCTTATTTTATAGATTAATTTTTAGATTTCAGACACAGGAAATGACTACATTCTCCATGCTGTTACATGGTTTTAACACCAATGTCAGTTCACTTAAGTCAGTAAACTGAGTGGCATAACAGTGTAAAACACAAGCTCCTTATGCTGAAAAACATCCTGACATTTCAAAAATGAAAAATAATCTACATTTCCAAACAAAAGTTAAATTAGAACTAACATAATACAACTGAAAAAAGTATGCTGTCCTGTTCAAGCAAGGAAACCTAAATTTGCACTTGTAGATTATGTTACACAAGGAGTCTGAAGCCATAGAAAATTCTTTTCTTGTCTTCTGAGAAAAAGCATCTTTTTATACACTGTAAGGAGACCTAAAGTTAAGCTTATCACATATACTACAAAAAGACATTTGAGAAATGGTATATATTTGAATACTTGTCATTAATATCTCCTTAAGGTTTAAGGAAGCTGCAGGTTGCATAAAAGAGTTTCAAGATTTTTTTTCTAGAAATCTTTCTTAAAAAGCACTAATAGCATCAATACATTAATCTGCTTCATGGAATTAGAAAATGGTTTTCAGATTTCAAATGTAAACAATTTTTTTAAAAAAATACTTCTTTCCAGAATCAGTAACTTTTTTACTCTGAATTCATAGGAGCTATTCTGATTTATGAATGCATTCTGCACCATGAGCTTAGTTCCATCTCCCTCAGCACCTGCAGTGTGAGTTGCTCTTAGCTCTCTCACTGTCATTTCAAATATCAGAAGTGCTCTAATAACTTCCCATAAAAAGTCAAACAGCTCAGGTTTTTAAAAGCAGCTAAAGAAGCAGTTAAGTACCCGCGGTGGGATCCTGCTGGCACTGTCGCAGTCCTTCCTGCCAGTGAGGCTGAGGTGGCTCTGCTGGACAATTCGTGACTCAAGGGCATCAGCTACTCCCAGGCACACAGAGATCTTCCCATGTGCTCAGGCCTTTTGTTGTTCCTGCTCCTTTGTAGCTCGTGGTTGGGCTAGGAACCAAAAAAGGGCAGGGCTTAATTAGTACATAATTTACGTTCCTTTTCAGGAAAAAAAAAAAATAAATTCTCCACATCAGATCATTGTTAACAGGATGGTTCCTCTCACTCACCTGGTAAAGGTCTAAGGCACCACACAACACAAAGGTACCACGGGGATATTGTTATTCTCTAGATAAACTGTGCTAGAGAAGAAACAAAAATCCTGTTTGGCAGCACTTTCATCCTGACTCTTCTATCTCCCCAACCCAATTTTGTATTTGCAGAGAGGCACAAGGGTTGTTCTCTGGCTTCCAAGGGGAATGAAGGGAATAAACTGCCTTGTACACAACAGAACAGGAAAAGGTGATCTACTGATAAATAATGCATTTAAAATGAATGGTGAATTAATGAAATGATTAGTAATTATAGATGTTCTCTGTCCTAAGATTTTAAAGCACTTTTAAAACACACATGCTTTTGCAAATTAAACAATGAGAAATCAAAGCCAACATTTTTAAATGGGTGTGTCTAAAATTAAGTCTCAAAAAACCAGTAGTTAAGATGCTAAAGAAACACTCCCACATCTAAATATAAATTACTACAATTTTCAGTGTTTGCATTTTAGAAATATCTCAAGTTCATAGGTGACCAATTGCAATTTAAACGTAATTTAATGTTCATGTGCTGACAAGAACTCAAACTGACACCTAGGCAAATATATCTTAGCAGAACATGTATGTTCCAAAGTCCCTACAGAGGGCATTAGAACCAGAATCTTTGAACCTGGCAAACTGATCTGCACTCCTAGGATTGCTGGGTGAGGACAAGCTGAGCTCACTGTAAAACCCTCAAGAACACCAAATTCTCTGTTCTGAGCTGCCCACAGCACTGACAGTTTTCACCATTTAATGCCAGAAATAAAGAGTCCATTCCACCCCTGCACTACCCCAGAGCTCCTTCACAAGCCAAAGCAGCTGATCAGCTTATTCAAAGGATATCAATCCCTCACTCTCCAGTGAAATTCAGCAAAGAGTATTTTAGCTTGGCTTTGGTTTCCACCTTGGCAAGAAGGGAGGAGAAACACCTCAGAGGAGTTTCCAGAACTGCTATTTTGTACCTCTCCCGTTCTGCTTGTTCTCTTATATTTGGTAAAGAGGGATGGTCATATTTTATTCAATGCATCCTGCTGGGTATTTCTGAAAGAAACAGAAGTTACAAGGAGAAAGGCTGCTGCATTAAGATTGGAGCTTGATTTTGGTCTTGAATCACAACCCTATACTGCCTTTTTTTTACTTTTTCTCCTGTGACCAGTCAGAATTCATGTAGGCACACAGAAACAAACAAAACATCAATTGTAGCAGATGATAATAAAACACAACAGGAAGGGGTCAGGGAGTTTGTCCATTTATTTCCACAGAGAAGGTCTCCATTTCTGAAATGTTGTGTTGGCTTATCAAAACCTTACTCACATCCAGCTGAAAAAGCAATGTTGAAATGTAATTGCACTGTTCCATAGAACCCAGGAAGATTACACAAGTTCATTTCAAATCACCTGCTGCTAGAGCCAAGGCTGAATTGAGCAAGGAGGATTTAGAATAAGATAGAGGAGACAATCTCTGTCTCCAGCATACAAATCCTGGTCCCTGAGCTAGTTCTGGGCACTGCTGGCTACTGGACCCCAGAGGAGTTTCAAACCACAGCCCAGATGTGTGAGACCAGGTCCCTGTCAGCAGCTCCTGTGAACTGCACAGCTCTGCACTCCCAGGCCACAGAACAGGAGCTGGGAGGGAACAGGAACAGAGAGGAGCCTTTAACAGACTTAACCAGAGCAGGAAGAGCTGGACAGAGGCTGAGGTGCCAGCCAGGTGTTTGGCATGAGTCAGGCAGGATGGGATGTTCTGGAGTGCCCAAGGGCAGAGGAATGGCAGACAAGCAGAAGAAACTGAGCTCTCTTAAAGCTACTCAAGAACAAGGCTTTGCTGAAATACCTCCGATATAAAAAATACCCTCATTAAAAATTTCTGTATCTAAGCCCTAAATTAGTCAAGTTGTCCAAGCTTGCCATGTGTTTGAGCACTTCCTTGTGCACTTGTTCACATGCAGGTGCCCCATGACAGGTCTGACAGTCTGTGAACTCAGAGGGGTGGGAGTTGTTTGGACAGGGCAGCAGGGCACCAATGCCCTCTGCAACCCCTGAGCAGTCTGGGCAGAGCTGCTGTAGGGTGCAGGTGCTTTGACTAAGGGATTTATCTCTTTGGGACTACAAAAACAATCACCCTCATAACGAGGACTGAGGCTAAACCACAGAGCTAAGAGAAGGGAAGTGTCAACAGTAAGATGTTCATCCTTTATGTGAGAGAATACAGAAAAAATCATTTAAATCAGGTCTTGCAATGTGAATGGAAAGGAGGAAAAGAATAGAACTCTTCTCTAAATATGTCTAGCTGTGCTTAGAATTTTTGGTCAAAAAGATAAATCATGGGATCTGGATTTGGGAAAGGAAACTTCAGAATATTTTTCATACAACCAAATGCTAAACATTGGTACACATCAAATATTTCTGAGGCATGAAGTCATCCTTAAAACAGTTTACCAACACACTATTAATGCAACAACAAATGTAATAAAATACATAAAGTGTTATGATAATACAACATTCTTCACATTCCTGGCAAAGTTAGAGGAGTAAGACACAGAGGCAAAGCAACTTACCCATGTCATGCTCTGAGTCCAGGCCAGAAGGGAAAAGAAGATGCAGATCCTTGTCCCTTGCTGCAAAGCTAAGAGATCAGGTTCTTCTTAAATCCCTCCATTCTTCATTAACATACATAAATATTCTCACTCTAGCCTTCCTTTTTCCTGTTTCTTTGTGTATTTGTGTTACAGTTCTGCATATTTCACTGTTTCCTCATGGAAGCAATAAAGCACACAAAAATACAGCCTTGGAATGTGCCACACAAAATGCTTTTCAAGTGACTTTGTTCTCATTTCCTTTGCATTCGTGGGTACTTTGCATGTTACACAGATTGATTTACAGGTCAAATGAAATGATAACTCTGAGCCTGCATTGCCAAGTCAGGATGGAATTACAGGGAGAAAACAAAGCAACTTCTCACAGCACCAATGAACATCCCAGTATCAGCCCTTGGGTCTTGTTAAAGAAGAGGAGAGTTTATGCAAAATTGGAAGGGAAGGAAGACAAATGCATCATAAATAAAAATGCTGTGTTACTTGTACTGAATAAAGGCACATTTCCATCCAATTAACAGGGATCACAGCTCTGATATGGGTCAGGGATTATCAGTCTCCTTATAAATTACTGCTATACTTCAAACCTATATGATCATTATTGTAACAGAGACAGGGAAGGAAAAGAGTATTTTCTGATGCTGGCAATTTTATAGAATTGAATTTTCCCTTCTTCCTCACTCTTCCTATTATTTATTTTAACTAATCAGCAAGCAACCATCTCATAAGCATCTGTTTGAGGTGTTTTCACAGAGGACCAAAGTTCAATGGAATATACATCTGATTTAGATGCATTAAAATGATTCAATGAAAATTCCTGTGACTGAGTTGTATTAACACATTTGGGTGCCCTAAGACTTGGAACTTTGTAGTTACAAATCTAGATACATGCTAATAATAGCCACATGCTTATAGGGCACAGGGAAATTCTCACTGAACAGAATCCCAAAGGACACAACACTCATTGCCATTCCCTTCCTTTGCTGCTGGGGGTGACTCAAACTCAGGCATGTTTTGATGGAGGAATTTGTTGCCAGGCCAAGCTGTCCCACTCCTCTTCTGGAAGCTCTCCCCTGAAGCAGCTGTGGAGTTCCTGAAGTGTCAGTCCTTGCTGAGGGTTTGTGAACATCTGCACCAGTTAAACCCAGCTCAGAAACTGGAAATTATGGCAGGACATGAGCAGCAGTGCTCTCAAGGGGTCACACACACATGGAGGGAGCAACTGGTTTGGCCATTTGTCTTTAATGCACACAAATCAGCATATTCAGTGAGTCACAGCAATGACATGCCTTACAAACAAGCTGGCACAAAAATATGCATTTGGTCAATTATAAAACTCCTCTTTTATTATGTCTTGAATACAGTGAGTTGCATTCCAGCAAGCACAGAGCAGGAAGGCAAATGACACAGAGCTGACAGATCCACACTGGAGTCATGAACTGAGTGTTACTCAGGTTGTCCCCACTGAGGCATCTCCTGGAAATGTCCTCCTGGCTGAGCAGCTCAGACTGATGGGAGCAGGCAGGATGGGAGTTTGCAGGTAGGGAGTAAGGAGACAGAATCTGTGTTTTAAAGGAAGGAGCAGGACTGACCATGCTGCAAGCCCACAAGGCTTCAGCTGCACAGACCAAACACCCTCAGAAAAGGTGAGAACTTGGATGGGGTGCAGTGCTCAGTGCTGCAATTCCTGACTCTTTTACACCTTCTGTGCCTGCACACATTCTAACATCAACATTAGCTCCTTACTTTTCATTGCATTTTCCTTTCACAGGAGGCTGAGAAGCACTTAGCTCATACCACCAGCACAGAGAAGGCTCCTGGGCTCCCAACAGCTGTTTGGAGTGTGAGGTGATGCTCAGAGAACCACAGAAACATGCAGTGCTGTGCTGTGCTGTGCCCACACAAACAAACTCCCAGCCCAAGCCAAAACAAACAGCTCAGGGCTGAGTATTAATTAGGGTATTAATGCCCCCAATTTAGGGTCACAGCTCCACTGACAATCAGCTAATGGAGACACTCTGTAAACACAATTGTTTTGGTAGAGTAAAACCTCTGAACACCAAATATTGTTTGGGGGGAAAAGTCTCTAAGTGAGAGCTTTGACAATTGCAATCTAACACAACAGACTGAAATATTCTCATGTTTATCCACATTTGCAAAATCCAATGTGTTCATTATGATCTTAATTCACCAAGAGCCTCTGATCCATTTAACACACCTGCATAAGTGTATTTCCTTTTAAGTTCTTTTAAAGTACTTTTATAGGAATGTGAGAATCTGTGCTACAGTACTGTGACACTTCCTAAACCCTCCAAGGAACAAATAGGAAACCCTTTTTGGCAATACAGAAAGCTCATCCCTTCTACCTGGATTTACTGCTCTAACATTTCTGTTAGAACAAATCCTCATTTTATCAGCCATCATCATCTAATATTTCTATACCTCAAACAGAAATGTAACCAATCCTATTAACTTACAATGAACATTTTCCTATCAAATCATCTCAGCAGTTGAAAACCACAGAAGGTGATGCACAGCCCAAGTTTAACTGCAGCATTCCCTAAAGGTTGGTACTAACATGGGAGGCTGGAGTCACCTGGCTCACAGCATACACCACTAAAAACATACATTTAGGATAGAAATAATTTTTAATTCTTTATTTAAAGAGATTAAGGGACAGGAAAGACACAATCTCCCAGGGTACTCAGGCATCCCCACAAGTTGGCACTCGGGAGATGCAAATGGCTCCTGAATAAATGCAGATCAAGCATCTGAATTGTGAACTCTGAACCCATTTTTATTATATTACATATATTAAAGACCTGAGATGAATTTCTAACCCTCTAAAAGACAACAGTGAACATCTACAAAATACTAATGAGCTGTCATTACAGAAATCAGTAAAAAACAAGTATATTTCATAAATCAAACAGTACTGGTAAACATATTCCTAATCTTTCTAGACAGGAAATATATAAGAACAGAATTGCTCAGAAGATTGGCAGTGTCTGGTAATACAAACACAACCAGGCTACAGCAGCAACAGGGTTTTACTTTCTTGCATGTCTGATCATTTCTGAATCATCAACTCTAAATCCTTCTTTACTGCCAACATGAAAAGCAAAGAGTCGAAATAATTATTAGCAAAACTGATCTGTGCAAAACCATGAATTGCAGGCTTTGTTTTCTGCACTAAGGTTATTTCTTGGACTTTCTGTGCAAAACTGGCATAAAGAATCCTCTTCCTAACATCACAGCCACCTGTCCCACCTGTCAGGGAGAATAAGCACCAGCAAAGAAGCCTCAAACCAAAAAAGACAATTTAGGCACACCAGCAACTAACTGAAGGAATTATTAATATGATGCAGTAGAAGAGAAACAAAAGTTGTGACCCTGTAGAACTACTGATTATTTTAGAAATACACTTTAAAAATTGTATTAGCCATATTGAAAACTACCCTCAACTTATATTTAAACTTAGTAGAGTTCAGGACTTCATTTACTTTGAATCTTGTAAAATCTGCAAGTGGAGTCAGTGCAGCACTTATCACCTGCAGCTTCTTGTCTTGCCAGCAGTTGTGACAACAAAGAATAAATCTTCTCTTTTTCTGCTTGAAGCTGGAAGTTCTGAGCACACTTTGAAAAGCAGCTCTTAGTGGTATGATCCCAAACCTCTTCAGCATCTTTTCTTCATCTAAAATTTAATCCTACCAGTGAAGCACATGAATACTTGTTAAAATACAACTCAAAATATAGAAACTGCATAAGCTCACTATCACCATTGACAGAATAGTAATGGAAAAACAATACAACTTAAACTGAAATCAACTTTCCTTCCTGCCATGTTTAATGGGGCTACAGTGCAATGCACTTTCTGGAGGATTTTAACAGGAATGCCTTCCTATAGAGCAATAGAGTTTTCCTTGGAATGCTGAAGGACAGAGATAGTTGTGGAACAGCAACCTTGATCTTGGCATGCCTCTAACAACTTCCTTGCTCCTACAGGATGGTTTTATATCTGCTCCTTCTCCAAGCATCTCTCTTGAGTGATCAGCCTTTAAATGCTGAATTCTGCTTTCTCAGACTCCCTCTGGCACACTCTGGCACACTCAAACACACCCTGACACACTCACTCACAACCATGCACAATCCTTGAGGAATATCTTGGCAGGGCAATGTCCTCTCGTGCAGCTCTGCAGCTGAGTGTGTGCCCTCTGTGTCTGTGTGCCCACTGTGGTGTGTGCCCTCTGTGTCTGTGTGGGCTGTCTCTGTGCCCACTGTGTCTGTGTGCCCACTGTGTCTGTGTGCCCACTGTGGTGTGTGCCCACTGTGGTGTGTGCCCCCTGTGTCTGTGCCCACAGCTGTCTCTGTGCGCCCACTGTGGTCTCACTGAACTCACTACAGATGTTTTCAACTTGGAAAAAGCCACAGCTAGAAATGAACACATTTAATAAAATATCACCATTTCACTGAAATACATAAATTATACATGAACTATGATGTCAATGTGGTCACAGTTTACCTGAGCACTTTTTTGAGAGTCAGAATTGTCCTTTTGGTTTGTGTTCCATTTTTCAAGCAATAATCTGAAAGAAAAACAAACCCCAAAGAATTCCAGCAGTTTTTCAGAGAGGCATGGAGCACCTTGGAGTCTCTGCTCAGCCCTGTCCTTGTGGGAATTTTCACAGGAGGTGAAATGCTTTTTAAAGCTCTTTGCAGGTACTTTTGCCTGCTATTCCTATTGAATTGGTGCCTTCTGGTTCTGGATTGGCAGTTAGGAAGGATAACAATGAAGAAACACAAGGATCAATACAATTTAATTGTCCTTCACTCCTGTTCTAGATTCTATCTCCAGATCTCTTTTTTATATAACAGACACTGGGAGTCAGATATTCTTGTCTTCACTCCATGAAATAATAAATACAAAGATTCTTGATAAATACTCACCTCCAACATTTTGCCTGCTTTAAGAAACTTCTAGCTTTTGCTACTTCTTGAGTAAGTTTCTTTAAATCATCTCCTTCAAAGTAAGGGAAAACTGGATCCTGAAAAATTATTTTAAATATTTTACTTTAATGTACACCTGTTTTTTTTCTCTTTCACCACCTTAATTAACTGAGCCTAAGCTCTAAATTTCCCTACTCCTGCCTGCTTGCAGAGAAGGTCTCAGTCTGAAAAGGAGAGAGCAGAGCAAGCCTGGATTGAAGCTGGTTCTGTTCAGAGACATTTTTGTTCCCAGGCTGCAGAGTTGACGTGCTAAGCACTGTATAAGGGTTTTCCAATTAAATGAAACAAAGATGGCAAGGATAAGAAGACACAGTAAAAGCTGAAGTTAGCTTAAAACCCACATCCAGACACATGATTTATTTCTTATTTCCCTTTCAAAAGCTATATTGCCCTGTGTGTTCCTTTCATGGCTTTGGGCACCTCACCAAGGCAGAAAGGCAAAGACAGATATCAACATTTCTCCTTTTGGTTTCAATGTGAATTATCTTAGAAGTTTTGTACTTTTTTTTTTTCCCTCATTATTTGTCTTTTTTAAATGAAGACTCTCTACTGATGGAGAACTAAGTTGCAATGAAACAAAGTGATTTATTGAACATACATCTTCATCATGCAGCCCCTCTGTCAATATTCTGTGTGCTGCCAATTGTCCATCTTCACCTCCAGAACTGCAGTGGAAACGTCCTCCTGTTTGGGAAGCAAGCTGCTTCAGGAATTCCACTGCTCCTCTGTTAGCAACAAAGCAGGAAGCCACTTAGGAAAGTTATTTCTCCAAAAGCAACAGCAAAAGAATTTCTAAGAACTCCTCAAAAAATATCACATTGAAGCAAACAGATTGGAGGACATGGTAATAAATTCCTGTGTGAAATGTAGGCCATGGGGAAATCACCTGTGTGAGAACAACCTCCCCCAATAGCACCTTGGTAGCACAGACTGCTGACAGTAAATAAAGGAGTCATTTTAAGAGGTTTCTTGTTGTTCTTTCTAAGTATCATAGTATATATGATATCTAAGTATCATATACCTGTCTGCACAGCTAAAACAAATGGTGTGGATTTTAATATCTTGTTTCTCTCTCAATCTTCCAATTTCGTTCAAAATCAGACTGCAGCTGCTGTCTGGTTTTCCATCAGTCAGTAGGTACAGTGCCTCCACACCTTGGAAACTGAGAGCCTTCTGAAAAGCACAAAATAAGCTCAAATAATTGGTACATTTATATGAAAAGCTGTACTTCAGAACAAAAACACCATTCCAATTTTCTAATCATTTTTTTATATTTTATATTTGCCACATCAGTAATCAACTTAGTTTTGTCTTCTCATTTGCACTAATTAGGAAGGAGATCAAGGATATAGATTTGAAAATTTAAGTAGATAATTTGTAGCATAATACAACACATTTATAAGCAGTGCATTGCCAAAAACTGACACGTTGAAATAAGAAAATTAACTGGTTTAAAATTTTACATCATATTTTATGGGAGTTAAGGATGGTTAATGTCTGAAAATCAGGTTCACTAGGACTTGAATGAATATTATGCAAATTTGCTACAGTAATTGACTCAGTGAACATCTCTGTAGTACAGAGAAGCCTCACAGCTCTGCTGGACTTGATTCATGATCAATGGCATCACATTTATATAGAGATTGTGCAACAAGAATCATTCACTAAAGGCAGCATCTCTCTTTTGATTCCAATTTTAAAACTCATTAATTCAGTTTGAAGTTATTATCACTAGTTAATTACACACTGAGAATTTTTATAGGAGAAAAGTTTCTTCACCTGTTCCTGAAGTTCAAGAATTGTACTCAAAACCCATGAGATTCCAACAAACACTGCTTGTCTGAAATCCTGTTTGGGTCAGAGCAACAGATCACAGCCACAGCTGCACATAAACATCATTTTGAGCTATTTTCCTGGCTATTTTCCCTCTGCAGTTATCCTTTGAACACAAATATTAACAAAACCATTGATATTTGGTGGGTTTTTTTTAAATGAGCAATTAATGTGAGTATCCATGAGCTGTGGTGTCAAAAACAATGACTTGATTTCTACACTGCTCAGTGATTCACACATAAAAATGTTGTACACTTTGACAGAATCATTTTCCTAGAGCGTTCCCAGCCAGGTGGGAGTGTTTTAGCAGCACAAGGCACTCTCCAAGCTGTGCCACACCAACCTGTAAGGCTGCAAGGATGCAGGAGCTGCCATGGGCATGGCATGTGGCTGCCCACTGCACAGCATCGTGGCAGCTTGCATCACTTGCCTCCACGAGAGACTCTTTCCAACTCTCTGGATTTTCTGCAAATCTCAGCAGGTTAAACCTGAGGAGAAAGAGGATCCACAACACTTAACCCTAACCAGTGTAATGAGTCACTTTGGATAAGCCAGTTTTGAAATAAGTAAATAAATAAAATTTTTTAAAAAACCAAACACAAAAAAAAACCAACAGTAAAAAATCCCAAACCCAATCAAACCTCCCCATCCAAGAGCCCAGTGTTGGATTAGGATCTTCAGCCTTGGAAGAGTCAAAAAGCATCTCTTACTTTGCATGAACAGAAAATGTATAGGATTGGTGACCCTAAAAGGGCAAACAGCATCAGCCTCTGGCAGAGGCTCAGGTCTTAGAGAGTTTAGAACTAAAAATTGGTCACAGCCAGAGAAAAAGCAGTTCTTGTCACATGCACAATCCAGTCTGACATATAATAATGACCTGAATTGTGTTTCAGTGCTGCATTACTGTAATTATTAAGCAATCTGATTACATAATAATGAGTGCAGATTTCAGTCTTTATCAGTCATTCACCATACCTGACTTCATTTTTCCTCAGCTGTTCCCAGATAAGGGAGGTGAGTTCTTTTGTGAGAGGTGGCAAATATGGGTCCATGGAACCAGAGGTGTCAATCAAAACACACACATTTGCTTCTAAAATGGTACCAAACAATCTTCTGCTTCCTGGGCCAGAACATTAAAACTAATTAAGAGTTATTACACAGCCCTATTTTATTGAGCATAATGTAAATCTTCAGTCTTTAGGGGTAATTCTGACCACATTTTTACATAATTAAGTCTAATCTATGTGGCAATTAGGTAGTTAAAAGGTTAATAACAGAAAAGTCTTCTGCCACTTCAAATCTAGCACTATCAAGCATTAATTACTACCTAATTCTCATAACTCACATTAAATAACTTGTAACTCCTTTACAATCCAGCAAAAAATTGAAGTGTTTCCCAACCCTGATCTTTATGAGCAACAGAGAGATCAGAAGAGCTTCACCAGCAGTGCTGCTGAACTAAGTGAGCACATTAGCAGAACATGCAGCAAAGCTCATTCTGCCTGTGTATGTTGCTGTGTTTATGCTGCTGATAGAAAGCTTCTGCTCTGTATTCATGAACACACCAAGAACAAAAACGATTTGAAATTGTGTTTATCAGCTGCACAGATGCTGAATTCTCTCGAATTCACAAAAATAAGTTTTAATATTTCAATGAAATGCAAGACAGAGAACCTTTATTCACACTGGAGGTTCAGGTTTCTGTTCAGATCTATTCTAGCAGAAAGAGTAGAGAAGAGGAGTTGGTTTTGCTTTGCAGAAGTACCTGAGAGCAGCCACTGCACTCTCTGGGTGTAACGCTGCAAGGCCTTCCCCAGCTGCTCTGTGTACACTTCCAGCTCCTTGGGGTGGAACTGCAGATGCTTCACAACCCCCTGGAAAAATGCAGTTTGTACAAGAGCATCTTACCTCAGGAAGTGTGAGCTCAGCTGCTGTGTGTGCAATGCTGGCATTAGAAATCAGGGAGATTTCTGTCTTTATATCTATGAAACAGGGTAAGAAAAATTCTGAGACTGTTGTTTGCACTCAACTGTCTGTGCTTCTCTCCAGCCATTACACAAACTGAAGCAATCAAGATCCAACATTTTCCTAATTTTAGCTCACACATGATTTTGAAAAGTTTTACTTAATTTTTAAAACTTATTTTCATACTGTCTGAGCAGAGGAGATGCTACACATTCATTAAGTTTGGACTTCAAACACACTCAGTGGTTCTTTGGGGTGAATAAAAGACCTTTTCCAGCTTTCTCCTAGAAGTATGATTTGGAAAGAACAGGGAAGAGTGGAGAGAACATCACCCTGGAAAGGCAGAAACACCAATCAACATTCACTAAACAAACAGAGAGCCTTTCAATAAGCAGGTACCTGACACCAGCAAAAACCTACATTGATTTCTGCACTGGGGAAGATGGAACAGTATTTTGCTGATACTTTCTTGTTCAGAGTCTTCACAGTTTTCTTCTTGTGGGTACAGCCTGGACCAAACATCAGCCTGGGCAATTCCAGTTTCAGTTTTTTTATACTGTACTTGCTCAGCCACTTGTAAGACAAACAAACAGAGCAACTGATTGCTGGCAAATATTAGAGCAGTTTAAGTAATAAGACATTGTATAGAATCACAATTAACATTTACATTAATTCAGAGGGATAGTTCCAAAATGGCAATTAATTAATAAGGAAAAAAATACCTCTTTGCTGGAACAGATTTCCTCTTCCTCTGGCAATGTGACAGAGGAAACAGATTTTCTTATGCACATTGCCTCTGGATACTTCTTATATACTGTACCTATTTAAGGAATGAACAAAGTACCTAAAAAATCACTTCTTTTAAAAAATTGTCACCTTTGAAAAATTCCAAACCCAGTATTCTGTAATCATCTAAATCATAAGCACAACACTTTTCCTTGGAGCACTTTTGACCAAAAGATCCCAAAAGGCTTTGCAAAAGAAAAACCAACCAAAAAAAACCAGGCAAAAAGAGCCACCCACCTGCACCCAAACCAAAAATCCTTACCACTATTTGGTATTTCTCTTCCACTCACTGTTTAAAGCACACTGGTTATCAGTGACTTATCTCCTGCCAGTTTTATAATCCAAGTGCTGATAAGGAAAGGGCTTCCCCCATGCTGTCCTGGTACATACCCACACCTCTTCCTTCCCCCGTGTAAAACAGACACACAAAGCTCTGCCTGCTTCCTTGCTTTGTGCTTTCCTCTATTCTCAGTCTGAGGCCACTCTTTTGCTCTTTGTGCTACAAATAAAGAATAGATACAAGTAAATAATAATAGTAAATAATAGATAAACCCCCCCATTAATGCAGTTCAGCTGGATAAAACTCCTACATGAGAAGATCTGAACCTTGTTCTCTTCATAAATTCCTACTGCCACAATTCTAAATCCTTCATTTTCTTAGATACTGATTAAGAAAAATCATATTAGAGCACAACTTAGAAGGCTTTCATTGAAATGGAACCAAAACCTTTACAAATATATCAGTGACCATCAGGAAGAATGTCACAGGAGTTTGAAAAAATTAGGGGTTTGGAGAAGCATGGTATTTGTTGGAGAAACCAATTAACTTGGTTTAGCACCTCAGATGCAAATCTGAATCCAGATTTGTAAACACTGCTACACACCAACATCAGCAGATTTGAAGACTCAAATTTAATGTAAAGAAAAAAAAATTGCAGATGTTAGCAAAGACACAAAGAAAAAATACAGGAAAATCACCAAAAAAAAAGGAGGAGAAATGAATTGGGCTTTAAGGGACCAAGAGCAACTGGAATCAGTTTAAGATCTTTTCATATCCCAGGAGCAGCTGAACAGTCAGCACTTCACACAGCCTGACACAGGTGTGGTACTGTGCCTTCATTAACAGACTGTAAATAAATCAAGTGGAACAGCAGATTAATGACATTAATTACAATGGGATCTCACACAATTAGTGACCATGCATATATTGAACTAATAACATAATAAATCTCTGAACTGCTGAGCCTTATGGCTTCAGGTATGGAACACAGTGGGGTTCTACTTTCCATCACTTTTGACATTTGACATTTCCAGGTGGAGCTCAGCTGTTCAGTCCTAGGACCTGGAAATCCTCGAGCTGCTGTGCTGAGTTCCTTCCTTGCACAGTGTAGAAGCAAAAGAGGTAAATTACAGCTAAAACTTATCCCAAAGCCATTCCAAAACAAGCATGATTGTTTCCTATAAATCTGATTAAAGATTACAATTTCAGGTGCTTCTAAAAACCTTATTTAAATCTCGAATTTAAATACTGTCTTTTAAGCAAAACCCAGAAGAAAGTGAAGACAAAAAGGCCCAAAATCCACACAGACCTGGTGGAATTCCTGCTCTGGCACCAGGAGGACGCCATGCCAGTACTCTTACAGGACCATTTCCCTCTGCACCATGATTGTCTTTAATGTCCTTAAGCACCTTTAATAACAAAAAAATAAATGTAAAAAGTGTTTCAGCTGGATCATAACTGCATTATTCTATCATGGCATTATCCTTCTTTATTCTTTAATTCCTGCTTTACTCTGGCTTTGACAAATCTGCAGACTGCCAAGACAACACATTAATTTGCAGTTTCTTGCTGGGTTAAGTAACTCTAATTGCTCTGTTTTAATTATCTTGCCAATATCATCTGCTGCCATAAACCTGAAGATTGACAGTGAGAGGAGTTTGGACCATTTTTGCCAGCAGTCTAGTGTGGTGATGGCCTTGCTGTACAGAATACAGTATTTAGTATCTTCCCCAGCATTTCACTGAATATTGGGAATCTAGTGCTGACAGCAGGAATTTCTCCTTTAGGCTTGGCTTGTCCCTCTAGGGCTGAGCAGTCTGCTGAGCAACACCAGCACTTGTTTAACCCTGCTGTAGAGTAAGACTTGCTGTGACACTGAGCCTTCAAGCAACTGACATCTAATTTAACATACAGCTCTACTATAAATACCACCAAACATATACAGACAACTTTTCTACAAGTTTAATCCCTGCAAAACTGAGCTTTTGTCATCTCTGAGTAATTAGTTTCTCCTGCATTTGTGAAGAGGCGTTGAGAATATGTCACTTTTGATAAAACAGCCTGGAAGACTTACACAGCCTTTGCAAGATTCCCACACCTACATTCCCACACCTACCATGCCATTCCCTTTTCAAGGATGAGACCTGAACATTCCAGCAAGCACTGGCCCCTTCTGCATATTACAGATGTGCACACCTGCTCCAAAGAGAAGTATGCACAGCCAGAGTGAACAGAGAGAACACAGCAAAATCCCAGGAGACTCAGCAGTGTAACTCCATGGAAATAAGCACAGCAGGCAGGAAACCAATCCTGAATCCTGTTTTTGTTTCATTCTGGCTCTCTGTGAGGCCAAAGACATGCTACTGAGCTGTAGCAGTCTCATCTGTAAATGAGCAGAACACCATAAAATCCAGTACCTTCTAAAAGGACTTGTAAAATAGATGTATTTTGGTAAAGCACATTTCTGCTTCGTCTTTGTTTCCATTAAACATTATTTTTTTCAGGTCAGAGGAAGGATTATTTAGACACCTTTTGACACAGTGTGGTTCCATTATAATGAAACTTTCCATCACATGCACTTTTTGGTACATGCAGCATTTTGAATGCAAACATAAATTCAAAGTACTATCACAGTGCTGCTTTTATTCCCTCAGATTTTCAGCTGAGCAAGTCTCTCCCCAAGAGGAGCATTCAATAGCTGGGTAGGATCTGTAATTAACACACAGCATATTAAAAATGGGACCATTTCAAACCAATCTAGCCAGACTCACAGCTGTGGGTTTAGGAGATAGCACCTTCTGTGGCTTTTTTTTCTCCTTCTTTGTAGGCACATTTGAGTCTCTTTGTGGTGTTTGGGGTGTCACAGATTGATTTACTGAGCGTTGCCTTAAGGACTCCACTAGGAATGCACACTGAAATGGAAATTCACATTGCTTAGTAATTCCCATACAGGGTATTAAAATAAATGACATATCAAAGACAGTATTTTGTATTTACTACTATAATAATAAATAAAATTCCTGTCTGATAATGTTTAACACCTCAAACTGAACAGAAACTCCTTTGTGCTGTGCTTGCTCAAACACACTGTATGGAAACCCTTCCTGCTCTGGGCAAACAGACAAAACCAAAAGGCAGCAGTGCAAACAGACCAGGGCTGGAACAAGCTGGAAGATGGTGAACCAAGTACATGTGAAATGATAACAAAGCATTTTAAGATGTCATTGAATAGCCTCCAGCTCTTTTAAAAAAGTCCAAGTGTCGTCATTCAGGCTTGGATCCAGCAGCAGTGCAAACCCTCTGCACAAGGCTCTCACTGCACATGTCCTTCTATTCCCACACTCCAGGCTGCCTGTCCTGCCTCAGTTACTATGTCACATATCTTTGGAGAAAAGTCATGTGCATGGAATATGGAGAGATACAGCCCAGCCCTGCACCCTCAGTACACTGCAGAAAACAACTTGGTTTAGAATTGACAAAGGTTTCATGCTAATGACAAACCCTCCCTACACTGGGACTTACATAATATTTGCATATACATATATAACTTTATTATAATGAAGAATTAATTTACTTGAAAAGAATTCATCACAGGACTGGGAACAAAAAGGAGAATCACTGGAATTGTAAACTCCTTGTATGTGGTATGGAATCATGGCTACTCCAACAGCAGCCACTGCAGTGCCATTGTACAGCTGCTTTCCAGTCCATATTCACTCTATGGTCACTATTCTCACACTCTAGAACATTCCTGCCAATCATAAAAGGCTTTTGTCCAATCTCCTGAATTGTCAGCTGGACAAACACTGCTGAATCTTTTCAGGAAGAAACTGTAATCTAAAAAGTTCTATGTAATTCATACCTTTTGGGAATAGTTCTTTGCCTTCTCCATTTCAGACATAATACTGGCAATATCATCACTTTCAAAAATACCTGATAATGAAATAGATGCTAATTAGCATGAGGTTTTTTAAAGTGTACAAAGTAAGTATTTTTTAAAATGTATAACAATTTGTAGAACATGCTAAATACCAATGCAAAGAACCAAAAAGCCTTTGTTTCCTCCAAGCCTGACAATCTGGACCTACCATATTAGAACCTATATTTTAACTAAGCATCTTTAAAAAGGCTAAGAGAAAATGGTGAATTTAAATAGAAAAAAAAACCCAAACAAATTCCTTCATTAAGGCTGCATTATAATATTCTGCAATGTGATTGAAAGTCTCAATAAAACTATGAGCTGTGTTTACATCTCAGTGCTTGTACAACATTAGCATATCTTAAAAAAAGTAAACTGCTTGATTTGGGGGTAAAAAAGCATTAGGAAGTATTAGTTCATTAATGAAAATGAAGTATGTGCTGACTTTCCTCATACCTGCTTCTCCAGACCAGTGAAACCTCCCTTTGGCTGCCTGCACAATGTCTTTAAGAGCACTGGCAGTGTCCCTGGGGCTGGCATAGCGAGCTGGAGTGATCCCACTGCAGTCAGTGCCCTTCCCTCCACTCAACAGACACACGTGGAGCTGCAAATCAAACCCTCTGCAAACCTCAGCCACGTAAGCACTGATTGTGTGCTGGGAGACAGAAACAAGAAACAGCAGCGGTGAGCATCTGTGTCAGACAAGCTCCTGTCTACCCCACTGCTCCCTGAGTACAAATCCTCCCAACGGGAGCAATTCAGCACAGGAACACACCCTGAGCAGCCCAATCCCCCCTCAGTCCTTGCAGGTACACAACAATTGTCACTAGTGCTGCTCACAGTGGCAACAGCTCTGCTGCAGGCAAGAGGTGAGCTGGAGGACATTGGGAACCAATGACAGATCATGGAC
The DNA here is from genome assembly GCA_013396875.1 of Vireo altiloquus. NCBI lineage: Eukaryota > Metazoa > Chordata > Aves > Passeriformes > Vireonidae > Vireo > Vireo altiloquus. The sequence continues at coordinate 248,334 of VZRF01012856.1, read as the reverse complement.
ATCAAGTTAGACATGCACTGAAGAGAAGTAGGGGTGAAATTGTCCATTTGTCCCTCATTTTCTTGTCATATGGGCTTTAATGATTTCTTAGGATTGCTCAGAATTTCCAGAGGTTTGGTAACAAAAGCAGGAGACACCTCACTGCACACACAAAGAAACTCGGGGCTGTGCATGAGGCTTAATGGCCCCAAAGTGCACACATTACAAATGTGGGTCCAGGCAAGGGATTACTGGCATAAAAAGAGGAGTTGTCTCTACATCGTGTGCTAGGGAGTTCCACTGGAAAATTATCTGTGGCTTTGTTCCCATGAGTTGTAAGGAAATGATAAAATACAAAAAATCAGCTTCAAACTTTCAGTTCAAACTCAGAAATCTGAAGCGAAATGATGTCCAGAGCTGGAGTGGGAAAGGAATCCTAAAAGCACATCTTGAATTTTCTATAATTCACACATAATTAATAACTGCTACCTCCAACACATGACCAGCAATTGCAGAAGTGGAAGTCTGGGATCCTGGCAGTTGTGCTGCCTTAGGTATGGGCTGGAGGAATATTCTGCCAATGAACTATGATGAGTAGCCACAAGGAAAAGAAGAGCAAAAGAAAGCTGAGATTAGTTTTGATAGGAACTTAGAGTTGTCTCTGATGACACTCACTGTTTCCTGATCAGGTATTCCAGTAGTCAGCAGGTAGAGTCCCTGGGATTTGTGTTTATCTTTGTCTTTGAAGTCAACTTCCACTGCTCTCCTGAGTGCACCCAAGAAATTTCTACTGCCCTTGCACTCCAAGCTCAACACCCACCTAAACCAAGATGCTCCAGTTCAAAGAATGAAGAAACAAAAGCCTTGTTTCTGCTTAAAGCAATAAAGAGAACTAAGTATCTTAAATAACACTGCATGGGAGACTAAAATTTTTGAAAGTGACAGAGGACAAAACCAGATTATATAATGGCCCAAATTATTTCTTCAGGTTTCTGTACTGCCAGCATGGCAAACTAGTTTTTAAAGCAAGATACAGAGCATAAAGAGGAAAGAATTCCCCTTAATTTTATGAGAATTAAATTTATGAATAATTTAATTTATTACATTAATATAACTTACAGAAAGAGAAATGAAACCAGAGGAATAATGAAAACACTGAGGGTGTGACTCCACAAACACAAATCTGGGATTTTTTTCCCAAAGCATGTGGAAAAAACTCCACAGTTTAGCTCTCACATCGTATTTGAAGCAGTTTTCAATTCTTCATGTAACCTGTTCATTTTTTACAGACACTTCTGTATCTGTGTACATATAATGTATAGAAATAAAAAGTCACCAATGCTTATTAACCTTTACAATGATGTTTTCTCAATAAACCACCAGGAACAATCAGTGAAAAACATGACAGCCTATTTTTGTAATACGATAAACTTATAATTTTTTAAAATTTTTCACAGTTTTTTTAATGTTCTATCTAATTCCAAGGTCTGTGAAATTCACATACATGAGATAATTATTTGATCCTACCTCCAAGCCTTTTCTAAGTTTTCTGGTTGGGAAGGAAGCAGCTCCTGCTGCCAAGGAACAACATGACTCCCAAATCTTTCAGGGAAAGACAACAGCAATTAGTTTTCAGATTATGGTTTAGAAGAAGGAAAAAGATAGAATGAATTCACTGAAAAAGAAACATCTCATTTGGGGTATTACAAACATTAAACTGCCTGATGCTATTTTCTATTTCAAACCATTTAATTATCCACATTTATCCATCATAAAGGTGATGGATAGGTTTGTTTGATTTTCTTTCCTGCACAGGATCCTACAGGAGCTGAGAAAAGCTGAGTGGAAGGATTGTGCAAAAGGAACTGCAACCCTCAGATGCTGCCTGTACCTCCTGTAGATAAGGCTCTGTTCTCACACCACGTTTGGAACTCCCTGAGCTGCTGCCTCTTACTCTTACCTGCCAGACACCTGCCCAGCAGTTGTGCCACTTTTCTGCCAGTGCTGAGAACAGAATTTTAGCACTATGATACGTCAGTGTTGGGGTTACTGTAAAATTTAAAGGCTGCTCTCAGTTATGGTACCTGAGACACCAAAATCCTCTTCCAGTAAGTTTGTGCCAGGTGAATGAATACTGTTATGAACATGATGAGTATTTGTTACAGGTATGATGCAATCAGTTCCAGTGAGCCTCACCCAAACCAGTGATTTTTAATTACTGATCTGGTCTCCATACATCTGATCTATGCACTCACCCAGTAAGGACAAATCAGTGCTAGTCTTGCAATTACCTCACTAAAAAAACATTAAATACAATTAAAAGTCTAAAATATGTCCATTAGTAATGACAATCTCTCAGCATACTTTTTTCACTGCAATGCATTATGATTGTTTTTAAAGACTCTTAAATAGTCACGCTATGATATTGAAATAATCCTTGTTTGACATTTGTTCCTCAAGTAAAAGTCGCAAAGAATGTTGGATATGAGAGATGTACATGAAGTTTGTCACTGATATATCAACAAGTATAACCACCCTATGGAAAAACAGGTTATCCAAAAAAGAGAAAAAAATTCTTATTTAATTATGTGTTGTTATCTTCAGTGCATTTTAACTTGTCAGGGAATGGATCTTCTACCCATGTATCAAAATGTATAAAGACTGAATCTATATTTTTAAAAAATTCTGCAAAACATTAGGTGAGATTTAAAAAATAAAGAAAGTAACAGTAATGGAAGTTCTATCTTTCCCAAACTATGGAATAATCAGGGTACTGGTGACTTGTAGTGCCACAATGGCTGCTGAGCCCCAAACATTCACTATGATACGTGTATTTATTGTATTTATTTATTTATTGTATTTAAAACCCTCCTTCAAACCTCACCAAAAAAATACAATACCTTCTTTCACAAACACTTCCCCATATTCTTCTGCTGCCAACAGCCAGCCAGTCAATTCGTTTCTCATAGATTCTTACCATTCTAGCAAGGATTTTCTATGCATAAATAAAGAAAATTTATGTTAAAAATAAGAAGTTCAAGTCTTTTATTGCCAAATGCTTAATACAGAAATATCGTAACAGCATAGTAATGAAAAAATAAAAGAGATTTTCATTCATTTAAACAGTGACATTTCATTCTTAGTACGGATATGAGAACATAGTCCATGAGAAAAACATACAGTGATAAAAAAGCAACAAAGAATCGAAAGGTCTGTATCTCCATTTCACTCTTCTCCTCTTGCTAGCACATCCCAAACCAGTGGTCAGGCATATCAAAAGAAAAGAAAAGCTTTAAAAAGACACTTTCTGCAAGCTTACCCTTCCTTCAATGGCATTCTTAGGCAGTGTTCATAACAAAACACATCACTTAACATAAACACAATATTCTCAAACACATGTAATTCTTTTCAGTATCAATTTGATATTAAGGTAATTTGGCCAAACTCTATACACCACGACCTTTCCAAGTACATGTAGGCATCATATGAGGGCATATCAAGCTAGAAAAGGGCACTGGACTCAGAAATAAAGTTATAATTTCACATGTTTTTGGAGCACAAAACACAAGCATCTAGCAGTGAGCAAGGAGCCACAGAAGCTGCTTTCACTTCAGCCATTCCCACTCTCCTTTTGGTCTGGCTGTAGAGTTCCTCAGACTTCTCATCACCCCAACTTTAATGAATTATTTGCCCTGCCTGGAAACATCCCCACAGCCCTTTGTCAGGACTGCTAGTGAAGTGGGAAAGAAAAAGGACTGACAGAGCTACAAAGCAAACCCTGGTTGCAAACATCCCCAAACAGCTTCCCTTTTATTAAACTTGTCCCATTCTCTGATGATTTGCACTCTGACCTAGGAGGAAATCCCCAAGAATCACTACTGTGATAATTCCAGGGGCTGCAGACTTCCATGGACAGCTGTCTGCACATGAATCCCTGCTGTACTTAGCTAACGAGACAATTAATGAGGAATAATTAGATGGGAGTCTAGCCCTGACAAGGCCACATCATGACAGACAACTCACCTGGTAGTTGTACAACAGTGGCAGGTCAACGTGGATATTTTTCACAGTTCCATCACACCATTCTAACTGCACCATCACCTTCTAGAAGGACAATAACTGTTAGCAGAACACAACATAAGACAGACTACCATGGAATTTCTTCCTGAGCCATTCTTAAGAAGGACAAAAGTATTTGATTTGAATGTATGACTCGAATTTCAGCCTGTAGAATTTCAGCTACCTTATAAAGTATTGATTTTAATTAGAAAAATGTAGCAATAGAAAGAAAAAAACCCCACAAACCCAGGGAAAAAAGTTCCTCATCACTTGCCTCATGCAGAGTTGATGATACTGTTTTTTTAAGAATAGGTACAAAATCTTCCACAGGAGAGAAAGCACTGGGAGCCAAAACTTGATAAAGATCTAACTTTTTAGCTATAGGAAGAAACAAATACATGAAATAAAACACATACTCTATCTTTAATTCATTCTTCATACCTGTTAAGCTTTTCTTTCTGTGCTACCTTTCAATCCATATGTCTTTAACCAGTCTGCTGAGGTTCTGGCCAGGATGCCTGGAGTTTGAATAACTAATGGTCCTTTGTGCTTTGGGAAGGAGCTGGAAGGTTCTGTATTTGCAAATGCTGTGGAAACCTAAAACAGATTTCAAGAAAAGCTCTTGCAAGTTTTAACATAATACAAGTTTGCAATGGATTTAAATGTCCATCTAATCACATGGGAGTATCTTTTCACCCATTTAAAGGACTGTTGGAACTTCATAGAAATGATCATACATGGAGTTAGAGTTAGGCTGGTGATCCTCTTAGATTGCCATTATAGTCACAGGACAATGTTCTTTTCAAGCATTTTGGAGATTGTTTAGCAAAATGTCTCCTTTACTCATTTTTTCTTAATTGGCTCTTACCAGAGAAGTCAATACAGAATATTCAAAGTTCACTTATGAAAAGACCTGATTATCATACAAATTTTTTTCATATTGTGACGAATTTCAGCCTGTAACCTTGATTATTCAAAGTATATCTGAAAATAAAAAGATACATACAGCTGCTGTTTTACTACAAAGCAAGCCCCCAACTCTTCTTTGAAAAGTCTGTTTGATGCTCTTGAGGAGGTCCTTAGCCTTCTGGGATTCCTGCAGTAGCAGATGAAAATCACTGCTATCAAAATTCTGCAGTTATAAAAACAAATGGGGAAAAATAAGTTAGCTACTGGTCAAACACCAACTGAAACCAGCTTCCTTCCTTTCCTGTGCAAACATCAGTACAAGACTGTCTGGCATAGCAGAATTGAGTGTAAATCTATCTAATGCACTGCATATAAATTAGTAAGCATTTATAAACAATATATTACTTTACGACTTTGAATCTACAGCAAGCCACTACTTTTTTCAGCTGCAATTCAGTAAACAATAATTGCAAAATTTATTGCTCTTTTAGGAAACATTTTCAGTTGCAGAAAGAATTAACCACAGGTTTATTGACCACATGCTCAGCAGTTCTGTGACAAAGACCTTCAGCACCAAGTCCTGTATCAACTTCTACTCAGGTGATAATTATTTTACCTTCTCAAAGTGAAATCAAAAAGCGATAAAGATGCTTTGCCTCTCTACCTGTCACCTACCTCTCCCTTGGAACAGTAGCAATGGTAACGACCTCTTACAGCTTCTGCAAGGTTCTTTAGAGCTGCCTACATATAAAAATAGGAAGAGAATCAGGTACTTTGATTTGGTAGTCTCTTTTGATAATGTGGCTTATTGGTATTCAGCTCTCAACAGTGACAGAAAAAGAATCTTTGTGGTACATGTAGTGAGAAAGCCAAAACAATTTTGTTTCCATCCTTTGCTTACAGTCTTATTTTAATATGGCTGAAAAACGAACTCAGTAAGTAAGTTACAAGAGGATGCTCCAAACACTTTCTTCATGTGTGCAAATCTGCTCTGAAGAGAATACAACACTAATTCAAGAACTCTCATCTAGGTTAGCTTCCTCACAAGTTTATGAGAGTAGGCATTACAGCTGAATAGGAAAAGACTTAAGGAAGTTAAGTATTAACACAATTACTTACCAGAGAAGCAGGGTTGCTGCAATCATATGTAACAGTGTGAATCTGCAGTTTTCTCCCCAGCACACACTGCTGAGCATAATCACATAATATTTCAAAAGACTGATCAGGGCTGATTAAAAAAAAGTAAAGCAAAAGGATATTAACAATGGCAATAATCAAGTGGGAAAAAGAAGGAGATATGGAAAAAAAAAAACTTGGGAAAGAAATAATAAATCACAGGAAATATTTAGCATTACTATACTTTTGGAGGGATCTTCTCTCCCTCTTTCAGCCATTACTGAGGTGTCACTGCTGGAGTTTGGTTCTGTCCTGAAAACCTGAATGATAACAAACCCATCAGGATTCTATTCCCATTCGTAACAGCTTGTGAATGAAATGTTCTGAAGTATTCCCTGCTAGCCCTGGAAGACACAAGTCAGGAGTTGTGGCTTTGGCTCCTGTGATACAAAACCTTTCAACTCTGCTCTGCAAGGATGTCCTCCCTGCCAAAAGCACCAAAGGAAGTAAAACTGTGCAGTATGTTTAGAACTTAGTGGCCCACACAGCTTTCATTCCCTGAGTTCTGATGGCTAGTAAAAACCTTTCCTTCCTGCTACATTCTGCCAGGGATACAAATTAAGGAAGTTTTCACATACCATAAACTTTTGCTTTCTGTTTAGAGCAGACCTAAGCAAAACTTGGAACCTTTTAATCAATTTTGTGTGTTCAGTAAGTTACCTGAAATGTAATTTCAATCACCCTAAATAGCAACCTTGCCAAGCTTACACCACCCCTTTTTGCACATTTAAAATAAAATACAATTAGCAAACCAGGAGTAAGGTAACACTCCTAGAATCCTTATTGTAGTCTTTTCCTTGTAATCCCAAATATTGCAATTTTCAAATTATGACAGCAGAAGTGCAGAATTTAAATCCATAACTTATATAATCTCATCTGGTTTCATTTATTTAATCAGACATTTTAAGTTCTCCATCAGCACTAAGATCATAGAGAGAAGACAATCTTTGAACACTTAATGCTATTTTACAGCAAAATCTATCTTATCCTCTAATCTTCCCAGAGGTGTAGACTCTTTCAGTGACATCCTTAATGACACTTAATTGATGTAAAATTATAGCTAGCAGGCTCTCAATAGATTACTATGATAAGTGATCTGCAAAGGAAAAACATAGCTTCATCCCAGAAAAGAGAAGATTAATAAATAGTAAAAAAGGGAAGAAATAAAGGCATTTAAATGTGTAAACTAAAAATATGTACAACTTGGATCTTAAATTTCCTATTTATTTTTGTATCAAGCTCAGTTTCTCGCACCAATCCTGTATCCAAGTTAAATCTGGTTGTTAAGGTAAAGAACTTACCAGCTTCCCACAATGAGAACCAAGGAGTTCAGTTCCCTCATTGTCAGGACATGCCTTAAGGCTTTCAGCAAATTGCAGCCTTGACCAGGCTGCAGCTCTTGTATCCACTGCCTTGCTTCATGTAGCCTAGGAGAGGGAAAAAAGAAAAGGAATATGTGTAGGAGTTAGATAAGTTAGATCACAAAGATTACTACAAACCACAGGAGCAGCTAAGATATTTTATGTATGAAAATCATCTTGAAACCACTGACTGCACATCAAATTCATTGCTTTGCTCCCCTCTTAAAATCACTGAAGGCACAAGATGAAAAACTACAAGAGATTGCTCAAATTAAATGGAGACCTTGTTTGAAGAACCTTGATTTTACAGAGAAATTAACTTACACATGAACATTGATGGGTTTTGGATTCTCCCACAGTGGTGAAATTTCTGTACTGAATGAGAGGCAGTACAGTTGCTTCTTATAACAAAGCTGTTCATCCATTAAGCACTAAATAAATAAAAAAATATGAATGCATTACTACCCATGCTGTTTCTGGTAGGGTTATTATGTAAAAGATTAAAAATAGTAATTTCCTAAAAATAGGAATATTTTCAGCTACTACTAAACAAAGCTTCCAAGAAAAACTTATAGAGATTCAAATATTTGGTATGGATAGAGACAAACTCTGCAAACTTAGGGCATTGCAACTAATTTGCTAATGGGGCAGGAGGCAGGAATATTTGTTGTACTGGTAACAGTTTTTCTCTTCAGTTGATAACCACACCAAACAGCAGTGATCTAGAATGAACACATTCACCCACCAAGCAATTTCTAAAAATGGATTAAGGATGCAATCATGGATAAGGCTAAACAACAGTTCAGACACTCAGGCTAAGCAACTCAGACTATGTGGAAACTGAGTTTCCTTAAAGGAGTTTTATTGGAAACACACAAATGAAAAACCACAAATAACAGAAACTGACGTAAATAATTCCTGAATGTTGGCAAAATTTGCTTTATTATTACTTACCAATAGGTTCTTCTGAAAATCCAGTAGTCTAGGTCCATAACTCAAATGAGATACATCAACCAAAAGTCCAACTTTAGTCCCTTTAATAACACCAAACACCTTAAAAGAGAAAAGTCACTGTAAATATGAGCTTATCTACAGTTTAATAATTTTACTGTTTATTCTGTACAACACCATTTCTAAATAACGTGCTAGGTATTTATTTTAATTTTAAACTTTTTAGCACAAAGATGACACAGTGACAAAGTCAAGGAGGAAAAAAAGAACGAAAAAAAGAGAGTTCTCCTGGCTCCCAGATAATCCTTACCAGTGAATCACATCATCTCCTTCCCAACTTATCCATTAACTGAGAGGATTCATAAAAATTAACTTTGCCTACAGCACCTCCTTCAGGCTACATCAAGCAACTTTGTGGAAATCAGATTTTGGAATGCTGCTCCTTTCTCTATTCACAATTACTTACCGTTACATCCTGAGCATCAGCACTGCCAGGCCCAGGAAGGGATGAACCATCTGTGCACGACTGGGCACAACCAACTACAAGACAGCTCCAGGCAGAGGTTAAGCTCAGCATTGTCTGCTCCCATTTAAATTGTGCTGAGAGGACCTGACGGCTAAGACTGCAAAGAGAAAGACTAAATGTGGAAAGCAGAAAAGTGCATACCAGTGAAAGATCAGGAAAAACAATCCACTGTCAACATCACTGCATATGATGGGGAACTTTTAGTAAATAATGAAAATATAAAGCTTTCTGGAAGCCACTTTTCGCTAGTATTCAAAAGTTAATTTATTCTTTAATGCCATATAGAGTTCCATTCTAAAAATCTACTGCAAAGTTCAAGTTACCTTTCTGCTGTCCTGCAGCAGCCACTGAATTCGGTGCTGATAGAGTTCAATCACTCTGACAAAAGGCAGAGCACACATTTAGCTAAGGCAGCCTCTCACACTGGGTTTCAATGTTAGAATCAACCACTTGTCTTCATCACATCCCTTTCCTCACAGATGTAAAATCTGTGAGAAACAGGTATTTCAAAATATGTTAAATATGCCTTTATACAACTGGTGGTTGCAGGGCTAACCAATTAAATACTTCTTCCCCTAAAGCAGCACAACTTCCAACAGTTTAATATCAAAATAGTTAGAACCTGAGGGGAAGCTAAGTGCTTCCCGTCCTCTAAAATTGTTTTACTTTAACCAACTTGTTTTTAATTCCATGCACACAGTGTTTACAAGTTGGCAAACAAAGTTTAAACCAACATTATAAAAGGGAAAACCCTTTTTGCTTTTTCAAGACAGAAAAGCTGCTTCTGTTTTATAAATACCTGACACAGTGAGATATGCTGAAATAGCAGCATTCCTATCAGTTGTGAAGACCAGCAAAAATATTATGATTATTCTACAGCTTATTGAACCCATAAATTAAATTGTTTCCTTGATTTTATACATTTAAAATTCACTTCAAAACCTTTTAACTTCCACATCACAACTACACCCACAACATGAAACTAATCCAAGTTACATTGAGTATAACCCCAACTACACAGAGTTACATATGGGAACCTGACCATTCACTGGCTGCCTTTCTAAAATGAGCAAACTGCTCCACATCAACACCTGGTTGATAAGGATCTTCCTTAAAAAACCCCAACCTCAGTTGTAGTGACATACGATTAACCCTTACTCCAAATCTCAGCAGAAAGGATTTAATATTGACATACTGCAAGAGATAAAAAATTAAGATTTAAGGCAGTGCCTGCAGTAATGGAGATATGGAATCAGTTGCACATCAAAATAGTAAAGAGGATGGACACTTACTCAGAAAGTCTGGATTCAAAATCAGTAATGGTCTCCTCTGTAAACTCCATCCCTTCAACAGCATTTCCTGAATTCCTGGAGCACTATGCATGGTTAACATCAGAGATGCACACAAGTTATGACTGACTGGAGAAAAGGCAGTGTTGTACTTACAAAATAATACTGCTTTCATTTACCAGATACTCCAATGTTAACTGCAAGGATTCCAAACTGTAGTTTCTTATCCATTCTTCTGTTGTTTGCACCTTTTGAGACTGCGTTTTCTTCATTTGTCCTCTCTACAGATCAAGAGAGAAAAAATTACATGCAGCATAAGAAATGAAATGTGCTGTTTAAATGTAACAAAAGTATAAGTCCTAAGGAAAGTTGCTGCTGGGCAGTGCATGCCCAAGAACATAATTTTATGTACTGGAATACTCTTTTGAATGTAGGATGCAAAGGAAAAGAAGCTTTCACAATACCTCCATATTGTGAGCTAAAGGAAGGGGAAAGAGAGCTTAGTTTAGAGCAGATAGGAATTAAAACAAGAAATAGGAGAGTACAATAAAAGAATTAAAATAAATACTCCAGTGATTTACCAGAGAGGAATAAAAACAAGCATCTCCCAAACATGACTGAGAGTTTCAAGTGATATATATTGGCTTCTGCCTTTCTGAAGAAAAATGCAGTATCAACAGTTGATCTCATTTATTGCTTTGCCTCATTTGTTCAGACTGATTCATCTCTGCAGAGAAACTACATGTAGCTTCATGACATCAGTAATTATGACTATCAAACTGTCTGTGTATATATGCAAATGTATGCAAGGCAGCATATTAGCTGTCTATTACTTTATTTATTTCCCACTCTGAATTTATAGTGGGTATGCATTACTGTACTAGCTGCTCCATTTTGTAGGAAAAGTCTCCTACCAGCACATTTTGTGTCTTGCTGGTATGTTTTCCCAGCAATCCATCATCTGGTCCTAGATGAGGCACAGCAAAATCTTGCCAAGGTGGACGATCACATTGTAGATGGAATTCTGTCAACCTACAAGACAATAATTTTACGAGAGTAATTCATTACCCATAATATTCCTGTACTGTCATGAAGTAATTTCAAGTTTTTTCTGTACGAACTGTAGTTGTTAAACCATTAATTTAATATAGGATGTTTTGAAGGGACATAGTACGTAGTTTATATGAAGTCTAATTTATTTTCTATCTACATATGAAGCTTTTGTAACAGCTTCCTCACCCAATTTTTTCCAAATACTGATCACTGTCCAACAACCACGGCATTTTCCTGATGTGTGTATCCATTATATGAACAGACTTAGCCTTGTTAAAAATAAAAGTAAAAAGACAGCATTAGAGCAAAGAAGTTAAAATACTAAGGAATAAACACAATTTAAAAGGTATCAATATTGTCAGCCACTTAAATGATAATTTATATTGTATGTGGGACAACAGTAAACTAAAAAATAAACAAAAGTTACAATTATCCATTTACAGAAAACACATTTAGGAATTATTCTGCAGGAGCTGCTTGTTAAGGGATTTTATGCAGTTAATTATATGTGTGCACAGCTGCTGGGAGACCGGCTACAGAGCTCAACCAGAAAAAGAGATCAACCACAGCAAACCCCGGAGCGGCGGCGGGAGCTGAGCCAGCCGGGCTGGCAGCGGGTGGGCGAGATGCCCTCGGGTTTAGGCGCGGTACGAGTCAAACAAAAACCATAAAATCCCGTTTCCCCTGGCCAGCCTCCACCGCCTCACCCCGTCCCGGGCCACCCGGGCCCTTCGGCTCACAGCGGGTGTCAGCGCAGCCCTTCCCATCCCCGAGACCCTCCTCGACTAAGGGGGAAAAGAACCCTGGCTTCCCCGACCCCGCGCTGCCCCGTGCCCGGGACTCACCTCGCCCCTCCGGGGAGAGACCCCTCCGACCCCGCGCCGCCCAGTCCCGTCCGCTGGGACTCACCTGACGGGGGAAAAGGCTCACCCGTGCCCCATCCTCCCTCCCCGGGCACCGCGCCAGTGACAGCGACCCCCCGACCTCTCTCAGCACCTCCCGGCACCGCCCCGGCTCTTCCCTTGTGCGGGACCCCGGCAGCGTAGTGGCCCAGGCCGGTTCCCGCCCGGTGTTGCGCCGTTGCCGGTGGAGACGGAGACGGGGCCGGCGCGCCGCTTCCCGCCGCCTGAGGGCGCTGGTGGGCGGGAGGCGAGGGGCCCACCGGGCGTGAGGGGAGAAACCTGAGGGGAGAAACCTGAGGGGGACACCTGAGGGGAGACACCTGAGGGGGATACCTGAGGGGAGAAACCTGAGGGGGACACCTGAGGGGAGACACCTGAGGGGGATACCTGAGGGGAGAAACCTGAGGGGGACACCTGAGGGGGAGACACCTGAGGCAAGACACCTGAGGGGAGACCTGAGGGGGATATCTGAGGGAGACACCTGAGGGAAGACATCTGAGAGACCTGTGTGCGGGGCGGGGTCAGTTCCAGTCAGTGCAGCCAGGGCCAGTCGCTTTAGTAGACAATTTATTTTGATAAACTTGCTCAATAACAAAAATACAAGTGAAGAAAATTATGTTCATTTTATACAGTTTGTATTAACATTTGTTCGGAAATCATTAATTGAAAAAATGCTCTAACCAATTAGAAAACAACCCTCAGTAAAGGCCAGGGGGGCGCAGGCAGCGGGTCCGGCCTACAGCCCAGGCAGGACAGCCTGCCTGCAGACACCATTTCCTTCATTATGTTCATCCTTCAGAAAGGTTTTAAAGGACAGCTTTCATTTTCCTGTGTGTGTGTGGCAGGGCAAACAGGAGCCTCAGTTGTGTTCTGGAGTGGTTAAACAAGGTCTGGGAAACACAGGGACGGCAGGAGGGCCTGGCTCTGGCATCGCCTCAGAGGCAGGGCTCGGTGGTGTGCCACACTGCCCGTGCCTCTGGGACACTGGCATCGCTCTCCAGCAGGATTAAGAGCGGAAAAACCACGTTAAATGGTTAGGCTGGTGTGTTCAGGGAAGCACACCCTCCCCAGGTCTGAGCCAAACAGCTTCCAGGCAATTATTTCAGCTGAGTTCAATGATAAGATTTATACAAATTTACTAGTTTTCCTTCTGAAAGTATTTTCAGTTTCCAACCTTACGTTTTGTTAGCCAAATAAATGACAAAGTGTGCACCAATTACATTACGATGGGGCATCAAACCTTTGGGAGGATTAAGAAGCAAAAGAATAAATTGAATTCTCTAGTAAGGTATGAAATGAGCTGTCCTTCAAGAAGTTAAAAAATAATGGCTGGCAGAACCAGAAAAGTTTATGTAAACACTCAACAAAAATATGGGATTACCTTTGGAGAAGATTCATATGGAAACATTTGTTTTTCATGAACTGAAAAAGTCTACAGATGTTTAGGCATGTTCAATACGAACTTCCTGTAGTTCAAAACAAAACTTTGTGCAAATAAAACCTATAAATAGTCTTCAGCAGATTTTACAGTGATGCTCTTAGGTATGAAAAGAATGCACACAACTTTAAAACAAAAGTAACAGACATAAGTTTGACAAATGATTGCACCATAAAACAGTGTTTTATATACAGTTTACAAGATATGATTTTCTGCTATAAATTAATACTGTACTATATAGTACTTAGTGACCTTATTAAAAGCAACTGTTGACAGCTGTCTCTTCAATTACTGGGTTGGGTTTTTTTAAATGCATTTGGCTGCATCTATTTCTGGACTTGAAATGCTCAAGTATTTAACAAATCTATTTGTTAAACCTTTGCTAACATTTAATAATTCATAGCAATAGCACTGGCAAATCACATAAATTTCCAGTCAGCCAACCACAGTCTGGGTATGCTCCAAGATAAGTGTTTCTTTTTTTATTTATTATGATAATCCATTTAATCAAAGCCTAAATCCACATGATGTCACAATAACTGAAATAAGTAAGTTGGAGGGGCAGGAAGGGAAAGAAATCTTAGCAGCTGAGAAACTCTCCCCACCCCCCAGCTGTGTTCCAGTTACAAAAATCTTGAACTATTTACAAGTGTAACACTTCTGAAAACGTAATTAATAATCCCATTTTTAGTGAATACTTTATTTTAGGACACAGTAGTGATAACACCAAAATTTTAACACATATCAAGCAGTTGAACCCTGCCTTCACCCCTAGGGGCCTCAGACTGCCCGTGCAGATGAAGGCTTAAATTAGGAATCAAATTATATTTAAACTTCCAAATAAGTGCTTGGCTGTATTTACAGATTAGTATACTTCAGAAAAATTTAGTGATCCATAAACACTCCATTCTACCTGTGAATGAGCTGACTGGAAAAAAAAAATTACTTAGAAACCATTCCAGTGGCAAGTTTGGTCAAAAATTAAAAAAACCCAATATACATCAACAAATAACCTTTTTGTATTAAAATATCTTGGGAGGAGGAGAGGGAAGAGGTGGAGAAAATATGGACCCACCACGGTCTGAATGGCACAGAGTTTAAAATAATTGTGCAAATTGTGTTATTTTTAAACACTCCATCTTACCTGGAAAGTGATTATTTTGGACACTGCTGATTTTATTTTAACAACAACCTCATTCTATAATGAGTGTATATTCATTAATGCAGTTCCTCTAGTAAGCACAATGAAACAGTGCTCAAAGCAGACAATTCTTTTGTTTTCAGAATGAATCTCAGGTAAACTGTGTATTAACTGGAAAACAAATACTGATAGTGAAGGCAGCTTCCCTGGAACGCCAACTTAGAAGTGAATTAAGATGTCTGTGGATTCAATGGTTTATCCTCGTGTTGAAAAATAAAACTACTTTTAGTGAGGAATACTTACTTCAAATTTGGGTGGCCATTAAATCTACATTTAAAATAACAACTTTAGTAAACAAGGCATACATTTTTAAACAATTATATTGCTCATTTTTTTGGCAAAGATGAATTAATACTCAGGTGAAAATAAGTTCATCCATCTTTACAGTGGAATAGTGTTTGCATTACTTTAAACATTGCATTTTATATGTGCTAGAGAAATGCTTACATATGGTAAAATGCTGTGCTTGAACATGTAAGAATGCTAATGTAACAAAGCAGTAGAAAAAGAGATTTCCGTACAACAGTTGCTAATAATTTAAATAGTGTCAGTTTCCCAAAATTAGGATTTTAAGGTATGACATGATCTCACCTTCTACCCTCATATACAAATAAATTACCATAAAAAGAATTTTAGCTTAACTTAAAATTGCACCTAGAAAGGCATGGGATCGTTTGTACCTATTACAAAAAACTGTTAAAATCAAGGGCTGCTACAAAGAATGAGGTAAACTGAAGACTCTCAGCTATGTGGCCTTCAGAAAAATGGCTTTTTTCTATTGAGTTCTAGTTTTGCACACCACAGTGTTTTGCTAGCAAAGCATTCTGAGTTCTTTTCCAGGAACCATTTGTGTGTATATACATATATATACATATGTGTATATACACACACACACACATACACACACACTGTATACTGCATCAGCAAAATATATATATATTTATATATATATTTATATAAATATAAGGATGAAATCCCCCTCTAACATGTTCCTTAGTGTTTCCTAGAGCTTATGGGGGAGGAGGGGATGTATGTCTTTTTGCTGTTACATACATTGAGAGAACATGTTTTGATCTATTGGCTTCTTGGTGCAGTAATGCAAGATTGATCCACATCGGTGCCAAAGGCTTTGCTCATCAGAAGGAAGATGTAAAACACTAATCTCCTAAACAGCGAGGCCAGCCTCACTTGAATTCCTCCACAACCCTCTGGTCTACCACAAGGTTCATAAATACTTTGACTTCCAAATTGTTAGACGTTAAAAACAGGAACAGTCCAGTAACATGGGGCATTATGCTTCTCAGTGTAAAGCATTCTTCACTAGTTCCTATCACAGTGCAGACCTGACTGCATTGAAGTATGCTCAGGAGATTAGTCAATGTGGTCTGTATTTGGTTATGGGAAAGGCTCTCCTTTTTTTCATCCAAAGTGCATAGTGAGAACAAGTCAAAGCATTCCTCTTTTCAGTCAGTGTTTGATAGTCTGATTTAGGCATCCTCCTGAGAATGCAATTCTGATGTCTTGCTCTTTTCCAAAATAAAGTCCTGCAGTCCAGACATTCATCAGCCAGGTAAACAAACTTTGCCAGCAAATAGAAGTCCCACTATTGTAAAGAAAATGGATAAGACAAATAGTACATACGAAGACCCAACCACTGTGTTATTGGGTAATTTATATGGTTGACCTCCAACTTCATTGATGTAAAATCCTATTGGAAATATTAGGGCTGCCATACAGAATAGAATCACTGCAAAGAAAAAAGAAAAAAACAGTCACTGCTGTGTTAAAGTGAAAATACTTACCCGTTCATAGAGCACTTCAGAAAAACAAGCAAAATATCCTGACTGAACTGAGGAGCTGAGATCAGAGCTATCTGAGCTGATAACTTGCTTGAAATGACTGAGTAGGCTTTATGTTGCTTTCAAAACATCCCTCATCTACTCCCAAGAAAGACTAAAAGTCCCCAATTTTGACTGTAATTTCAGTTCTGCTTGCTAGATCATGAACTCTCATTACAGAATAAAAAATCGGTATATATACTTCTATCACCATCTCAAAGTTTAGTCATTTCTTCTCCAGTTATTTTAGAGTCATTTTGCTCAGTCAAGATAAAGTAACATTCAACACTGAAGAAACTTTTTCTATTATCAGTTGTCTTTTTTCAACCGTAGTTGCTCTCTCCCATTCTTCACACATTCCTTTGCTGTAAAAGTTTTGCTAAAATTGGAAAACACTCAGATTGTCATTACCATTTCTTTTAAGATTAAAAGATACCAGTTTCCTGAAGTTATATGAATGTTTCCTTAGATAATGAAATATCCTTAGAATTTCCCATTGGAATACAATGAAATGAAAGTTCTCTGATTCAGTTTAATCCAAGCTTAGTGAAAAACTAAATCCAGACTCTGAGAATAATGAGACCAAGCAATGAGGGTTTTTATTTCACCTCAAAGTTATGTATATGTTTTGATCTTGCAACTGACTCTGTGTGAAAGTACAAGAAATCCAGAGCATTAAGAATTCCATTATGGATTTCAGAGGCCTTCAAGTATCGATAGTGGCCAAGATTCCTCACAGAACATTTCAATACTCTGATGAAATCTAGGAGAGAACATCCAGTGTTGTTTCCCAGATGACAACTTCAGTGTTCCTGTAACACACCTTTGGAGGAGTAACCCTGTTTAATTTGGATGTAGCTGTGCAGGACTCTACTGTCTCAACCAAGAGAATGACTTCCAAATGTGGCTCCTCTGAGAGGCAAGATACTCTTCACAACAAAAAGGATTAGCTTTGAATTGGTTTGATTGCATGCACAAGAATATACAATTCATCAGTATTTTTAATCAGTATTAGAAGGAAACTATTATTTTTAATCAGTATTTTAATCAGTATTAGAATAAAACAGAATTTTATCTGATTCTACCAGTTCAGTCAAGTATTAGTGCTTTACTCTTATTTCACTTCTATCAATTTCAGCGTTGTTTCAGACATTATTTACTGTGAGTGGAACATGGCACTGCAACACCTATTATTCAACCAAATCTAATTAGATCTGGGAGGAGAGAGGAGCTGAACCTGCTCTGTTCTCTCACCAACCCCACAAATCCACATACCAACATCTTCTAACATGAAGCACAGCTCACACTGAAGCCTCTCCTAGTCCTCAAACTCTGCCTATAGCCTGGCCACACAGAAAAGAAAATTCAAGCCAAGTTACAATGCTCCTGCCTGAACAAAGTGCATCCTATGCTAATTTTTTCAGCTTTCTCTAGTCAACACAGGCTGCTGCTTTTTGTTTGTTAGTAAGGGACACAGGTGCTGTCCTTGTCTCCCCATTCTCTTCTCCAGCACTACAAGACAGAAGAAACCCTGGGGATGCTGTTCCCTATTTGAGCATCCTTACAAGTCAAACAAGCAACATTAAAAACCACTGGCAAGAGCTTAATCACTGCCTCGCCTGCAAGTCAGAAGTGCTGCAGCTGCTTTTGTTTCCAAAGGTATGTAAAATAAAAGAGGAGCTTGCCTGTCCCCTTTGGCCCCACCAGAACAAAGTTTCTAGTCTTTAAAATGAGGAAACGATTGGCTTGAGCAGCATCAATATTTTTTAATATAGCTTCACTATTGCTCTTCCTCACTAAATACAGATTCTCCAGTTTATCCAGCTATGATGCCCACACTAAACCCACTTTTAATGGACTCTTGTCCAAGACAAACAGTTTCCCACATATTTTATATCTTAGTGCTTATGGTTTCCATAGCCCAGGTCTCAGCTTTGAGGAAAGAACACTCGTATTCCAGAGGATACTGCTGTGGGAATGATGAATCTGAATTCAGAGGGTCCAAGAAGGACTTGAGCATCAACAAAGAAGGATGATTTCTTAAACCACGATCCACATCAGAACATCAGCTGCTCCTTGCCTTCCAAAACACATAAAGCAGCTTTCACAGCACCTTGAGCCAAGAGCAGCCAGCACCAGGATCATCCCTTCGGCTGCCAGTGCCGAGCAGGAAAACCCAGATGTTCCACTGGAGGGGGCTCGTGTCTCGCTCACACTCTGCCCGCACCCTCGGGTTATTCCTCAAAGGGGAAAGAGCAGAAACAGAAAACATCTGGCAACTGCAGTTACCACATTCCTGCTCAGTGCCACTTCGTTAGGCCATTTATCAGAACAGAACCAAAGACACAGCAAGCAGACGTTAAACATTAAACAATCAAGGAAGTTTTAATCTCCATGATTATTGGCCCATGTAATTCCACACTGCACAATCTAATCCTTAAAGAATGCTTCCTTTTTAAAATTGTATCTCGAACATCTGAGTCCATCTGAGGAAAGCACAGGTATGTGTTTCTTGAGCAGATCTATGTAAGCACAGAAGAGCTTTCTAGTCTGCATCTGAATAGTGGCTGTAAAACCAATTAGTTCTTGTAATTCTTTAGCTTGAAATTGTGTTGAGCATCTAATGACAACTTCAAAAGAAATCCAGTGTTAGAAAAAGGCCTAGTCTTCAGAGGGCTCGCTGTAATATCTGCTTGCCTCTTTAGATACACATAACACAGAAAGCAGCACCTGGTACAAATCTTTAATAACTCAAGAAGCACTTTATGCACTGGGGAATAACAGAGATAGACATCACAGGACAGCTACTGTTATTTAAGGATGTGATTATCCTGCCCATTTCCACTTACATTCCAAAAAGCAGTCCATTATTGCTCATGAACTTTCAAATCCTCAGGAAAAAAAACCCAAACCAAATCCAGACTCTCTGGTAACTGCTGGAAAAAAGGAAGAAATATAATTTTTCTGTCTAGCATCTCAGAGAAGCACCTCATTCAGTAGCAGCAAACACAGAATTAATTCTCTCTCTAGTTGTAGCAGATGGTAAGAGACCTGAATCTGTAGGATGTAAACAGATCTTGAGGGAGCTCTGGGAATTCCTGCAATAGCCAAAATTGCAAAAACATACCTGAGACCACCTATGTGGCCTGCACAGGGAATAAGCTCTGGACATTGTTTCTAATTATGGAACTTAACAGTATTTGTCTGAAGGACCACGAAAACTACAACAACTTTTGAGATTTCCAGACTTTGACCACATCCTATCTTTTCAACCAAAGGCAGAAAACAAGCACCCTGAAAAGCCAAGAGATTTACATAAATCTGAAGCAGAGGTAGCAAAATAAGAGCAGTGTCAGAGACGTGGAATAACACCAAAACCAGGTTACTTTTTGGCTACCAACTTGTGTCACTGTGTCCCAGGGCACAGTTAGTGATGAGATGGTGAAGAAGCTGGGATGGCAAAAGGCAGTTTTGGTATATGAGAAAAGGAACAGCTGATCAGAGCTTTTCCTGCTACCAACACAAGAGGCACAGCAGTGGGTTTGTAACACCCTGGTCATTAAGAATCACCCCAAACCTGGGCAATGCACACATGAACACCAACAAGGAACTCCATCACACTGTATGAATGTGGTACTCCTGAAACATCAGTGACAGTTCTGATAGTATCTATGCCCAGAGGGACAATACCTATCACATCAGTAGCAATACTGATTCCTGATAGACTCTTCTCCACAGAAAATGAAGGAAAACATTCACATTTACCTTTACAAGGCTTTTGTCACTCATGCAGTATGACCTGGAGGACAGCACTACCTCTCCTCTCCACAAAGCTTTTTGCGGAGATGTCAGAAGGATAAGTTTCAGTGCAATAAACCCACCAACAACTGGGGAATGAGGCGAATGCTGTGCTTGTAAATACCCTCTGGGGTGTATCCCTTCAGAAGTGTATACAGGAAAGAGAACTGACACATCTAACTTCTGTCTTCTGCATTTCTCTTAGCTAAACATGACAGACAAGGCCACTTTCAGCAATACTTCATATTTATAGGTATGTAGTTGAAAAAATCTGGATATAGGTATGACTCAGAAAGATCTGGAGTCATCCAAGATGACAAGATTAGAAGCAAACATTCCATGGAAAATGTAAGTTATACAGTTATATAGAAATTCCAGCATGAACTGGGCAAAAGTGACCTCTTACCAGGCTTTCCACTCTGCTCTCAGAGTTGCATGGAAAGGGATGAGTAAGAGGATTCCTTTGCCCTTGGACATTTACTCCAGACCCCCTTGCATTTGAAGGAACGAAGCTGCAGCCCCAGAGCTTCCCTTGGAAGCCCCAGCAGACCTCTCTGCCTGCCCAGGATGGATGTCCTGAGCTGTGTTCAGAAAGTTCTGTGAGAATATCTGCTAGCAGCCTGCACCAGGCCACTGAGTCTTGAAATCACTTGCAGATGAGATGTAATACAAATATGAAGTTTTCTCTACCCCTTCTAATGAGTTACACATGTTTTCATCTGAACAGCACTGGCACTTCACAGGAAGGACCTGCTCATGGTATTCCAAGTTGATTCCACATGGCTGCATGTTTCCTAATACTAACCTACAAATAGGTTACTAATTTGTGTTGCATCCAATGAACCACAGAAGTCACTCTCAACAACTTTTTGAAAAATCTAGCATTCTTCCTTCCATTCACTTCTATTTTTCAAAATTAATTTTCCTAACAAGTGAGTTCAGAGATAAAATTCCCCATCATCTTTGTTAACAGGAATGCAAAAGCCACGGAGTTATATGTATTGGAGAAGAATACCAAAGACACTGAATTTTATAATTTCAGCAACGCAGCAATCATATCTTAATAGAGTTATGAATAATTCTGACTTGCAAAAGAACAAATTAGTGTGTTTCATTATTAAACATCTCATACCAAGAAGACAAGTGCTGAAATAAAAATGTCCTTTTATGCTGAGACATCTAATAATGAACCTGTTGCAAGCCTAAAGAAAGCTCCAGAGAAAAGACCCAAACCAAAACAGCTTTAGGGTACCACCAGACTTTGTGGCTGAACTAATGATCACAGCTGAAGAAAACTAAAGCTGCAGGGATGTGATGATTTGAGATATCTAAGAAAAACACTGATATCTAGAACTCAAACTCCCATCTTCACCCAAGAGCTTTGACTCCAGCTTACTGTAAGCATCCTAACTTTATATGGCATTTTGGCTTTAACCCCCCCAAACATATTAGATATACATGAAATCCATGTAGATAAACAGGTGCACTGGAAAAGTTGGGGTGGAATATTCAGTAATACTCAGGTCTGCTATTTTAATCATTCACCGGGAAATAAATGAAAGTCAATTAGAACGGATACAGCTTTCAATAGCTCCATTGTCTGCAAGAGCTGCACTATTAATTTAATATGCTGTGTAGCTACGTTGTCAGAAAGATGGCTTTGATGGTACAAGTGCCTCGGTGAAGAACCTCTGCTAAAGCTGAGCACTTTTAATACTATTCCCTTCCCAAAAGCAAGGCTAAATCTTACTCGTATTAGATACCATTAGATGTCACAGAGTTCTAGTAAACCTTATTTATGCCCGTGTAAACCACAAACTTGCATTTTCTAGTTAGTGTTCACACTACCTTTAGTGGTTTGTCATAATTCAATTTAAAAGCCCTCAGGTTTTGAGTTTTTTCATGCTGTCATCCCCACCATTAAGGCACCATTTCACAGTTGGGCTAAGCCTGTAACACACACCAAGAAAAGGAAGTTTGAAAGTTATTCCCCTTGCTCATTACAACTGTTTTTCTTTTGCACTGAAGTAGCCACAGGATATGTTTCCCTGTGTGTCAACACAGGCTGGAGAAGGCTCAGCTGTGAGGAGTTGCATTGGTGCTCATGCAGAGCAGAATGAGGGGAGGCAGAAAAGGTTCTCCTCCCTCTGGCTAAAGCACGGCTGCAGGTCACTTCTGGAAGCAGAAGTCTCAGTGCTGTGAAGCACAGCAGATGCTCTGCAGTGGGCAATCCTCCTGCATAGCCAATTAGGATGCAGATATTCTGAATAAAGCAGCTGCTGTGAGCATGAAGCAGGACTGAACCAGCCTCAACCCCAAAGAAGGTATTCACGAGACACCTGAGTAACAGACAGGTTACCTCAGATGCACCAACTGCCTCCTCTGCCTCAGAGAGGGAATTTGCAGTAATTCCTGCTGCTAGGATTAAGTCCTGGACATATGGGAGTGGGGAAGTATGAAATACTACAGGCACTCAAGTCAGGACTGACCTCTTCTATCCCTGCTCATTTTCTTAGGTCAATTAATGGCACTGCCCAAGGAAGGTAAAGGGGTCAGGCCTTCCCTTCTGTCACACCATTATTCCCTCTCAATTGCAGTCACTTAAGATACCAACCCCTTTATTTCTGAAGTCTGATTTTTCCCTCAGATGTGATATTTAAAGAGAAGGAATGTTTTGCATAGCAGGAGCCCTAAGCGCTCGCTCCTCTCCAACACTAAGGTGTTATTCCAGACTCCACCAGTTTATCCTGCATACAGGGCAACTGTGCAGTTGAGGTCACTTACTTCCAGTGAAAGCTATCCAGCGGGCATATTTAGTAGCTTCTCTTCGCCAGTGGGAAGCCACCAGCAAACCACATGTGACAGTTAGTGAAATGATTCCCATTATGATGAAAAATAACGTAGTGACCCACTCGGGAGGCAGCCGTGGAGGAATACAGGTCCTGTCACGTCCATGGATGGTTTGACACTGTCGCACAAGGCCAACTGTGAGAGCACCTGAAAACACATAGCAGAGAGGCAAGTAAACTTTCAAAATCCTCTCTGAGGGGCGCTCAATTGCAAACCACAGCTCAGAACTGCCCCAAAGTAAGGGATTCTTTCTTTGATGAACCTTAGCAAACACGGAGGATGGGGGGCATGCTGTAAACATCTGTCTGCAGGTTCCTTCATCACACGCTTGCACAAGCTGAAGTGAGATGGCTGCAAGCCGTATCTGGTTCCTGAGTGGCAATCAAGGTCTAATCAAAGGGATAAAGCACTCGTAATAAAGCCTGCCAATATCTGCTAATGTGGTAGCTGAGGTGCATAGAGGATCACTCCCTCATCTGTGCAAGATGAAATACTTTTACAGTCTACAACAAAATGAGTTGTAGCCCCCTAAAATGCCTTTAATTCTCTAATATCTTTTTCCTTCATCTGTAAATACAGTTTAAGCCTCTGAGTCTTGCGGCAGAAACTGCAGTTGATTCATTTATGATTTAAAAAACATTTAAAAAACCCCACTTCTTGACAACAACTCATTAAAAAGAGTCCCTCCATGCAAGACTGATCAATCCTTTTGATTGCTAACAAGAGTTACTGCACACAGCAACTGGGATATCTACACAAAAGATCTATCAAAAAGATCCTAGAAAAAGGATAAGATTGGTACAGGAACCATAAAGATTGAACCAAAATGATGTATTTTTTGTTAAATAATAATAATAATAATAATAAAATCTTCTTTTAAATCCAAGTCAGTGTTTTTGAGATTCATAAAGAAGCTTTTTGTGAGATTTAATAGTGAAGTTATCTTTCTAAGCCCAATTTAACTTGCAAGATTAAGATCCATTTCTTCCAATGTCTCTTAAACATTAGGTTCTAGATTTCTCAATTTTATCCTTTCTTCTGAACTGCTGTCCTAAATAATCACAATTATCCTTTATCTACATTAGAAGCAAAACCCAACAGTGGACAGCATTAGAGTCAACATCTTTCTCCACAAATTACTTCAAGTAAATATTGTTTAAGTTGACCTGTTTCAAATAAAAAGAGGGCAACTTAGATACAATTACAGTAACACTGGGAAGCTTAGGTTTAGCATGTACTTTGGAGGGAGAAACATCTGTCATACATTCTAGCCTTTTTTTTGGGGGGAAAAAAAGCACGAAACAAAGGAGAAAGCCAATAGTCCAAAGGGTAACCAGTCCTAGCATGCACCTCCTGGCACCCTGGAGCCAATTTCTACAGATCCTCCCTGCTCACACCTCAGCAATGAGTACCAGCAGAACCAGCTTCTGAGCTTAGAGCTGTTGGGTTAGGAGGCAGCATATCATGTATTATTAGATCTCTAGAATTTTATTAGATGTATTGCTTCACATCCCAGGGGAGGATGAGAAGAACCAAACCCAAAACCATTACCAGTTCTGTTGACGTATTCTTACAACATTTGTTTAGACTACAAAATTTCAGTCTTATTCAAATACATCCTTTTAATTACACATCCATCGACTGAAAGATTCAGGGATGAATTTTCAGCTAAAAATTAAATTACTACAAACCCAATAAATTTGGCATTTTCTACTCCAGGAACACAGCAATCACACCATTGCTGTGCACCAGGATCACACAAACCCGAGCCAGGGTTACTCAAGCAATCCTGCACAGTTTCACACGAACTGCTTCTCTTCCAGAGCTTGCAACGTTTGCACTGCACATCAGCTGCTGGGGCAGAGGGGAGATGTGCCTGTGTCCTTAAAAGTCAAGCTCCCTGGAACACACACACTGCAGAACCTCATACAAAACACTGAGCGGTTTCCTGGAGTTTGGGGATAAAGAGGCCATTCACTGCAGCATTATAGAGCAGGAAATTAATCCCAATCACTCTGCAAGACAAGGATTTAACAACAATTTCACTATCCTTACAGCAGAAGTCAGTTTTTTCTAAACTGCAATTCTAATCAAAGAATGACTTCATAAAAATGACATCATACACTCAATAGATGTTTTCTGAATTCATAAACCTCTCCTGACTTCAGTGGCAATAATTTAGTGCATTTTTAACTTTGGTAAAAGCAACAGTGATAGGAGTGACTCTGCTGGACTTGGTTCCATTTTGTGTCTTAACTGAAACTGGAAAAAGAGCTGCTGGAGATGAGCATGTATCAGCAAGAGACAACTATTGCATCTTGTAGATGCAATTTGCAGTTTATATTGAAGATATTTTTCAATTAACAAGAGCACATTTAGCATGTCAGATTCAGAGAGAACCAATGCTAAGCCCACTAATACCATATCTAGAGGAAACACAAGAGAACTCCATCTTGAACTATTATTTTTCAATACAATTTTTCTTACTATCAACATCTACTAGTCCAAAAGGTAATTTTCTCAAAAAAAAACCCTCCTAAAACAAAAAACCCAGAATTGAAAATGAAGAAAAGGAGTATAAAAATCTCTGAATTGTGAGTACCAGAGCAGCATTCCTTCTTAATACACAAGGATAGTTGCAAGAAACTATTCAGAGGATGATTTCCTAAACGTCACTTCCGGTGCCCAAGTGTATTGTTTCACTCTGGTGGGATTTTTTTGTTTTGTTTTATCAGAGTTTTAAAGTGTCAGAATTAAATTTCAGAATCTGACAGTTTGGAGGAAATATACTGAACTTTATGGTTAAAACCCTGCTAGCATATACACAGTATTTTTTCTTAGCTCTGCTTTATGGACTACGAATCTGAAGTAGATATACTCCATATTCAAGGTTTTGAACCTTGAGTGTGCAGACTCTAGGGAGGCAAATGGAGGGCAAGAGGTCTGTAAACCATTTCTGAAGGTTTCACAAAGGTAACCGGAAAATCAACTTCATTATTTGCTCATAAATTCGGCTGAAGTTCAAGTTTGAAGTTGACTATACAGGAATACATCACTAAGCTGGGTACAGGGAAATGAAACCTCAGGGCTCGTCCCATAGTGACAAATCTGTTGAATTCAGACTTCAAAAGAGGTCTCTTCTGTGGAAAAACAGTATTTATTTGCCATGAAATTGAAAAGAAGAGCGTGTTTATATGGTATTTTAATCTGTTGGTCCCATTCTAAAGCAATCAAGAAAACAGTTGCCAGGCAGCTGCAAACAAACTAACTTCTTACAGAAAATCTTGTTTCACCTTATCTAGTCTATCATTGAAAAGAGGGATAGAGATAGGGAATTGCAGAGCCCTTCTGCCTTTAGTCAGAGAAGAGCCCAGCAGCCCATCTCAAACCAATCCCCAAGTTCCACCGATCCGTAAGGAAAAGGTTTTTAAGTCATCCTCTCAGAACTACTTCAGCATAATTGCTGCAAATCTAAGCACCTAACGCAGGTATGGAACAAACAGCACAGCTAATGCTGGTACATTATGCTGCTGAAAGATGGATCCAGCCCTCGATGTGTGCAGTGGAGGGAACACAGCTGCCCTCCCACCTCCCCCTGCCCGCACGGCTCAGCCCTCGGGAGCCACAGCGACAACCCCGAGGTGCAGGGGCTGCTCCCCTGCTCTCACCTGCCTCTCTCCCCAGAGAGAATAATGCCCAGACTGGCATTATTTAGCTCAGTACAGCTAGAGCAGGAGGTGATTAGGATAGATATGCTAATTACTAAAAATGAAATCCGACCTTTATCAAATCAGAGAATGCTGCACTGAGCAAAATGTTACTGAAGTGGTCCTTAGTCTTTTCCAGTAAATCTATTCCCCAAAGTGCCAAAGCATTTCAAACACATTAAACAACCTCTCAGTAGTGACAGCCTGTGTATAACCAGGGCTCCAGTTAATTTCAGAGAAAGATTTTGTGATCACCCAACTCCTCCAAACCACCACTAATGCTCATTTTCTGACACTGGTTTTTACTAGAATCAATAAAAAGACTCTTCAACAAATACACCAACGCTGGGGAGCATCAGCTATTTAACAATTAAGTTTCACAAAACCATTGTGGAAAAGAGGGGGAAAGGCACCAAACCAAGGAAAGGCAAGCCCTCATTTTGCCCCCTGGTGCAGATGTGCAGCTGCCAGGAGCCGACCCCCAAGTCCCACTCCAGCCCCGAGGTGCTCTGCCATCCCTCTCCTGTTTCCCTGGTAACTACAGAGCCACCAAGGAGGAATCACACTCTACAGAGAGAAACAAAGATTGCTGCAGCCCTTTAACTCCCCCTCCTCTACATCACTTCTGAATTATTAAAAGTGGCACAGCAATAGCACGGCTGGAAAGCAGCAGCATAATAATGGCCATTGAGATGTTCACTGTTCATCTGTTATTTCAGTGCCAGGACATGAGGGACCAAGTGTGCCAGATGGACATGGGAGAGGTGCCACTGCCATGAGGAGCTTACCACAGCACAAGAAACAACTAATGTGGCAAAACCAAGATGCACTGAATGAGGTGGGGCTCAAATGTTAGAAGGTCCCAGAGCTCAGGAGCTATGCTGGCACATGAACATCCAAGGTACAAACCCTCAGAACTGCTCTTGCTCAGCCTGGGGTACCTGCTCCTCCTCTGTATTCCCCTACTGTCCCAAGCAGAAAATGTGTTTACTCGTTCCTATCATTTCAGAGAAAATGCTATTCCTTGGGTTTAAATGCATCTGCAATCCCTTATATTCCTCGACAACAGCTTCCTTATTTCTACCTCCCATACATCAACCACATCCTTAGCAAAATGCTCAATACTAACATTAAATAAATATTATGGGCCAATATGCTTTGTGAGGGGGGTAAAACATGGAACTGTCCCCACAGAGCCACCTCCTCTCCCTCCCTCACTGTCCTGATGAGATGGGGTGGTTCTGGCTGGCAGTTTCTGCTCGAAGGAGATACTTTTCTTTAGTGTACTGTGGACTTGTTAAACCATCTTTGCTAAGTGAAAAGCAGAATTTAGAGGTTTCTTAACGAGGTGCTGGTGACATAAATCTTAGAGCATTGCCAGTGTGGCAAGGACACTGCTAAGTTTTATGTTTTAGTAATGAGCACAGTACATGGAGCTGTGTTATTTGGGCACACTAAAACATTCATTGCTGCTGGTTAGGTAACAGTCACATGCCAGGGAATGACACATGCGAAGTTAAGGGCAGCTCACTTAAGCCATTCCCTGTAACTCTCACTGGGCCACAGACAAGGACAGCTTGGTTTTGAAAAAATTCTAAGTTCTATTGAGCTGATAAGTGTGAATGGGAAAAGGTGTAGATCCATCTACGAGGAACAGGCTGCAGCAATAAGCACAGCCATAGCTTGTTGCCAATCCAAGTGGAAACTTGAAAGGTCTAAAGAAAACACAGTGATTTGGTCATGGCAGACTAATTCCATGCACCAGTGTCAAGGATAAACATCAGGTTGGCTTTGGCCACCCTGCTTTTAACATGTTTGCTGCTCCTTGCCTGCAACCAAACTCAATGACAGAAGACTGCTTACAAAGTGAGCGAAGCTGAGGAATTTCTGAGAGGAAAAAACAACACAGCACGGAAAGAATAGTTCCAATGCACCTACCCGTAACAGCAAACAAGGAGGAGGGACTTCCAAGAAGAAAATTTTCAAAGTCATCAAAGGAATTTGGCAGTTGAAGTGGGATGTTTCCCATTCTTACATATGGAATTTATTTTCCTGCAAGAGGCACTTGAAGTGATGTTGCTATACAAAGGGGGAAGAGAGAATGACTTATTTAGGTTCATTTACATGTATTTT
Source organism: Vireo altiloquus (assembly GCA_013396875.1). NCBI lineage: Eukaryota > Metazoa > Chordata > Aves > Passeriformes > Vireonidae > Vireo > Vireo altiloquus. Next base: position 219,164 of record VZRF01012856.1, on the reverse strand, counting down.
GTTTTGGGCAAAATGTCTATGAATTCTATGGTCAAGGTACTAGTTCCTTGGAAACAGACTCTCCCTTCTGCCTTTCCCAAAATCCAGGGAACTGACACTACTGATCATTCCCTAGCACAGCCTTGGAGGTACTCCATACTGTTAATTCTACTTATTCCAGTACAAAACTCCATCAGAAATCAGGCCCTGTACCTTCTTATGAGATTAGTCACGCTCAGAAAAAGCACTGCAGAAGGTTAGGAGAAAAGCTATGCCTTTGTAGGATAAGCACCACCTCTGGTGTGAAGGGGAAAAAAGGGAACAGCATCCTGCTGGTTTGTAAAACCAAGGAGGAAAAAAGAATTGCCAATGCTGGGGAAGACCACTTGATCCTGTAAGGCCCATGGTGTAAGAGTCAAAGAGAATCATGGGGTCTCTGTATGTCAGGGACCACTGAACGAGGCTCACAGGCACAGCTCCCACAATCGCTTTGTATCTACAACTGCTCACAGTTACAGCCTTGTAAGTTGTAGTCCTCACCTCGATTTTCAACCTTAACCCACCAAAGCAATTTTAAAAAGTTTACAGCCTCAAATAACATCAAATCAGAGCATTTTTAAAAACAGCACATACACATAATTAACTACAGCTAAGTGACTATAAGCAAGTTGAACACCTTGTCTTCACCTTTGTGCTTCAGTCATTCTAGGACAACACAGTAAGTGATATACCTAAACAGCTCTAAAGGGTATACAAAAGAATCAAAATATAAGATCAACTGCCAGTTTCTAATCAAGTATGAGAATATAATGTCTGCTCCAGTTCTTACATCAATAATTACTCCTTTTGTGAGGGACGGAGGTAGTTTGAGTAGATACTCCTTAGCACTTAGCCTGCTAAAATAACTTTGAGGTTACCATGCAAGCACAGTATTCAGGATGTAGCAGGACAGATTGATTCTTTCACTGCGGATGTTCCAGTATGTTGTTCAGGTAGCAGATTAATAGGAAACCAAGACTCACTAAAATAAGATTTATGAATGTTAAAGGATGATCTACAGGAAGGCTGAAAAGAATAAAGAGGATCAGCTGCAAAGGCACAGAATATCAAAGAGTTCAAAACAAACAGATTATAAATTATCTTTCCTGCCTTTTGTATACCAAATCTTATGCTTTTGCCCTTCACTCCAATTTGTCTCTCAAATCATCTAATAGGTATCATAACCCTGGGAAAAAAGCTTTGGAGTTTCTCACTTTGAAGAAGACCAATTCATACACCCACTGGATTTCTGTTGGTATGAACAAACACCTAAAAAATACTTATTAAAAAGTCAGTTTTCAATAAAGACCTAGATTTACTGGCAAAGTCCCTGCTATATCTAGAGGGCCTCTTTTAAGAACCTTGTTGTAAGATTATATTATGCAATCTGTTATTTCTTTTCTATTCCATTTATCCCTTTCTCAAATCTGATACTCTCTTCCTTCCAAACCAGCTTTGAAATGCATCATCCTTCTTGCTCTAGAGATGTAAAGGATGTTTACTTGCTTCAGGAACAAAGTACTCTTAAAAATATTCATAGAGGTGAGGTAATATCCCTGGCTTCAAACCTAGCTTATGCCAGCTATGAGGAACCTACCAATTTAAGTACATTTAATAATCTTAATTTCCAGATAATTGAACTTATTAGGTACCATTTTTGGCACTCCTTAGAAATCTTACTGACTTTAAAAGAGAAGAATTCCAAATTTTAAAGTCTAAAGCCAATGTTACAAGAGTTGTGGTATATTAGCAGAAAAGCCTGCCTTGCTGCTGAAGAACATCTGGTGCCAAGTTCCCTCAAAATTTTTCAGTTCTGTGTTTGTATCATGCCTAATGCAAACCAAATCTCCCCTCCACAAAACCCACAGTATTCTCCCTCCCTCTTCCTTTCCCAAAGAGAAAAAAAACCAGGGGCCATCTATTGGGAAAGACTTACACATATTAGAAAAATTTATTACTACACATGACAATCATTATGGTACATTAGTTCTAAGGGATGCTTAAATTGCAGACATTTGGACCAATAAAAAGTGAGTTTATTTCTGAATTCTAGTAATTTTCAATGCCCTGCTGCTTGTATATTGGGTTTATTTAATGTATTTTTCTTTTGCAACCCCTCTTTTTTTCTTTTTTTTTTTTTTGAGATGGACCACCAGACTGTCTAAGAGCAACCCTCTGGCACTAAAGCAGGAACAACTCTCCTGTTCTCACATGGCAGAGCCAAGAAATCTGCCTGTGCTGAAGGTATTCTTTCCTTCAGAAGAAGGTATTCATTCCTACTTCAGAAGACAACACTAATTAAATGTTGGTAAAAAGGATCTCTAATAAGCTGCACCCTTCTGGTTGTTTATTTTCTAACACTATAAGCATTTTTCACAATGGAACAGTTTTGTCAGTGACTAGAATCTTTACAGTTTCTATAGTGGCAAGGGCCTGGGAAAAAAAAGAGAACTTTCCTAAAATAAGAAAGCAATGTCTTATTTAGTTTAAAACACAAACAAAGAATCCAGTTATTTCATTTTTTCCTCCAAACAAAGTAAAGCTACTCAAAGTTGACAAAATTCACTGCCTAAAAAAAGAAAGATCAAAGGCAGTGTCAACATTAAAAAGTGATTTTTGTAGTCAGCTACACCATTTTATACCATATGTTCAGTTGAAAGCCACGAGCTATGACACCTACAGCTGTTCTGCCATTTAACATCTGATGAGCTTGTGTTCTTTTCAACAGTTAGTTAAATCTGGCTTCAGACAGAGCTGTAAAATGATACCTCTTTATCCAGTACACCACAGGACCCTACCCCAGCCTTCTCAGCAATGCTCAGCACCTCACAAGCTCTCTGAGTTGCACCATCAACAGGAGACACGAGGTGGCCAGGCTGGGGCAGCAATGGCAGCACCAGAGATTGCCATGAGGTATGAACACAGCACAAGCAGAACAGCACAGAAATCCTGGACATGTCAGTGCAGCAGATCTCCTTCCATACAGGTGTCTGATAAGATGTTCTGTTCACAGGCTGGCAGTAACTGGACTCCAGAGCCCTCCATTTTTAACAGCCAAAAGCATAATTTCATCAAGTTAGTTGAGTTCCAAACTTATTAGATAGGCTCAAGCAGATCAGAATGGATTCACCAAAATTCCTAAACCACCCCAAGTATCAACAATCCACCCCTATTGTTCTCCCTCTTCCTATTCATGGAGAGAAAGTAAGTATCAACCTTCCTGGTTACAGCCTAAAGCAATTTCTCTAACCTAGTGACAAAGGTAGGGGGAAAACTCAGGTCCTGGCTCTGCCTTCAAGATTGCTTATGCATTTTAACAAATTAAATTCATGAGGAATAAGGATCATCTTCTTCTGTCAGACACAACTGTCGTGCTTTGCACTGATCTCAGCTTGCATCAGATGTGCTCCAAGGACACCCACTGATCTGGCTCTTCCATGGCCTCATGAATCACCCAATGGTGAAGGTGAAAAAAAAGTGTTGAAATGCCTTTTGGCATTTATGTGGTTAGAAACACATCTGCAGAGTTTGGGTGTCTGTTCTGCAAACACTCAGCCTAAGTACACCTTGCATGCTTGAACGTTTGCACCTCATGTGCTACACCTGATCTTGGTCCACTACTGACAGAATATTTTAAGTCCAGATTGCCTGAAAGCACAACAAACAGACTATGCTAAATAAAGAACGAAACATTCAAAACCCAAACCAAATGTACTAACAATTGTGGCAGTTTCTTTATACCACACAGCTGATGGCAGGATTGTATTTATAGCAATGAGGACATGAGAAGGGAGGTTTGCAGGTAGGAGTAATCCCTCATTAGAACTGCTAGAAAAATTGGAAAGATTAAGCATATTTCTGGTCTTGCAAGTCCTTCCTTGGACGCACAGGTTACCAACTCTGTATTAGCTGGGGGATATAAAAGAGCCTATTTATGTCCACTGGACTTGCTTTTTTCATATGGCACTTTTGTCATCTGAAGAACAGCACCTGTTTGCCCAAAAATGTATTTCACTGCAACTAGAATAATATTTCAAGCAAAATAAAACTTAACCTCAGTTTTTACTCCTAAAGGCACTTTTTAACTGTTGCCAAATCTGTGTATGACATGCTTGTAACAACTGGGAATACAGGTTAAACTGCACTTCAAACAGGGATTAGGTACAGGGCCAAGATTTTATTATCTACAAGTAACACTTGATGTGCTGAAAGACAGACTGAGATATAGCTGAACTGCATTCAGGACTGCTGGCACACAGTTTCCTGGCTAATTATGATATTAAGCCCCCACCAATATAAAAGGCAAACTGGAAAATAAATGGAACCAAACCAACCTTCTTCTGCAGTAATAATTCTCAAAATTAGGCATTTACTTGCCGTTTCCATCACAACAAAAACATTAAAAACAAAGAAGAACAGGAATGCAGGAAGCATATTCAGGATTTATCCCAAAGTATATATTTTCTTATTGCTTTTGCTAGGGCAAGTCCTTGTTTTAGAAGCCTGCATAATTTAAGCCTGAATTATTTAGGCAATTAACAGGTGCTGTCTGTGTGGTGATAACACTTTCTCCCTTATCACAAATTGGCATCTACAAAAATAGACTGTTAGAGTCTGGAGAGTTCTTTTATTTTTTTTTTTACTAGTATAAGAGAAGACAGACCATTCCTGAACAGTTAAATTTGCACTTTACTGAAATAAAATACGACTTTATTGAAACAGCAAGGCTCAGTCCTTTCTGAGCAAGCAGGACTGTTCTTAAAAAGCAACCAGATGTTATATAGTGCTCCAAAGAACATATCTGTTAACAAATGTTTACACAGTTGTTATATTGACATTCTGAAACAGATTCACTCTAATTTTAGAATTTATACAAACAACCAAGAGATGCTCTGTCCTTATCACCAACTTCATCTTACTCAACATCTACTTACAGAGAATATTTACTTCAGATTACATTGGGCATAAGTCAACAGACTTCTGTTTGTAAAACAGCAACTGGTACTTCTGGCCTTTACTCTCTTTATTTCACCATTTTTCATGTATTAAGCTTCAGGGTGCTTCTTGAAATTGTTGAGTGACCCAGTAATACTCCACTGAAAGAATTTATGGGACCACATTAGAAATTCTTGGCCTTTCAATCTTTTCAGGTTTCCTGTACAATCTTGTTGCATAGTTTTTAAATTGAATTAAGTGTGGGTTTAAAAAACAAAGTGAAACATGCTTATTCCCACGAGTTTCTACAGTGGAGAGCACATCATTAACACATGAATTTAGGTGTACAATTCGTTTCAGAATGCAATTCAACCTAAGGAAAATAAAAAAGTTCTTTCTTCACCCTTGTGACTTCTCTTCCCCCACAGCATGAAACACCCACAATGCTCCTCACATCAACAGGCACAGAGGAAGCAGCAGTGCATTTTCTCCTCTATGAGAAAGGAAATCAGAATCTTCCACTGTTGCAGTTCTGGAGCTAACACTTCCACTGACCGTGGGAATACTATTGGATTACTGTCTGTGATTGAGCAAAGATAGCTCTTAATGCTCAATTCAGAGTGTTTCTGTTTTGTATAGAGAAGAATGAACATCAAAGCAAATTTTCAAGTCAAACAAGTCACCCACTACACAAAAGTCATCCTTCAGGAAACTTGAAGCCCATGACAACCCTTTATGAGTTTTCTTCACTTTACTTTGGTATAAAGACATTACAATTAGAAGTTGTTAATGTTTGACACATTAAGCACACTCTGATGAAGTTGCAGATGAAACCATTCCCTGTTACTTGTACATTTGCCCTGTCTATCAGTGAAGTCAGGATCCCTCTCATTTCAGATGCATACAAAGATTTTATTGCAGAAAGCAAGCAGTTTCACTAAGATATCCTAATAACTTAAGTATATATGCCATCAATTTGAGAAAAGCAGAAAGAATCTAGGTTCAAAGCAGCCCTTCTGAAGCATTCACAGCAAAGCAGTTCTGAGGTACACTGAATGATCAGCTGTCCTGTTCTGATCCCATACCTATTCCTTAAAATACAACTAAATTACATTGCTGCCAATAGCAGAAAGTAGTCACAGCAAGAGAAGTGGAAATCAGGCAAGAACAACCTGGGCAAAAGAATGGAAAGCCCAGGAGAAAGAACTGCAAGAATACAAACTGGGAAGCTGGCTCCATGATCAGCACTACAGAAATAAACTACTTGACTTTACTGTCTATGAACACTGTCATTTGATTATTAAATTCTTGGAATGCATCGTGCAAACAATGGCACGAAGAATTGCTCACCATCAAGTAAGTTCAAGGCCTAATGTGAACTGTCTTCAACTGGACAAGGATTTAAACATCCAAGTGTGGTATTAATCACTACACCTTGAGAGACTGTCATCCTTAATGATCCCAGAGTGCTTTGTAATTTATGGCACAGAATTGCAGCTACCATGAGGTTCTTGGGTAGCAGCCAACTGTTGCCTACTGCACTGTGTTGTGCTGGCTCTGAACACTGCAGTGAGTCGCTGTGAGGCTTTTGATGCCCTCACAAGGGAGCATTTTAATTCACCCCAAGGACCCAGATGTAATAGACTGAGTATGTTTTGCTCAAAGACAGGAACCAGGCTCTACACACTCTATGAATTTTGAACCTCAAACTCTTAGCAGCAAGTATTTCCTACTGGATTAGCCCATCCCACAGAAAAAACAGCAAATCAGATGTTTCCTAGGGTACCCAAGAGAGACCAAACTCTTGCCATGAACTCTGTCTACAAAATTTAAGAAATATACACAAGACAATACATCAGACAGGAATTAAAATATGATCTCACAGGAAGAACCCAAGAGCTTCACACTGAGAAGGGATATAACCTGTGACCATTGATTCCATATAGATCCCTGCAGGATCAGGCCAATGTAACTGCTTTGCCAGCCTAGCTTGTTTCCCTTCTCCTTAAAACAGACACGTTCCCTGCACAGATCCTCTTCTTGGCTGTATCTCCAGTTTTTCAGATCTGTGTATATCTCCATCAGTCAGAGGCTTGTGAAAGAAAAGTGAAATTGAGCAAAGCAGCTGGAGCATATGTAAGGGAAGCTGCAAAATTATCAAAGAACTTTTCTCCTGCATATAGCCCTTACTAATAAAAACTGTCAATTACTAAATTTGTAGGCACTCTGAATTACAACAATAACTTACAACTAGGTAATAAGAAAATTATTTTTAAATTTAAAACTGTTTAAACTAAAAAATTGACATAATTTTATAGTTTTCCCAAATTACTTTGTAGAAGAATAAAACAGCCTCCATAATGTATTTTTCCCACCATACTACAAACATCATTTTGTATCTAAAATAAATAGCAGCATTTATTCTCTGTGAAGTTCAATATACTGCCTCACCCATGAGCCACTCTAGTTTTTTTTCTTCTGAAATTCACAGGTCTCAACCACTGCTGGGTAAGGATTCAAGAACAAGGTGAAGAACTCCTGCCCAAGATGAAAACCCTACACACTGCACTGCACTGCATGAAAATAAATGGGAAAAAGCTGAGCTGTTGTGAGGAATCTATGAAAAAAAAAGTAGGTCAAGCTTAAAAGTTTGACCTACTGATCTTCTTTGCTTTGGCAAAAGTACAAATGGAGTTTACATAATGCTGCTCACATGTAAGTGCTGGCTGGAAACTAAACGATACAAATGTTTTTAATAAGCCCCAACCATTAACACAATTCCTTTTTTTTATTATTTCAGATAATTTTAAATCTTTGTTTTGCAGTACACACTATTGAATCCTTACTTTTAAGGCTCAATACATTTAAGTTACTCTTGTGTTCATTTCAGTGTAAGTTTGTGGCAACAAATGTAATACACACACCTCAAATCAGGTCTAAGTTAATTTAAAAAACCAGATCAAACTCAGGTAACTTCCTGAAGCGACAAAGCTGAAGTCTGAACAAGGCACCTTTCCCAAAGACAAACCACCTGTGTATAAAGCAGTTTTACAGTTACATGCTTTTTGAGTAAAGCACAGGATGGACAGAAAACAAATCTGTATCTGCACATACTGAATAGAATTTAATTCTGCAGGAACTGTGCACTGCTGTAAGTAAATAAAGACAAAAAAGGTTATTCCAAATATCTGAAACTCAAGTACCTTATCCAAAGCACCTACTATTAGAAAAGACAAATGAAATGCCTGTTATTCTGTGATTTTCTCCCTCAGTTTAATAAAGTAAAACTGTGACAGGAAACAAAAGTTTAAAAAAAAAACAAAACAAAATTAAAGCTTTGCTGCTAATGCTAAGAAAAGTTACTGTGATAAAGACACCACTTCTGTTTTATAGAGAGGAAAGAAATTTTAGAGGAAGAAGTTGGGGTACTACCACAATAACTTGCCAACATCCAAAGTGAGCCGTGCCAGATGCTAGATTTGGAAGTGACTGGCTCCCAGATCTGTACTCTATAATCAAGTATTTCATACTTGACTCTTTAACACTAATTAGAGAGTGAGGAATTCGACAGGATTTGGTGGAAGGCAAACAAATAATTTTGTACTTTCACACGCTAAAGAGAAAACAAAATGTGCACCTAACAGGAGAAGCATTAGTTTGTATTTGTTAAAAGCAGATGTAAAACATCAGTTCCTCTATGGACAGAAACAATTGGCTCTCTCATGTCTTCTCTGGCAGGCTCAAATAACCAGGCTGACACAGCTCTCTTTCATGAGATTCTTCCTACACATAAAATAGTTCCATATGTTTAAATGCTGAGTGGTTGAGTGAGCACAAAATTAATTCATTACAACAATGCTTTTCTATTGATTTTTCTTGTGCCTTAAGGCCTGGTCGATTACAGAACCCAAGCACAATTCAAACACTCTGCTTTGTCACATTTTTACATCCACTAGAAAGACTTCTACAGACACAAACTGGAATGGGAATGTTCATTTTAAAGATGGCACTGATCCTCCTAGTCCAGGCAGACCTGTTAACAGGCCACTCTTGTTAGAGTATTCAGATTATATGGGGTTCAGAATCTTGTTCTTGTTTGGATTTTGCACTGTTGTTTTTAAGGCATTGGCAACATCTCTGAAATGCAAGTGCTGCTGGCAGGGCCTGCATCTTAGGACCAGCAGGCCCTAATCCCTCACTGTGGGGATCAGCAACACATCACAACCCACCACCACCTTTCCCTCCTTCCTCACACACCTGGGAGCATCCATCAAAGAAATGTGTTTTCCTGAAAATTATGTCCCAGAATCTAATTTTAACACTCAGATGTTCAGATGGCTTCGGAGATTGCTTTTCAGCACTCACCTCTAGGACCTGACGGTACATAAATCTTCATTCTCTGTATCATCCTCCTTTTTTTTTGTATTCTCAGCATGCAATCCAAACAGGTTCATGAAAGGGCAAATAACTTCTCCTGTCACAGTCACTACATGATAGCACAAAAAACATTAGGAAAAAGTAATTTTGTAGAATTGCTTCCTATCATGTCCCATCACTCACTACTGAGAAGAGCAGGGAGATGCACAATGTGTTTTGAGAATATTGCAAGGTGCTTAACAAACGGTCACCAGAACCCTTTTGCAGACAGTTTTTGAAAAGCCAACTATCCACACATCACAGAAACCAAACACTGTCTCCTCCAGAGGACAGCACAATGGCTGCTCTACACCACCACTGGTCCACAGGGGAGCACTGCCCACCAACAGCTTCAGCACAGGCCCTGAAGGGCAGAAGTCACTGGTAATGTGCCATGCTGATTTTTATACCTCACTGCTTTTTGAGCAGGCAACTTCATTCAGAACAATAATTCCATCTGGAACTCAAGTTTACACCCTCTTTAAGTTGTGGATACTTTATTTACTTTATCTATTCTATTCTATTTAGAAGTACTGTTTCATTTGGCCACCTTCATGTGCTCTTGGGTTTACTCCACATATAGTCAGTGCTCCAATTAGAGAAAAGTATTTCAGTGGTCTCAAGCTCAGCAGGAGCCAGGAATCACTGCTTGGTCACAACACCTGTGATAGTTCATTAAGCTGATCCCAACAAAGCCACAGTTCCTGTTGGAACTGTGAAGCAAAATTCCTCAGGAAGAGCTATGACATGCAGATGAACAACCCTGAATATCAGTAATTTTCCACTAAGTATTAGACAACTTATTCCACAGGAGCAGGGAGTTAACTGCCTCAGGAGGAACAACCTGCTGCACAAAGCCTGCTCTTCTGTAAGACCACTGCATCTGAAATCATATTTCACAAATAAAAATGCAACTGAGTATGCAAACCCCAAGAACTACACATAACACTTCGGAAGATACATAGAAAGGCAGCACTGGCAAACAGTCAATTTTAAATAAGTGTCATATTCTGGATTCACAATTCACTCTCACACTGTTACTGCACAGCAAGATACAGAAGGCAGTTTAAATGAAAAGTATAATTCCTAACACAAGTGACCTTGATGTTTTTGTCAGAGAAGCAAGGTGAAATTGGAAGCTCTGCTGAACACAAATATGGCCCAGGTCAGCTCTGCTGGACCTGTGCTGAGTGGCCTCAACATACTACTGAGTGCTCCCTGGTGACCTATGGATCAGCACAGGAGGATGTGATTTATCCTTGCTTTAGGAGTTGCCCATCAGTTAAACACTCCTAAATCCTGGCATCCATGTTAACTTAACGACTGCTATAAAAAGGGTACACGTTGTTCTGTAAATTGGAATCAAATGAACAATCCTGCCACATAGGAAGGGATGACTAAGCCACACAAACAAACTGATAGCTTAGCTTTCTGAAGGGAGATTTTACTTGATTAAATTATTCTCTTGACTTTTGACCTATCCTAAAACCCTATAAAAGCATTTCAAATTGTCAACCCCCCCACATGTACAGATTTTAACATCTCTAATTTCAACTGTGCATACTATTCATCTCCTTTTTCCTACAAAAGAGCTCAGAGCTGAAGCTAGAGCTGCTTCTATCCCCCTTCATCTCCTACTGAAGACAAAATATCAAAATCATTAAAGGCCCTCCCACACAAAGAAAGGAACATATGGAGACAAAACTATCAGTTTATAAAGTTCTTTGCAGAAGTGTAGAGATACAGGAGTAAAATTCCTTCCTACTGAAATCAGTGGCACTTTAGGCATTGGCTTAAATTAAAGCCAACTCTGTCCTTACTTCTCACACAGTGTCAGTTTGATAAGAAAAGGCAGTCAGTGCAAGAATACTGAGCAGCCACTGGTTTCCAGATTGGAGTTATCAGTGTTCTGTACTTGCACAGCATGAATAACAAAACCTCACTGAGAACTCACTGTAAGAAAAATCCATTTAATTTTCATCTTTCCTTTACCATCTTAAAGACGTATGAAATACCTGAAAGCAAGTTAATGAACAATTCTTACAAAACTACATAAAGAAAAAGTGCCCAACAGAGACTTGGACCCATGTCCACAAAGGTGTAGTTTCTTTGGCCTAAAGACAGATAAGCATCTGAGACCTTCAATAATCTCAGTTGCAATCCTTTGCTGATAATTACTAGGGAGAAATTTTTATAGCCAACATTTTTCAAGTGACTATAAAACTTATCTTTAAGAGTAGGATTTAGGAGACTAATCAGCCCTTTTATATTGATTTAAAAAAATACTGAAAACTATCTAGATTTTCCAGAGAAGCATTAAAGCCAGTGATTTATTTTGCTATCCGATTTAGCTGAAACTCATCACTATCTCTGGAGTGAGAGGTACATATTGTTTAGCATCCAAATCAGAACAGATTTTTTTTTACTGAAACATAAGCCCAGGTTCCCAACCTTAGTGGTTGTAAACAGCTCTGAATGAGCCAATGCAGTGCTGCCTTCCCAGGTTTGCCAAGACCTCTGCTCTCTGCCATCCTCAAACAGCTGCAGTATTGAGCAGACCAGGCTGTTCACGCTGCCTTTCAGAACCCCCAGGACAGCAGCCAAGCACAGAAACACTATTACTCCCCTTCCTCCTTGCTACTAGGCTGACTTGTAAAAGCAGAATCTAGAATAATTCCCACAGGAGATGAACCTAAGAACACAGAGACAAAGCACAGAAATATTTTCTTTCACCAAACAGTTCCTTTCACCAGCTGAGCAGAGGATGCTCCAAAAAAAACCCTGCTTCTTAGTGGCACATATGGAAGCTGGATGCCTTGGATGTGCTCCAAGCACAGTAGTCTGCTGAGAGTCCCTGAATGTCACCAGCAGCTGGGACAGGTTTTACCATCAGGGCTGTGCCCTCCTGTGCCATCTCTCTCCCCAGCAGACTCTGGGTAATGAATGGCACTCATAAAAGCATTCAGCTCATAATTCAATACTACAGGAAGTCCTTGGTTCAGTGGGCATCTCCACACTTCCTTTCTTTACAGTTTGGGCAAGCAGCTCAGTTAGAAGGTCTAAGCACCAGAAATATACATTTGTATTGCTTTTAAGCACAAGTTTTATAATAATGCATTGAATCCTGTATCAATAAAAACCTACAGAAGAGTCATTAACAGTGGCAGCTAGCTCTCCTTTATGGTTTTATCAAGACAACAATTTGATTGGCTTCAAAATAGAGAAAAAAATATAAAAGGCTTAGGTCTGTCAAAACATTCTTTGACTGGTGTAGTCCTTCAAAAAATCCATACAGATTTTGTGTTTGCCAGCCTAATTAAAACTAGTTAGTTGCACCTCAGAAATGGCAGATGATTCTTAAGTAATCATCCACTAAGTAACTAAAAAATGAAGATTGCTGCTTAAAATATTTTAGGAAACAATTTTTCATAGTACAAAGAGATACAAAACATTTTTCTTTAGGAAAGAACGTAACAGACTGTGCTTAGTTCCCAAAGGATTGTTCTTTCCATGAGCACTTTTTTCACAATAGTTTTTGTTATCTCATTTCTATACACACTGAGAGAATCCAACATCTTACACATTGCACAGGATCTGCTAATGTGAGGCAGGACTTCAGAGAGACATATTTAAATATTTGAAATTAATATTATTTTATTTGACTTTAAGCCCCTGAAGAAGAGCTCATTACTGCAGCACTGCTGTTAGGTGGAATTATAAGAGGAAAGAACCAACTATTTCATCTAGCCATAGGCAGGAAAATCATCACAATTAACTACAGGAGGAATGGTGAGGTCACCCAGGGAGTTCCTGAAGGCTGCACTTTGGGATGGGACTCGTTCCTCTCCTCTGAACCATGTAGGAAAGTTCAGGTTCTAGACTAGGTAATTAAAAGCAAATCAAATAAGCCATAAGCCATAAATACAGTCTGGTCAGAGTACAGTCACCAATCCCTAATAGCCAGTGGTTTTGATACTCTACTTCATTAGAATAAAGGAAATATGACACAATTTGAACCAGTGCAATGTGCTCACATGCAGTGAATGTTAGGCATGGAAGATGCAAGCCAGATGAAGAAAATGTTTTAAACCCTCTGCAAGAATTTATGACAGAAGTCTTTACAGCCAGACCAGTTCTCTCTATACTAACCCGTGGTTTGCTTGGAAATTTTAAGTTTAGGGAAAGCCACAGAATCACAGAATCTCCTGAGCTGAAATGGACCCAGAGAGATCAAATGCAAGTCCTAGTTCTGCACAGGACAGCCCCAAAAATCACACCACGTTTCTGAGAGCGTTGTCCAAACACTTCCTGAACACACACAGGCTTGATGCTGTGACCACTGCACTGGGAAGCCTGTTCAGTGCCCAATCACCCTCTGATACCCAACCTAAACCTCCCCTGACACAGCTTCATGCTGTTCCCTCGGGTCCTGGGACAGGTCAAAGTGGTTAAATTAGTTTAATCTGTCTGCAGTAAGGATGGCTTCCTTTCCTGACAGGGAGCTCTGGGTTCCTCTGGGACATGAGATCAAAGAGCTGTCCTCCTGTTCTCTCTCCCTGCTCCACTGATCACAACATGCAGATCTTTATCAACAGACTGAAATAAATTGTTCATAGAAACAATTACATCATTAGTAAAAAGACAGATGCACAAATCCTTGTTCTTTTAAAGATAACAATGTCACACTCTAAAATAAAAAACACATGGGATCTCGGCTTAAAAGCTGATGAAAATCAGCATGCAGGAAATAGTCCGGGGGAAAATAAAAAGATGAAGGAAAGCAAGAACTTCCTTGCAACAAAGGAAACGTCAGGGTAGTACGAAAGACTCCAAACCTGCCGCAAACTAAGCGGAGAGAGATCTCAATTCCCTGTCCAAGGTGACGGCACCAGAGAGGCACAGGCAGGGATGCTGCCCTGCCCTTCCCAGAGTCACAGCGGGCTCGGGGGCTCTGCAGGACCCCTCGGGAGACCGGGCTCCGCCGAGGCGGCCGGGAGGCACCGCCGGGGGCTCTGCCCGGGGCTGGGGTCCCACCAGCTCCCCACGGCCGCTTCCCTCGGGAGCCCCCGGGAGCCGGCCCAGCCCGCTCCGGCCCCGCCGCCAGCAGCCCCCCGGGCTGGCCTCCCCTCGGCGGC
>VZRF01012856.1:190780-204157 GCA_013396875.1 Vireo altiloquus | reverse complement strand
GGCTAAGCGTCGCCGGTGGGTGTGGCCTGAGGGAGGGGGCGGAGCACGCTGTGAGGGCGGGGAGGGCGGTGCCCCTGGGCGGGCCCGGCGTGAGGGACGGGCGGTGGCCGCGAACCTTTCAGCGCCTGGTCCGCGCCCGGCTCCGGCCCGGGGAGCCCCAAGACTTCCCCTGCCGCTGGGTCCTTCGCGACCCTCGTGCATCGGCATCCCCAAAAGTGTTTTGGAAGTGAGAATGAGCCGCTTGGTCAGTACTAAGGGCTGGGGAACGATCACAGGTCTATGTTCACCACAAAATGTGCCTTCTGTTTCTCGAGTCATTGCTCTCTATCCCTTTGCAAGGTTGGGCAGGTGAAATTCCCGAGCTGCTTCTGTAGCACTGATGAGAACAGGGGCAGTGGAAGGACTGAAGTTTGGCGGCCGTGGAGCCCCTCAGAAGCGCTACACGTTGTTGTGTCTGTGCTGTGTCTTTGGAAGGCAATCTAATTAATTGTGACTGGAAATTTCACCCAAATACAGCCGTTTTGGACGACATGCTTTTCCATGGATTCAGCTATACACAACTGTGGAGAATCTGTAGCCAATAACTGAACAATGCACCAAATGTGGGAAACCAGCCCGGTTTTGGCCACAATAGCTCTGTGCCTTCAATACTGTCATTCTGGTATGGCAATGCTGAAGTAAATGAACCAAACAGCCCCCACATCTACAGTTCCTTGGAAAATATCTAATTGCTTGTATAAGTTTTTTCTTTCCAACAGTGAACACCCACCTGTTTTTTCCAGAGCAGCACAACTGGTCTATATGAAACATGCCAGGAAGCCAAGTGGGCGATTGTCTGTGCTGTTTATTTTTGTTTAAGTATTTTATGGAGATGGCAGACTATACAAACAAAATGGAGATATCAGTAATCTTAAAGTATTCAGCAGCAATCAGTAGGATTTGTTATTCGGAGGACAAGCTCTGTACTTACCTCCCATTGAAATTGCCCCTACTTGACAAATTTTCTTAAGGGTCGAGAAAATAGTAAGGCTTTTGCTGAAAAAATAGCTGAAATTATTCCCTTTAAACCAGAAAAAATTGGTGCATGGAAGAAGTGATTTGAAAAATCCATTTGCTGTAGGCATGCAGTGTTTTCTTGAAGTCCTTAATAGGTGGAAACTCCTCTGTTCTGTTATTTTGTGCCCTGTTCCCTACCTTCCCTGAATATATTGCTGTTAGTAATGAATACTTAAGTAACAGCACTATTGCTCCTTCTCTTGGCAAAATGTGTGACTTTTTAAGAAATAAGTTTCTAAGCAAAAATACTTTCAGTGTATTTATTTGCAGAAAGCAAGTTTATGGAATATTTTGGCAGCAACTCAGCACAAAATGCCAGTCTAAAGAAGTAACTAAGGATGAGAGGCTGAACTGTTTGGACACTTATGAATGGGGACAGCACCTGCTCAAATGTCTTCTTAAACCTTTTATTGAAGTGTGATATCACACTTTCAGCTAGTAAAGTTTTCCTCTCACTTTTCAAAGGGCAGTTGACAGCACTGGAAAACTTCTCTCAGCACACATAATTTGCAGCATTGATGGCAGATATTAGGCTGGATGAACAAGGATTGCCTCTCACAGTGGTACAGGATGGGCCATATCTCCAGCTAACAAGCCTTGTTGAAAAAAGCTCTGCAGCCAATGATGGAAAGCTGAAACCAGGTAAAAAGAACCAATAGTGATATTAAAATTTAATAGCATTGAAAATATCCTTGTTCTGCATTTATGCCTTGAGCCTGTCTCTGATTTATTTACACTTACGCAGATCAAAAGAAACTCAGTTTAAAATTACAGTGAAAAGAAACTAGCACAAACTGTATAAAGCTCAGTGCCAGCATTCCACTGTGATGAAATACCTGTGATCTTAAAATAGCTGATATGACTGTTCCATAATCAGATCAAGATTTAAGTCTATACATTGTTCTCCAGCAAAAACAGATTTCCTATACACCAGCAGATTTTTCCAAAAAATATTTTGACTATTACATTTATGTAGCAACTAAACTTGAATAATGTAATTCTTTATTCAGTGCATTATTGTTCAAGTAATTTCACTCTACAAGTAACACAAATCTTCCCAAGGCTTGAAATTAATTTGCCTCATTGTTTGCTTTTTATTTCTGTTTATTACACAGAGTAGTAATGAAGTGGCAATGGACTAATCTCTGTGCTTTAACAATCCACACAGGTGTTCATTTGCTGAATGTTTTAAACATGAAATGAACCATATCAGTACTAGCAGCCTATTACCAGTTATTGAAGGCTTCTTGTGGAACATCTGACACCTGTATTAAACTTGAAATTGAAAGCTCTGTAAATGTGAGTGCTCCACATGGGTCCCCAGCCCAATTACATTAAACTCATGAACTAGTTTGGGGACGATGCTAGGCTATGGTAATTGTCAGCATGAAATAGTCTCTAACACTGAAATCTATGAAGCGAAGACTGAAGTGTAATGAAGTAATTCAGAAATTTACTGGCTGTACAGTGAAAATGCATATCTTTAAATTAGAATAATTTTCCTAGCAGTGCCTTTATAGTTTGGGCAGTCCTTTCTTCAGAACTAGAAGCACCATTGCTTGATGAAATAAAAACCATCAAGTGGAGCTCTTAGCCTCTTCTTAGGAAAAAGGCTTTGCACTTTTGATCTGAGTATAAAAATCAGTGGAAAAATCTAGAGCACAAATTTGAACTTAATACTGATTCATTATTATATTCTTAGGACATGATAGCTGATCCATTCCCTGAAAAAAAAATCCCTTTGATTTACAGAAGTATATATATGATACTGATTGTGTTGTTGGTTTGGGTGGGTTTGGGTTTTTTCACGTCTATAATCAGAATACTAATCATTGAATATTAAGAATCTGCATCACTGAAACTAAGTAGTTCTATTTGCAACGATTTGAAGAAGGCAAGCTCCAAAAGCATTTTCAATAAAGGAATCAAATTATTTACAGCATGGGATATGTTTGATTTACTGCAGCAAGTACAGAAAGGTTTAAAGTGGGTTGAGGACTTGTAACAAGTAAGATGCACAAATGCACTGATCAGGAGATTTTCTTGCAGTGAATTAGATTTAATCTTTATGGACTTTTTTCCCCCCAGTTGATTAAGATGAGGATAATCCATAAAGTTTCAAACAGGAACCTAAAAGAACAATTTTATTACTGCTTCTAGCATGAACGAGCTGGTGCCACTGCTAAAGGAGGTACTAATGTCTTAAAATCCTACAGTTACTCACCAAACTGGCACGGAGGCATGCACATCCTATTCTCCATGCCTGCAAGGAGACACAGGGCTGCATAGTATGTGTGTCTCTTCAAAATACCTTCAGTGGTGCAAGAAGGCATCTCCATAAAAATCTTCAGTGGCTGCTTCCTGCTGGAATGCCTCAGCTCCTGCTCAGCCCCTGGCCTCTCCTGACAGGGTCTTGCAAGGTGCCCATGTTGGTTGTTCTGACATTCCCCTTCCTGCCTCCTCTGTGAGCATAAATTCTGGGTGGCAATAAAGCCCCTGAAGTCAGAGGTCATGTCCATGTAATGGCCACATGCCAAGACAATTACAAGCAGCTGATGGTACCAGGATGGAGCCTTCCACAGTCCCATCTCTTCATTCATGCTTCAACAGCAGTGATCATCTGTTATGTATTTATTTTTTTACATTGACTGAAACTCACCTTGTTTCTGCATTGTAGCTTTTACCTCCAGTGTACAGAGCCAGACTTAACAGCCTTTTATATACCACTTTAAGTGAAAAAAACTCCAACACAAAATGTATGAACCCAGCACTTTATTTGGTGAGTGCAAGCTCATAATTACTCCAGATTAATTTTCTGAAAGAACTGAATTCATAAATAATGAGTTAGTAGTAATTCATTTAGAACACAGGTGACTTAGAGCTCAGGTCCATCTTCAATCTGCATCCCAGATTTGTTTTTACAACTCATCAAGAAAAGGAGTATTTCCCAGCTCCCCAGTAGCTGCCATTGATTTCTTCCCATTGATGAACTTCTTTGCAGCCTGAAATTAAATCGGGAAAGTGGATGTGAGGAAATATTCACTACAACAGAGTTCATGCTACTCATAGCACCAGCTTCAGGTTACTAAAACAAAGAACAAATCCTGGCACTACTATAATTTTTCATCTTGTAAAAAATCCTCCTTTTGCTGGATAAACCTAAATGCTTTGAAGCTGCTCTTTACTTTATAATCTAAACAAAAATGGTAGATTGACAGTTGGATATAAAAGGAATAAACTCTAAAAATGGTTGTTCCTAGAATAATTATTACACCATAAAATACAGTGGATCTCTCATTAGTACTCCAGCTATTGCAAATTGCTGCTGCAATACCAGTAAGCAATGACTGTGAAAAAACAAATTTTGTATCTTGGAATTTGCCTTTATGATGGATTTTTAGAAATTTGCTTCACATATATGCAACAAGGTAATGTTCAGTAGCAATGAAGTTACATCAAGTTATCACTGAAAGCCTAAATGTTTTATTAAACACACCCATTATTCCAGACTCAGCAATCCTAGAAACCTTAACACACAGAATCACCTGCAATTGGAATTAACATTAAGTTTTCCATGAATATTAGTTGGCAGTTTTGGTAAATTTAAGTGAAGAAGACGAGAATTTTACATAATTCCCAGCTACACTAATTTTACAGTGTATTGGATTAAAGAGTCTTCTGTTAATAAAGTGAAGACATCAAAAGATACCCAGCTGGGATTTGTAAATGAGCTGCCTTCTCTATTTTTAAAGATTGTGTATGTGTGTGTTTATAAACACACAGAAACGAGCATCAGTTTGCCATAAAAAACACAACCCAGTGATTAAGGAACACCTGTAGATGCTGACACATACTTACATTCACAACATCAGCAGTGCCTACAGAGTCGATTTTCTGAGCAGCAACAGATGGGGACGTGTGTGTGCCAGAAACCAGCGCCTCAGAGCCAATTTCATTCAGTAACCCTTTTGAGGTCTCCACTGACATCAAAAAGTTGGCTTTCAGCTGATTTCTGCCATCAAACAAAGCATCAAGAATGAGCAACCTTGTAAGTCCTGCTATTACCCTCCCCACCACCCCATAAATACAATGAGGTTTTGGTCCTTTTAAACTTTTCAAGACTCCATTTTGAAAGGTTTCCCTTTCCTAACAGGGAAGGATTCCACGGTTGGGAAAGAGGCACCACGAACAGACCATAAAAAAGCATAAAAAAGACAGGTACCTGAACACCTACTGCCTCCCCACACAGTCAGAAGATCTCTAGCTCAGGATTTGTTTCTGTCTGAAGTAACTAATGCAATCAGACAAACGATCAAGTTTAAACCTAATTTTCTCATCAAAAACAGATGCATGCAGAGCAATTTTGTCCTAAGTGACAAAGAAGCAGTGAATGTAAAAGGTCAAGCTCCTCCTGTAATAGTTACTCCTGTAATATTTCCACGTTTTGTTAAAAGACAAAAGTGAGTTAATGTTTCTTTTGTTTTTTGCAGAATCACTGTTACATATGAAAACCTTATTTTTATAAGCCAGTCCTCCTATTCTGAAGATAAAAAGATAGAAAATTATTTATTCTGATAGCACATTATTGAGTAGCTTGGTATTTCTGATTGACTTGTCAGACTTTGCAAATAGAACTGACTGGGTTTGGGGTTTTTCTTTTTCAATAAAGGAAAAAAAGGAACATAGGAAATATATGAAGCTGTTCCAGAAGGGAAACGCCTAAAAAAAAATAAAAAAGAAAAATAGCCACAGCAGTTCTGTAACTCCCTAATACTAGGCAGCTTTGTTAAAAAAACCAAAAAAACCACAAAACCCACAGCACACAAAACAAATCATGCCCACTATAAAAGTCCAGTAACTAAGGCAGAACCAATTATTGCCTAGGCTATCATATTTTTGTGAAATTATGCTTTACAGGAGTCTTTGTATTTTATACATGCGACAGACAATATTTTCATTTTGCTACTTGAGTCTGTACTATACTGCTGTATTGCAGTTTTAAAAGCTCACTGCAGTTTAACACTACTTGGAGACCCTTCCCCCAAATATTCCCAGGGGCATGAATTTCAAACACTTGATGTAACATCACTAATTCAGTGCTTTACACTTGCAGACCCTCATTACTCTTTTTCTTTGAAGGTGGCACAGATTGCTTATTATAATTGTTTTGGGAATTGCTCAGTGTAACTGTAAAGGGAATTACTTAAATAATGCAATTTAGGATTCTAATTCAAATACATCTTAGTACTACAGAGTATGATTAAAACTACAGCATCTGCTGACACTTGCTAATTTCTTACATTGAAACTATTCAGAAAATATTAACACTTCTCTAACAAGTTTTTATTAGGAAATAAGAGATGGAGAATCAGTACATCTTTGAAGAAGAATATTGACAGAGGCTCAGTTTTAATGCAGGACTGTGGGCAGTTCCCCATGGAAATAATTACAGGATAAGCTCTGCTGTACAGAATAGTCTAAGTGTTTGACAAGTAGCTGCATGTTAACAAACTTCTCTCTACAGCACAAGAGTTTTTACACACTTACTTTGCTGTTGTGACATCAGCATCAGTGACACCACCCTGAGCAACTGCCTTTACCTGGTTCAAAGCAGCTTTAATGACCTGAGGAAAATGAAATCACTTAAGATTTATTCCCATATTCAATTTCAACAGTTATTTCTACTATCTGACATCTTGGAAACTTCAAAGGGCAGAGCAGCTGACAATGTGAGGACTGCCTGCCTGAACACGATTCTGAGCACTTTTATAAAAAACTAAAAGCAGTGTAATGACTGCCCAAAAATGCACAAAAACCAGTGTGGATTTTATCTGCACCACAGCATTACTTTATGTGGTCCCACCATTTTTCCTGAAAGTGTTCAGTTCTGCCAGCTTCAAGAGACAGCATGTTCTTCATCATATACTTAGGCTTACAAATGTAAATCAGCAATCACAGTCAGCAACTCAAGGCATTTTACTAACTCAAATTTGTATCATGCATCTGTCCTTCCCACAAAGCAAGTCTCGCTCCCAGCTTACAGAGCTAAGTCCTAACTGAACATGCAGCATTCCTATACAGGAAGCACACAAAACAAACTTTTTTTTTTTCAGATGAATCAGTCACTATCTCAAATCAAAACACTACTTTGAAGGTTGTGTTGTTAATACTTAAATTCTAATCAGCAACTCACCTCCCCAGCATTTGGAGCCTGGGCTATGGTGTAAATCCCAAAGAGCCCAGAATCAGAGTAATTAACATTAAATGCGGAAACCTGCAAAACAAACATCATCAACTGTTTCTAGTATCAGAGTAATTCAGCATCAAGCATAGGAAAATAATTACTATTAAGATCTAAGATACTGTAATTCAAGAAGTTAAACTCCATCTGTGCTGAGGAAAGATCACACTGGAAGCCCTTCACTGATACACTGTAATGCAAGAACGAACTAATGAAGATTCTAGCTGAAGGCAGTAAGCTCTCAAAGATAATACATGTTTTATTTGAAACTCAGAATACAGTAATCCTCTGAACTTACATCAAATGGCTGGCTGGTTGCTTTAGCAACACCCTGGGTCAGTTTGCTGGTAACTCTGCTTCCCCTCTTGACAAGGGGCCCAGCACCTAAAACATACTGAAGGACACTGAAGGCATTTGCTTCATTGCTCCCAACAGCAGCTCCTTCTGTTACAATAGCAGCATGGACGAGCCTATCACCAGTCTGTTTCCTGATTTCTCCTGGAAATACAACAGAATAAAAGGTAATACAGTGTTGAATTAGAAACTACTGTACATTCAGAGGCACGGAAAAGAAACATTTCCCTTTAACAAGAGAGAAGCCAAGGCTTGAAGTTACTGCATGTCCACTCATGAAGGCAGTATGAGGCTCCAGGTAATTTTAAAAAGTCCTTTATATTCAATATTTTTCTTGCTAACACAAAACCCAGTACCTTATTGTACCTTATCTGAACCTGATCCTAAACCATAGAGGGTGTGGGATGATAAAACTCAAGAGTCTCCACATAACAAATACCCAGAAAAATAGTGTACCTTCTGCTCCTAATAATATTTATGCTGTCTTATAGAAACTGAAGTTGTTCCAGTCAAATCTTAAATGTTGGAAAATTTCTTTTTCCCCTTCATGTCTTTCCAGAGACATCTGGTACCCCAACTAAACAACTGCTATTGGTAATAGTACAAGATACTGCTCTGAAAGAGGTAAACCTTGCTTTGACTTACCAAATTTACCACATCTTCCCTAAATAGGAATCCTACCTCTACTTCCTGACAGCCCTTAAAATACTCTTACAGGAATCTTACCAAAACTGCCAAGAGAAACCATATGCCAGGGGTTTTTTTCACTTTATAGAAAAAATGATGTTGCAGGTAAAACTTTGTTGAAGAGCTGGGTTCAGTTTTATCCCAGAACTTCCAACAGTGGAAACTTCTGCTTTTTTAAATGGGATATGCATCTGAGCTGTCACTTCCAACACCCAGCATTTTGTGCAACTCCATAGTTTTCAGTTGTAACTTTGAAAACTACTACATTTATAAACAGAAAATCAGTCACTCAGAATAGATACAAGAAACATCCTTACCCCCTCTATAAACAGCCTTTGCACCAGGAGCACCAGCTCCACCTCGGATGTTTAGGAATTGCTCTGCAATATGCTTTAGGGTAGAGTGGTTTATACCTGCAATACAACAGTTACAAGTAAGGCAATGACATTGAAAAGCTACAGCAGTTAAACAGAAGTGTTTGTAACCTATGGTAACATTTTACTTCTACAGAGAACTCAAATTTCTCCAGCAGTTTTCCCACATGACCTGCAGTGCTCACTCAGGAACATACATACCTATTCCTACAAGAGCCATTCTCGAACTTGTGAAATTGTTCTGTACAAAATGGTGAAGCTGCAACAGTAAATTCACATTTTAGGGTATTTTGTTTAAAGAACAAAAATCATGCGTGTTTCTGACATAACCCCTTATACTTCTTAAAGCAAATTCCAAAGCTTCCAAAAGGAACTGTCCATTGAATGTCATTTTATTGCATTCCCCAGTGACAAAACCCTTTTCCACAAGAACACCTGCATTTCACTGACAGCCTTACACCAAGAGAAAGCACTGACATTAACCATCTCTCTAAATGTGAATGTGATTTCTGTACACAGTACTAAAAGCTGCACGGAAATAAATTATTTTAACACCAGATCAATAAGGTAGTAAATACTGACTGTATATATACGAAATTAATTTTCCCTCACAAGTGCCACCATCCACTCCTGACAAAAAACCGAAACAGATATATAACACAGTAACAATAACCCTACCTGCTCAGAAGTGATTTTTCCAATTCTGTAGTCTGGACAATACAAGGGGTTTGCCAGAGCATTTTTATAAGCCGCAGCATGCAAGTTTTCCAGGACTCCTGAGAGGAACAAAGTTTCAAAAGATTAACTTAAGAGCCACATGTAGTGAAGATTATCAATGAAACTAAATGAAGGAAAGCTGTGGTCCACTTTAAGGCTTTGTGACATGTCTCATCTATCTCCCTACTCAGATGAAGGATGCTAGTGTCTTCAATTCCCTTCTCCTTTTTTTTTTTGCATTCCAATAGCACTCTAGTAATTCCTGTTTTGTATTCTCCTTGTATTCATTCATACTTTTTTGTCAAGAGAAAGATTCCTTTCTTCATAGTTTTTTCCACATTTTTTCATTTTGAAGGAACTCCCACAGAGCCAATATAGTGGATCAGAAAATACACTTACCAACTTGGGGATTCTGAAATGCAACTGCTTTATCAACTTTTAATTGTGGCTGAAGTTCAGCTACTTCCCATGGTCTGAACTCTGGTGCTGTGGTGACATTCAGAAGATACTCCATTATGGTATCACTAGATAAAAACCATTACAAAGGCATTAAGCACAAGTAACACAAACTTCTTCTGCAGTTGAAAGCACTTCAAAGTAATCTGTAAGGAATGCATTAAAATAAAAATGCATTACTCAAGCCAGAGCAGTTATTAGCACTGCTGTACAAAGTAGGATCATTCAGCTTCAATTCTGTAGCATCTGTGTGCTCAGTAACGTGACAGAAGCTGAATATTAATATAGTAATTTACTGATTTATTACAAAAGAATGAGAATAGATATTCCTCCCACCCTGTAAAATGACAGGTCTTCACTACCAAGCAGTTTGTAAAGGCAGAAATTCCCTTTATAGCCCATCCAGATACCTACACATAGTTTCGCAGACATTCAACAGAGTAAGCCATCTTCTCTCTTGTTGCATGCACACTACATGAGAAAAAAAACCAAAATCCATTTCAGCAAAGAACACAGAAGTGAATTTTCACACATATTCCCCATTGATCAAATTCATCAGCAAGATACAGACTGGAGTAACTACTTAACCTTGAATCTGTTTGGGATGACTGTTTAAAGAAGTGATAAACACACACACAGTAGAAATGGACGTAATTAAAACTCACATCTTCAGTATTCAAGTAATAATAAGTGTCTAGTGACCATCAGAATTTAAGATGCCACAATAATTCAAGGTAAAACAGCAAATAATGGCTGAATAGCAAAACTTGGAAGAAAAACGTGTGTATGTATTAAACAAAGCAATTTAGAAATTACTCTCTTTGGGCAGAAAACACAGTTGATCATGTCCTTTTACTTCAACATGTTTCTTATTGACAGGACCAGAAAAGGGTAGAGTCTCAAGTCATAAACCAATATTTTTAACCAAATTCTAGATAAAAAGATCGTACTGGATGATTTCAAGATACACTGAAAGAAAGCAGGCACAGTGAGATCCCTCTTATTTCTCTTAGTTTTGTTTTCTAGGCTTAAAACCCTCAAATCACAAAAGCCAACTACTGTCTGTACTGTTCTCAAGCTTGCAGTAGGAGTAATATCTATTCACAAAAGATGGAGGAAAAACAAAATCTACTGACTTTAGGCAGTTTATTCTCAAAATCTGAAAAGGCAGAAAGAAAAACTTTCTAGACAAATTATACTTTTTCCATGTGCACAATATTTATATTTTGTTCATTGAAAAATGTTTTTAAAATACAAATCATGAGTGCACCTTTGAAGCTTAACACAACAAGAAGTACAAGGTGTTCCTTGACAACATTCAGTATTCAAGTACCACTTCCACACTGAGCTTATCCACCTACACGTTGTTGTGCTTGTTGTCTTACACTTCCTTGAGTCACAGAGCTCATGTGCATCTCACCAACACAGATTATATTTCTATGTGGTTACAAACCTCAGGCTGCCCCCAACAGCTTCAATGCCACGAGTGATCCGGAAGGAGGAGGCTCCTTTAGTAGTCTATTAGAACAAATATCAAAAAAAAAAAAAGGAACTTACAATTCTAGCTATTTAAAAAAATCAGACTTTGAGTTGATGGCAGCAATAAGAAAAACTACTCAGAAATATTCCCCACATGCACAAAATTGAGTTTGTATCAGCCACCTGAACTAATTTTTACTGCAGCTTAAATGAGTTATTGTGCATAACTGAATATAGATATACTACATATATCTAGTTTAAGACACCAGAGGAGAGCATAATTATAAATAACTATTATTTCCCATCTTCCAGGAAGCAGTAAGATTTCTCCTGCACTGAACCACATAACCAAGTACCACTGTACATTGTTCTCCACTTTGTAAGACCTCTTACATTAAATTTTACCATACCAGTTATTTTTGCAATAATAAATCTTTGACCATTTTGCCTACTGTCAGCATAATAACAGAGGCTATAAACACCTACCAAATTAGATGCAAGACGAAGCAGGTGAGCAGTTCCCAGGTTACTGGTGGTTTCATATCTGCTGCCTGTTTTAATAAACACACCAATTCTTGAAGTTGGAGAATAGTTTTCCAGAGATGCAATAACTAAGCCATTTGGTAATTTTGTGATCTGTATTAAAAACAAACAAACAAACAAAAAAAGCTTTATTTTCATTCAGTGTAAGTATTATCACAGCTCTGCTTAAACTGAGTTTTAAAAAATAAATTAAAAAGTGAGGGAAAAAATACCCCTGTATTTTTATACTGACCTCAAGATCCTGAGACTCTGGAGGTAATTTCACTTTTGCTGCAGTTGCTGAAGATAAAACTCTAGGAGCTACTTTAAGTGAGTAAAATCTCTTCTAGAGGAGAAAGCATAAGAGAATGGATTTCCTCAATTAGTTCATTACATTTCCTTATATACTGAAAAAGAAACTAATTTTAAAGTAGAAATACAATGAAGGACTTCAAACACTGGAGTAAAAACAGTGATTCCCTTGTAATAATCCTCTGATTACTTTTTCCATCAGTCAGGACTTGTGACTTACACAGCCTGACTGGCACAGGCTGCCCAGAGAAGTTGTGGATTCCTCATCCCTGGAAATGTTCAAGGCCAGGCTGGATGGGACCTGGAACAACCTGGTCTAGTGAAAGGTGTCCCTGCCCATGGCAGGGGCCTGGAATGAGATCATCTCTAAGGTCCCTTCCAACCCAAACCATTCCATGGTTCTAGGATTCTAATAACCAGCAGCAGTCCTTCACATGTTAGAGGTGAATATCACAAGAGCCCTGCCTGCAGCAGCGGCAACAGCAATGACAAGAATATCGATTTCAAATCTGAAATGCTATTAATTTCCACCCACTTTAGAAACTGCTTATACTAGTAAATTTACATATTACTCTTGTTTTCACATTAAAAAATAACTTAATTGCAAGACATCTCAAAGCCGAGTGACAGAAACACCACTGTAGTGTGCTGTAAGGATGCCAGTGATGTAACTCCCATTGCTTTAACGGAGTCCAGTGTATGAGTCTAGGACAAACTTCTTTCTTCCCCCACCAAGGATTTGGAAAGATACCCAATTTTAACCCCTAAGTCTACTTCTTTATGAACTACTACTGCATATCTAAACGTGACTCACAAACACTCACAAACACGCACTCAGAGCTCGGTCATTCTCCACCCCACTCGAGCGCATTTGCAGGGGAGATCCAACACAGGATCTACCTCAGCTGTCCGCCGGCTCCGCGAGAGCCTCTGGGCAGGACAAGCCCTCTGCATCCTCCCCGCCTCCGGGACACGCCAAGCCCCAATGCCAAGGGCACCACCTTGTCCCAAGCAGCTGAAGCTTCTCCAGCGCGGCGGGATCCCTTCCCCTCCCTTCTCTCCGTGCCCCGTCGGGCGCTGCCGGGGCGGCTCTGGCAAAGCCTCGGGCACGGCTCGCTGCGCGGCGCTCCGGGCCCGGCCCGCGGCCTGCCTGACCTTCAGCCGCCGCCCCGCTCCGCC
>VZRF01012856.1:81093-190740 GCA_013396875.1 Vireo altiloquus | reverse complement strand
TCATTGTCCCGCGCCCCTCGGCTCGGCCCCGGCCAGGACAAGATGGCTGTCCCGGAGGAAGACTCCGCCTTCCCGGCACGCCCCGCGCCGCGCTGACCTTCCAGCGAGCGAGCCCCGAACTCTACTGCTCCGGAGGGACGGCGCGCCGGGCGGCGACAGCGCCACCGCGCGGGCACCGGGGCTGTGCGCTCCCTCACGGGCACCGGCCGGACCCTGCGGGGCGCGGGTACCGGCGGCGGCGGTCCCTGGGGAATGGGCTTCGGGAATGTGCTCCGGGAATGTGCCTCGGGAATGTCCCTCGGGGTAGAGCCACGGGGCGCGGGTCGCGGTGGCAGCTGCCCCTCTGTCAGTCCCTCGGGGCGCGGGGTCCCGGGGTGGCTGTGCCCAGCCTATGTCAGAGCCGTTCCCAGGCGTTCGCAGGCTCTTTCCCCGAGCGCTGCCTGGGTGAGGCGGGACAGCGGCGGTGCCTGCGGGGGCGGCAGCTCCCGGGCCGCCGGAGCTCCCCTGGAGCAGGATTTTAGCGGGGACATCGCGGGGTGTTCACCGAGCCCGTGAGGGACGCGGAGGCGGAGCCGGGAGCGGCGGGGCGGTTCCGCGGGGCGGTTCCGCGGCGGGGCCGGTGACAGCGGAGCCTCCCCGGAGAGTTCTTAGCGGCGGTGCGCGGTGTCGCAGCGTCGGAGTCTCGTCCCGTTCCGTGCCGTCCCGTCCGCCCGGTTCTCGCCATGGGCTCGACTCCCCCCGTGTTCATCGGCGCTGAGGAGGTGGAGAAGCACCTGCACCGCGCCAGCCTCCTGCTGCCGGCGCTGGAGGCCGCCCTGGCCAACTTCTCTGCGGGCGCGGCGGGCGGGGTGGTGCAGCCCGTGCGCACCGTGCTGCCCGTGCTCCGCCACGGCGGGTGAGGGACGCCGCGGGGACGCCCTGGCGGGACGGCCGGCGGGACGGCGGCAGCCGGGGCGGACTCGCGGCGGGGACAAGGGAGCGGGTGGGCGGATTTGGGGCGTCAGAAAATGTCCTTGGTACCGAGTTAGTGATTAACGGGCTGGGAGCGGCGTGAGCTGCCGGGATAACGGTGCGTGAGTAACGCGGGTAATTCTCCACCCCAGGTACCTCGGAGTCATGCCCGCGTACAGTGCTGCAGACGATGCGCTGACAACCAAGTTGGTGACTTTTTATGAGCACCTGAAGGACTCTTCTGTGCCCTCTCACCAAGCCACCGTCCTCTTATTTGATCCCAGCAATGGGACTTTGAAAGCTGTAAGTCTCGTGCGTCCTTCTGCATTCTTCTCTGCTCTTTTATGTCTGTAATATCACATCATTCACAAATCGGATGAGAATTTATTCGTATTTTCAATGCTCACTTCAGTCTGTTTGAATTTTTCTAAAGGTCCTGGATGGCAGTGTCATTACAGCAAAACGAACAGCTGCAGTTTCTGCCATTGCCACCAAGGTGTGTCTTCTGTTCTCTCATGTGGGGCTATAAAATAACTAAAAGGAATGACTTGAATGGCTTTTCATCCAATACAGCTTTAAATTAGATTTATGATAACATATGTACTTTCAGGAAAAGCTTAAACTCACTGCTTTGAGTCAGTGATGTCTGGCTTTAACGCTGTGTGTGATTGGAGAAGGAACCTGAGTTATATTTTTGTGGCTTCTGTTGCACGCTCTTCTAGGAATTTACTGAGCTGTCTTTCTCTGTAATTGTCTTTCTTTTGTGTTTGTCTTAACATGCAAACCCATTATGGCTTTGGGTGATGTAGCTGTGGTGATATATTGAATTTTATTTAGATAATGCCTTCTGCTGTCAGCACAGGTCAAGTGGGTTGCACTGGACCTGTCAGTGGGAAAAAAGAGGGAAAATCACATTTCTACGTCTCTTAAGATAGATGATGCCCAGTATAGATGAATAACTTGTCCAGAGGTGTCTCTCTGTCTGTCAGTGTCTCTCTTGTCACTGGAAGATGTCCAGGTGACTGTCCATGACCATGGCCTTAAAAATCAGTGTCTGAAGACAGGTGAGGTGTATCTGGCCGCATGTTGCTTTACATCACCTCAATTTCAGCTGGAGATTGTGTTGGAATTCTTTTTTTAAAACTGTTTTTGGTTGGGCTGCTAACGGCAGGAAGAGAGCAAGTGATGATGCATTGCACAGCAGGGTTTTAGCCTTCATCTCAAAGGGTGAGGCAATAAGAAGAGGGCCAGAGCTGAAAAATACTCATTTGTCACTCCTCAGCTTTGCACCAGAATGAAGGCTGATCTCACTGCTTTGTTAGGGGCAGTCTTCATGCCAGGGTGACTCTGTCCATGGCAATGGAGCTACACTGGCATAAAACTGAGGGAAGGACCTGTCCCCAAGAGCTTCTCCAACCAAAGGACAGAATGATTTACAATGAACTCCTTGGACAGGAGGTTACAGGACCTCATTCATTTTGGCCATTCTTTACTGGGTCAATTCTGATGGTTTTTATGCAGTCCATGCTGGCTTCAAAGGAGCTTGGCTGCTGAAGATATCTCAAGATCAGATCCTTCATTGTCATTTGTTTTGGGAAATTTTCAGGAGTGTTTGAGTTTAGCTCATATTTGTCATCTTGTTCTCTTTATAGCATTTGCTTTTCAAAGACCTGTGGTCTTATGCAAAGAACCTTTGAAATCAGTGCTTCAGAGTCTTTAAAAGGCACACTAAAACAAGTTCTTGTTACTGGAAAATGGGATCAATGAGATTTTTTTCCGTTTGTTTGCAGCAGAATAAACCTTGAGAGCCTAGACAATTCTAAAGCTTTTTAGACAGGAGTGAGTGGCCACAGCAAATGCATAAACAAGGATATGTTATGGCTGGACTCCAGCAGCTCTGTCTTTCCCTTTGCCAAGTACTGGTGAATCACAGGCAAGAACTAAACTAGAAAACCAAAAGCAACTGTAGAACTGTGAATTGTATTAATTGTTCCTGAGAACCATCCCTGTTTTTATGATGTCTATGTGTTATGGCTCTTGCCATGCCAAGGTATGTTTGTGGTGTGATTTATGGCTTCAGTGAATTCAAAAAGGGGCTCCCAGGACCAATATGGGGCTGCCAGGAGCAGTTTACCTGTGCAGCTGCCACTCTCAGTGCTGATGGTTTGTGGGATTCCAAGCCCTGCTTTCATCCAGTGCAGAACATCATCACTGGAGTTTTACACTCCATCAGCCACTTGGGTATGTTAACACTGGAGTGTGCTGAGGGCCCAGAACTTGCTGTTCATGCTGTTGCATCTTAGATCTGAATTTCAAGTCAGACAGTTCAACACTGGAATTAAGCCAAGATGTGCTTTGGATGCTAGCATTTGCATTAAAAAGAGCCCAATATATATAGTGATTTTTGAATACTTGTTTATATACTTTTTTTGTTGTTTAAAAGGGCTAACAATACAGTTTGATTTTGATATGTATTTTTAATACCTGTTCTATTATACCAATCTATTGTCCTTATTATACCAATCTATTGTCCTTACATATTCTCTTTTGTTTGTTTTTGTTTCTGATACTGTTCAGTTGTTAATGCCAGCTTTTGCAGAAGTGCTGTGCATTTTGGGAGCTGGTGTTCAAGCATACAGCCATTACGATATCTTCACAGAGCTGTTCACGTTTAAAGAGGTAAGGACACATCTTAAGAGGAGACATTTATTTTTCTCTATTATGTTGCAAGACTCATTATAAAACAAGTACAGCCAATGAAGTTGTATCAGGCCAGGCTGGGATGGAGTTCCTGTTCCCCAGAGCAGCCCTCACAGTGCTGTGCTTTGCACTGGCAGCTCAGAGGGTCTGATAACACCCCAGGCTATTTCTGAGCAATGCTCACACAACATCAAGGCTGTCTCTCCAACATTTCTTTCTGTTCTATCAAACTGCCTTTATCTTGACCCACAAATTTTTCCATCTTACTTTCTCTTTCCTCTCCCTGTGCTGCTGGGGAGGGGAGTGATAAAACAGCCTTGTGGACACCTGGTGTCCAGCCGTGGTCAATCCACCACAAAAGTTAAGGTTAATCATATTTTGGTTCTGTTTCTACAGAACCCAAAAAGAGTTGGAGCAGCTGTAGAATTCCTTGCTCAAATGTTGGTATTTAAAAAAGAAAAAAAAGTTAGAATAAAAGTTGTTTCAGATAGCCTTTTGTCTGAGAAGATCCTACTGTGTATGCCATGCTTAGATAAGCTTTTTGTGGCTTTCCCTTAAGTGTATTTTTTGGAAATATTTGCATTTTATAAGAACAGCTCTACAAGGAGCTGTTAGTCTGGCATCGGAAAACAGGCATTCCAATTTAGCCAGACACTCATGAAATTTAGTCACTTGTATGATAAGAACATTAAAGGGGAACAAAACCCAACATTTAGGATATGTTTATCTACTGAAAACTTGAAACCAAGTGTTCTGTTCCAGCAAGGAGAAATTCTCCAAGTTAATCTGCCTTTGTGTTGTTTGTTTTGCCTTGTTTTTGCCCCGGAAGGTGAGGATATGGAATCGCACCAAGGAGAAGGCACTGAAGTTTGCCAGCTCTGTCAGTGGCCCCGTGCGGGTCTGCTCCTCTGCCCAGGAGGCAGTGACAGGGGCTGATGTGATTGTCACAGTCACTATGGCAACAACCCCCATCCTGTTTGGGGACTGGGTGAAGCCAGGTGCCCACATCAATGGTAAGTTCTGTTCCCAGCGTGTGTTTATTAGCACACAGTTGTTTAGCATCATCATCTGGTGAAAGGCAGTTCTCTGTGTTTCGTGGAATGAGTGTTCTCTCCATTTTGACTTTCCCTCTTTAGTGAAGGCTGCTTTTCCCAGCCCTGTCTTCCTGGAGCCAGAACACCTGCATAATCCAGCAGGGCATTTTTGCTGGAGCATGGGTGTGGTGACCCAGAAAAAGATTTCTTTTAGGCATTTTCTGCCTGACAAATTCTTGCAGCACCAAGTCCGTCAGAATTGTTCTCAGGTAGAGAAAAATGTAAATATGACAGTTGTTTTTATAATATGTTCTTCTTGGCCAATGAGAATTTCTATTTTTGGATGTGTTTTCATAGTTTACCTTGTACACACACAGAGACTGTTCACACTGACACACTCTCGAGCTAAGAGGCTGGAGAGAGAAAAGCTTGATTTTCCTTTTGATAATATCTTGATAATAAAGCCTTCTGATTTCTGATTTTCAATCTATGAACACTGAGTGATTTGTGGAGGGGCCCTCGAAATAGGGCCACATCATTTCTACACATGGGATTTGCTCTTTTCCCATATGCTGTTTTCTCTTAGTGGTGCATCATCTTTGCCCTCACGTTGTCTTTATTCTCACCTTGCTCTCTTCATTTAAATAATCCACATAAATGTCTTATTTCCGAAGTAATTACTGCTCATTGTTACATTTCCCTGGTGGTGTCATCTTTTCTTCCACCAATTTTTTAAGCTCCTCTATTTGTTTCTTTTGAGGCTGATCACACCAATTTACTTTTCTACTTGAGTTATGAAAATGCAATAACTGAGTTAAGAACATCATAATTTAACCTCTAATTACAGCGAGGTTTAGGGGATTGCTTTTTTTTTGTTGCCTGCCTTGTAATGATGTTGCCACACTATTGTTTGGAGTCTCTGGACGTGCCCTTGTTTGTTTATTTTTATTAATTGTGGGCCTTGTTCAGATGACCTTGTGCCCTTTCCAGATAGCATGGTAATAAGACAAAGACAACTTCTCAAGGGGAACAGTTTAAATAAAGGTCCCACATTCCAGCAGCATCCTACCAATTTCTCAAACTCAATTTAGTCCTTTGTCATTGAAAGTTGCTGTCTGTGTTGTGTCATGGCACGGAAGCCAGAAATACAACACAATCAATTAAGGTCCACAGTCACTGAGGCGACACAGACACAAAGACCTCTCTCCTTTCTCTGCCTTTTTTTACCCTTCATGGAGGCATTTGTACTGTTTGAGGAGGCATTTCAGCAACATGGAATTTGTTGTTCCGTAACAGTTGGACATATAAAAATATCTGAAATAGTAGAACTGGGTAGTCCTTTTTGTTTTTGTTGGGTTTCTTGTTTGCTTGTTTTTTAAGCCCGTAACAAGTTGATAATGATCTTGGTGCTGTGTGTAAAAAGTTAAGCTCCATGATTTGTTTTCAGTTTCTCTTGGTAAGCGATAATCTAATAAAGGTGTGTAAAATTCATTTGGTAATCATCTGATGAAAACAAGGGTACTAGAGATAACAAAGGGAGACTTTTTTGTCTCAGCTACTCAGGCTCTTCTGACAAGGATATTTTACTGACATATCAAATGTTTTTTTGTAGTCCTATCAATCAATATTTCTCCAAGGCTAACACTGTATATTTTGTATATTATATTTCAATAATAACATCCACTGTTACTTCACACGTGTCTTTTGAACAAAATGTCGTTTGAATTTGTTTTAAACATTGCTCCCAAGTTCATCAGCTTTGTTACTTTAGCTGTTGGAGCAAGCAGACCTGACTGGAGAGAACTGGATGATGAGCTGATGAAGAATTCTGTTCTGTTCGTGGATTCCAGAGATGCTGCTCTTACAGAATCAGGAGATGTTATTTTATCTGGGGTAAGACTTTCTGAAACGATGGGCTTTTATTTTTGTGACAATTGGCTTGTGTTCGAAATGAGTTGGTATTGATGATGTCCTGCACTGAAACCTTTAGGGCAGCAAATGTAACTGTCAACACTTTCCTGGCAGGGGCTGAAAGAGGAACTGAGACTGTTGTGGCTGTGACCAAACCATGCAATCTCTGTTTCTACCCTTACCTAACACCATAGCACAGTAGCACCTTGGCAGTGTTGGCTTATGATGATAACAATGTATTGCTGTTCAAAGACCTACTTTTCCTGCAGTGTTTGGTTATCTTAAATATTTTCAAGTCTATTTATTAAAACCTGTAACTTTCTTCCCATGAGATTTCAGTGTGATTGACACTGAATGGACCAGCCCAAAGAAGGGACCACACAAGCCAAGCAGACAATGATCTGCACAGATTTTCCAGCAGGGATTCTCTGTGGTTCAGTGGAGTTTTCTTTTTCTCTTTTCAAGTGTCTGCAGAATAAATATGATTTACACTTTTGAGGTTTAACATAAGAGCTCCAGATATGGTAATGTGTGTGGAATCCCATGTGTTTTGTTGGATAAGTAACAAGCTATCCACTGTAAAAAACCTTAGTGGCTGAGGAAAGTCTGCCAGCTGTTTTTCTTTGAAAACCATTCTGCTCCTCTGATTTCTGTCCAGTTTCTATGTTATTTGTCTGAATGCTGATCTGCTTCACCATGGAAAGTAATCACTTTTGGGATGCAGCACTGGAGGAGTTCTTTCTTCTGAAGTCACTCAGAAGAAAAGTGGGTTTTTTCTCTTCATGTACATATGGGTATTATGTTTTTTGTATTAATGTGTGTTTTCTTCACAGGCGGAGATTTTTGCCGAGCTGGGGGAGGTATTGAAGGGTACAAAACCAGCCCTGCCTGAGAAAACAACAGTGTTTAAATCATTGGGTAAGAACAGCCCCTCCTGTGTACAAGTCTGACAGAAAACAATGCCTTGTTCTTCATGAGGTCCCCTGTGCGTGGGAAAGCTGCTGATCATCCTCAGAGCTGCTGTCCACAAGGACGTACTCTGCCATTTGCATTTCCCCTTTTTTATTTCCCTTTTTATTTATCTAGCAGCATTGATGTAATGAAAAGTGATAGGAAAGCAGGCAAACAATAGGAAGTCCATTTTCCATTTCACAGTTGCTCAAGACATGAGTGCAGCATTTATTAGCAGAGCTGCAGCCCGACTGCCCTGCTGTTCCACCCGTGGGGTCTGTCTGACCCACACAATGTGGCAGTGTCCTGTGGGGCTGGCACCCTGGCAGAGGGTGCCACTGGGCATGAATTGCCAAGCTCTGAGCTACATGACATCTCCAAAAGGGCCCACTTGTGATATGAACGCTGAAAATTAAGATTCCTCCTGTGACATTAATTTCTTACAGCACACCCAACACCACATGATGGTTATGGACTTTGAATGTAGCACTGCAGGTGTTTGGGATGGGAAATAAATCCTGTTCCTGTCCAGTTAGATAATCTCCTGAGTCTTCCTGTCCCCTTTGGAAGCTAAATTATTTGTACAGCTGAATAACTGTTTGAAGGTGACTTTTATTCTTTTTCAGGGATGGCAGTTGAAGATACAGTAGCAGCAAAATTTGTTTATGATGCGTGGTCAGCTGGTAACTAAAGAGAGAATTCTGCAATGCCAATGAGGCCAAGAAAATAGTTTCCACTTAGTTTCCTTGGATCCTGTGCTAACAAGAAAGGCACCAATCCTACCTGAATGTGGCCCTTCTAGAACATTTGAGAAGGAAAAGTAAAATTTCAGCAACAAACTAATTTCTAAAGTTTTCTAATTTCAAGTATTAGATACTTGCATTATTGCTAATAAATGTCTCTCTCTTGTAACAGCAAGTATTAGATGTTTGCAGTGACACTAACAAGGGTATCTTTACATATTTTGGTACCATTCTGGAATCAATGCCTTTCCTTCCTGATTATTTATGTAGCAGAAGTCTGTGTGTAGATTTCATGGTTTTTAGAGGGATAATTAATTCTGCTGTAAAATACATCAGTTTGAAGAATGGGCTCTGGCATCATATTCACCTGTGATGGTACTTTAAATGCAGCTGTGGGTTTCAGTGCTCCAGTGACAGTGACCTTGTCTTCAGCCTCCTGGGAACCCACCTCACTCTTAACTCCTGGGCACACCTTCCAGCTCACACTGGAAGTCACCATTTTTGTCACCTCTTGCAATCCACCTTTCCTTGCCCTCAGACTCTGGTTTTTCACTTAGGAGCACAGTTCTGAGTGGGGGTTTATATAAATAACCTCCACAGAGTTAGGCTTCTGCTCAGTGCCTCCCTTAGCACATCCCTCGCTGGGATATTGCCATTTTCACACTGCAAGGAGTCACACAGAATGTGAGAACTAATAGGTGTTTTGATTTAACTTTTATCTCTATTCTGTAGGGAGATTTTGCTATTAATCTATGGTGCCTCTAAGTTCTTTTTCTAAGCTTCTTGAAGGCTGGAACCACACAAACTGATTCCACATATACAGGCAAATATTTTGGGTTTGGCTGTACCACGCTTCAACTGCTAATTGTTCCATTATCTTAGATATTAGCTGGGGCAGGAATTTTCACGATGCTTTCCTGGCAGAGGAATACAGTGACATAAGGAAAAGTTCCAGTTTTGTGCTGTTACACAACTGCCTTGCAAAAGATTGAGCATCTGCTGAAAAACAGCTATTGCCCTGGAAACAAATTCCTGCTTCAGGCTCACAAGTTCTGCCTTGTGAAATTTTATTTCCATTTGCATATTATTTCATGCAGGCTATTAAGTGTTTCTTCATGCTGTGGGAGAGTTGGATGACAGAGAATTTTATAACATGCCACAAGAACAGAGCAGAGCAGCAGCAAGGAGGGTCAGAAGCAGTTGGTGTTAAAGCCCTGGAGGGTGCATAGGTAAGTATAGAAGGGGTTAATGAGTACAGTGCAGGTGGGATGTAAATAACATTCCCAGTTATAAGCCTGGTGTAAGCTAGTTGGAAAAGGTACTAAGTGGCAGAGTTTGTAATTTGCAGAGGTAGCACAGAAAGGTACCAGAGCACTAAGTGAGCAGGGCTGATGTGGATCCAAACTGAACTCCACTGATCCTGTTTATGCCATCAGGAAGAACAACAGGAATTTCTCTATGAGCTTTTGTGTTTTAATTGTAGCAAAATTACTCTTCTGTTTTTACACATCTTGTTTCTTCTCTGTCATTTCTGAGGTGTTCAGAAGTGTGTGTGTTCACTTTGTTACTTCAGTGATGCAGAACTGCAGTAACTTGAGGTAAACATGAAAGCCAACGATGCTCCATTATTTAAGATGGAAACTTGCAATTAATAATTATGTCAGAATTATCCCAGTCCTGTGCCATTGTGATACCAGATTTGTAATTTGATGTGAGACCTAGTGTTTGGGAAGAAGACAAGTCCAGTTTATTTTCATGTGTACTCTCCTTCAGACTATGCACTTTAAAAAGTAAATGGAGCCAGTCCACAGAGCTGGTTCTGCAAACCCACATTGTTCTCAGCCTCACTGGCAGTGGGAGATTTGGGGGGCTGGCTTCAGTGTTGCACCTCTGATGTCCTGAGGAGGATTTGGTTCAGTTACAATGGGAATTGCTTGGGTGTCACTTTAAGATTTTCTGAGGGGAGATAATAGCATCAATTTCTATGTTCCCTTCTCTTACAAATTAGTGGATCATGAAATTGTGTAACTTGCATTTATATTAAAATTAAATAGATACTGCTGTCTGACTTTTCATTTTGTTGTCCATTACTTTTCTGGTTTGTGGTTGATTTATTTGAAGACAAGAAAGGAAGTATTCAAGTTGTTGCAGTGACTGCTCTGTCAGTGAATGTGTAAAGGGAAGAAATAGGGAGTGCTCTCTTCCTTTGTGATACTCAGTTTTGCAGTTGTTGTCCCATACTGCACATTTCCTTAATATCTGTCCAGTGCAGAGTATTAAATCCTTAAGAACCTTGTTCTTGGCAGGGCTATGCTCATGTGAGATTGCCTGGTTTTGTGATTTGGATTTTAGAATTGCACATGTGACACATAAAGCCTCTCCAACCGAACTGAGCTATACAAATGTTCCTAAGGAGTCCCAGCTAGGATCCCAGTGCTTCCAGACTCTAAAGGAAGCAAAGGGGTTGGTAAAAAAGATCAGAAAACAGCAAAGCACGAGTGGAAAAAACCTGAAATGTGAGTCTTCCTTTTTATTATTTTTTTTCCCCATTTTTTTTCACGGGCTGCTTGATACCATCCCATAACAAAAGGGTTAGCACTACTGCACTTTTTTTTTTCTTTCATTAAAAAGAAAAAAAATAGGTTCAGTTGCCTAAAAATAAGTATCATATGGGGTGCTCTGGGGCTTCTTAAAGTCTCTTGATGCAGTTTCTGGAGAAGAAGGGACACCCACAGGCCTGTGCTGTTCCTTTTAGCTCCAGAGTCACTGCAAATACTCGAGGAGATGCCTGAACACTGAGGATGCCTGTGACAACTGAGTTATTTATGTGCAGATGGTCTCTGCTGTTCTCTCTGGCTGTCAGAGGCTGCAGATGAGTAAGCACAGAGGCAGAATTTCAGTGCAATTTGGAGGTCCTTGGTTCCTGATTGCCCTTGCATGCCTTCTCCTCTACCCACATTTGCCTCCCCTCGGTACTTAGGGTTGTTGAAAGCATTTCTTGGATAGCTGAATCCAACCCACTTATTTAAAATCTGGCCTGAAAAAGGTGCATCCTGCTCAGTACTTTGCAGCAGGGAGGAGTCACTGGAGCAGCACAGACCTTGTGTCAGCTCTGCCTGCTGGGGCTGGGGAACTGAGCCACTGCAGGATGCAGGGAGGGATGAGGCTGGGCTGATCTCACCAGGAATGGGAAGCATCTGCATCTCCAGGGGTTGAAAATCCACTTCATTATATGCCCTTAAACATGGAAGATTCATTGGTTCCTTCTTGTTTTGTTAAACATTTGGGAGTTTCTTGGCCAAAATGGAAACAACTGGGCACAGAGTCTGGGGGGAAGGTGTCTGCATGACTGTGCTGGGCACAGCAATCGTGGAAGGGTGCACAGAACAGGACTTTGGTGTGATTGCTTAATATAAGAACATATCAACCTGCTGTAGTACAGGATCCAAGCAGGGAAGAATGCAGTATAAAGTCCAAGACAAGGTGTTATAATACACAAACCAAAGTCATGAGATGATATGGAAAGCAGAAACGTGAAAAAACAGATGATTAACCAGTTAGTGTGCACAAATGCAGCACACCCCTAAGGAAAAAGTCATAGCTGGCTAATGGAAAGCTATAAAAAGAGGTTTAAAGATAAATGTTCTGCTAATAAAGGACATCTAAAATCTGTGATCTTAGCCAGAGCATGGCTGCAGCAAACACCTTATTAGATTCACCAAACTCAACAGGAGGGATTATTTGTATCTGATAGTGCTGCCTTCCCAAGGGAACAGGGGAACCCTGCTCTGAGTGCCTCCAGACAGACTGTGAAGAGCAGGAGCTTCCACAGCAGCACATCTCATTTTATTTTTCTTTTTGTGGGCTCTATGTGTGTGTGACACGCAGCTTTTGGGCTAAGGCTGACAACAACCCACAGAAAATGGTGTGTGATATGAATCCTCATTTCTGGGACTTTGTGTGGCAAATGCAGCCTCTAGGAACCAAGGGTATACCAAAATAGATGCAGGACTTTGAAAATTAAACCTCTTGTGATTTGGATTTAAAGCATTGCAGCCTTGATGGCATTTAGGACATGATGGGTGCTGGCAATTGGATCCAGTCTAATGAGATAAGGAAGGAATATACAACTCACACTGAACATCTCTTGGAAGGATACTTCATGTATTTTTAAATTATTGTCAATACAGAAGTAAAAACTCTACTGACAAAAATACGAAACTTGCTGTAAATTAGTATTATTTACATTAATTCAGAGGTGATTAGAGTCAAAAAACCACAGCTAAAATCGAGATTCAGATGCCTTTTCCAACATACCATCAGTACCAGAAAGAGTGGTTTGTAGAGATCTTACAGATTCAAATGGAGAAAACTCAAAGCTCTCAAGCTCTGAGAATGCTCTTTGCATTGCGGTTTTGGAGAAGAAAGGAAGGCCTTTATTAAGGAATGCAATGGCCTGGCCTTCATGGATATTTTAAATTATCTGGACCAAAAGAAATCCAATCCTCATAAACAGTTCAGGGAAAAAAGCTTTTGGGTTTTTACTTTCATATTCTTTTTTTTTTTTTTTTTTTTTTTTTTTTTTTTTGGCAGAATATGCTTTACTTAATATCCTGTTCACCACAACTATCTATCCAGAGAGAAAAAATTTTATCCCTGCTGAACTTTTTAAAGCACTTGGTAACCTCTCTGCCTTTTGCTATAGTAGACTTCTGAAAAGAGTTGCACACTCTTTGGAAAGGGGGAAAGGAAATGAATCAGTGTGTAGGTTACAGCAACAGGTATGATCATTTATAAGCAAGTATCTACAGTAATTCCAGGGCTCTTGAGTGCCTGTTTTCTTTTATTCACAGCGTTCAGGACTTTCTTTCTTGGCCCAAGCTCCATCTGAATGCTCTGTAGATCTTCATCAGAACATAGCATCAGGGCATCTAAATCAATTTTTTCCCTCATGAAGACTGGAAGAAATTCATCCAGCATCTGTGATGCCAGAAATACCTCAAGGGGTGTGTGCTCTGCTTCCTCATCCTCCCAAATGACTTCTTCCTCATTCCAAGGGACATCAGCACTGTTTTCAGCCTCATCTTCCCTGCCGTTCTCAGCATTCTCATACTGAAAGAGCTCACTGGCCATTGTAAATCTTATACCTTCTTTCTCAGAAGATACAGTTTCAGGATTTACCTCTGCAGCCAAATTCCTTCCAAACACAATCTTGCCAAGACCTGGCCGCTGAAAAATGGAGAGGTGACTGTCATTATCAGCAAGGTTTTTCTCTTCGAGGTCATCCAGTAATTCATCCTCCTCTTTCTCATCAAACAAATGCATCACACTTCTCCTACCTGCATCATCCTCTTGGTCATTTCTTTGCTTTTCCTGCCTTCTTGTGCTGTTGGCTGTCTTTTTTGTCTTGAGTTTCAAGGTATCTTTCAGATTTTTGGTTAAAGTACTTGTGGTATGTGAGGCAAACAGACCGGGCAGCTTTACCCTGGAGTGCGTTCCTTTGGAAGAATTCGCCGTGCCGACCTTTTCTTTAATATAATTCCTGTTCATTTCGTGCTGGTGCTTCTCTTGGCGCCTCTCACATTCCTTGATTTGCCTCTCGACGTTCCTCTGGGCCTGCGCCTTTTGTTTGGAGACCTTCTTTGGGTTGAGCAGGTTCTGCTCGGTGGCGGCTTTGTCCAGGATCTGGACGCAGTCCGTGCGGTCCCTGCTGGCCGCCGCCTCCAGAGGGGTGCGCAGGTCATTGTCCAGAGCGAAGATGTTGGCCCCGAAGTTGATGAGGAAGGAGACGCAGTGGAGGTGGCCATTGCAGGCAGCGTGGTGCAGGGGTGTGTTCCCCCAGATGTCACATCTGTCCGGGTCACCCCTGCCGGGAAAGCAGCGCACGGTGAGCTGGGCTGCCCGCCCCGACCCCGCCGCGGCACCGAGCAGGCACCGAGCTCTGTGTCACTGCGCTCTGCTTTTAGAACAGCCCAGGGACAGCTCAGCTCGGCTCAGCCGCTAGGACAGGGCTGCAGCCACTTACACAGGGCCTGAGCGCGGCTCTGTGTGTGGCATGAGCTCTAATTCCTGCCCTGGGAGTTGAACGAGTCCCCAGGGCTCACTGTGGCTGCCTCTCCCCTAAAGGGAGCCAAGGCATTTCCTTTGCCAGCCCACGGTCTGGCAACTCAAAGTAGGCTCAGGCTCTGGCTTAGCCTCATTGGAATTACAGGCAAAACTGTTTCAAGAACATCTGCATGGAATATTTTAAAGTGCTCTTGGTTCCTTTTGCCTGTCAAATACAGGGCAATTTTAGGAGGTTTCCTCATTGGCCACAGTGATATATTTTTAATGAGCTCCTGCAGTAACTCTCTAGGTAGGTAAATAATCATAATAATAATAATAATCTCTAATAGGTAATTGATCAGGAGCACAGCCCTGGTTATCCATTTGTCTCCATTGCTATTAGTTTAAGCCCAGATAGATGCCATTGTTTTTCACGTCTTTTGTTCTCCGTAAGCTGCTTTTGCTCATGAGGGTTTGAAAAGCAGAAGCTCATTGGAAAATAAAATGCCACATTTTTCAATGGAATTTAAAGCCAGTGAAAAGTATTGCTTGATTTTTAACTCTTGCACTGACTTGACTCTGAACCGCTGCCTGCAGACAAGAATCAGCTTGAATATTTCAATAAACATTTGGCAAGGTCAATCCTAATAATATTCAGAACAGAGCTTGTGTCCTCTTGTGACCAGCAAATAACACGGCCACAGAAAGCCCAAAATCTTTATTGACTTCAGAGCCAGGGACCAAATTTACAGGGAGAATTTCAACCCTTGGGAGTTCAAGCATTCCGACGACTCGGAGGTCGGTGCCACGGCAGCTGTACTGTGAAAGACGTGGTACATCCTGCCACAAAATGTCCTTCAGGCTCTGATCTCGGGCTTTGAGGCTCTGAAGAAAAGCAGGAGCAGGTTTGTGAGCGCCAGACCTGAGCACATCCCTCAGCCCGAGCTGCCCCGGGCAGGAGCGAGCTCCGTGGGAGCTCAGGCTTTGCTGCGAGGAGGTGGCAGCTGAGGATCAAAGTGTCTCCGCTCAGACACATGGAAACCATGTGCGCATATTTCTGCTTTTGTGGCTGTGCCCTGGGAGCGTGCCGGGTCCCCCAATTCCCACATCAGGAGCCCATCCGTCCTCCCCCAGGTCCCTCCCGAGCTGTTTGTGGTCTCTGTCTCCCCTGGAACCTGCCAGCCTTGGAGTCTCAAACAATGGACGAGCTGGAGTGGCTGCTCCCAGCTCGGGGGGGCTTTGGACAAGGTTTGCCATCTGCTCTGGGTTCTCACACTCCTCCTTTCCCTCCAAGGACAAGGCTGACATAAAGGAGAGCAGATTCTGCTCTTTGGTCTTGCCCTTATTCATGTACCTACAAGGCAAGCAGAGAAAACGTCTCCTGATGCCTGGGAAGATAAATTATTTCGAGATGAAAGGGGTTTATTGTGAGTATTGCTACACTTTCTAAGGACCA
Organism: Vireo altiloquus; assembly: GCA_013396875.1. Lineage (NCBI taxonomy): Eukaryota > Metazoa > Chordata > Aves > Passeriformes > Vireonidae > Vireo > Vireo altiloquus. Next base: position 174,949 of record VZRF01012856.1, on the reverse strand, counting down.
AGTGTGTTGCAAGCTTGAGAGTCCTAAAATCTGCAACCAAAGAAAACTGCCATGTTCCTCAGAGCCTGTCAGGAAACCTCTTCAAGGAAAGGATGAATTTGTCCAAAAAAATGAAAATATTTTCTCACAAGAAAACATTAACTGACTGGAGAACAGAGCGAAAGTCTTCAAAAAATTCAGAGTCTCCCCAAAAAAACGGTGAGAATGCAGCCATACCTCTGACAGACACATCTTGCTGATTGTGTCAAGAAATCAGATTAAAATAGAGGTAAACATCTGCATCTGAAGATTTTGAGGGTGATCCCATCCCAAAGCTGTTCTCTACCAAGAAAAAGACTTAGAAATACATGAAATAACAAATATATGGAATTTTTGATCTTTGTGTCATCTGCTATGATTTCTGTCAGCTCCTGTGGTAGAAGATACATTTTCACTCAAATTTTGAAAAAATTAATTTTGTTATTTGTTCCTCAGCTAGTTGTTCTGGCTTGCAGGTGTTCAGGGATAAACCTTATTGACAGGTATTTCCTGGGAGCTGCCTTAATTGCACAAGTTGGAAAACTGTCAATCTATTTTTGCTTGTCCTGAGGACACAGCAACAACCACGCAGTCCAAAGGTCTTTTTTATTGTGATTCTGCAGCCACACCTGAGCCCAGTGAGCTGTAAAGCAAATCTATGAAAAAAACAATTTTTCAACTCTGTTCTTAATAAAAGAAAACTCAGATGCATCCAAATAATTATTCAACTGTTCCCTGCAATCTGTTCACTGTTCTGAAAAAGAACATTTTATTATTTCTACACAAGAGCAGGTTTTCTTTTATTAGATGTTATTACAGAATCACAGCTTAAAAGGTAGGCTCTGAGCAAGAGAGTACTGATGCTGGAGAGGTAATTACCATTTCAATGAGACATTTTAACCGTGTAAGACATTTAAATGATACAGACATTTTACTACCAGAAAATAAACCTGTAGAAAACCTTCCTTTCATTTTTTTTCCTCTTTTTTATGGTTTACAAGGGTCCTATCACAGCTTCTGAAACAGCATTCTCAGTGTTAGCATGATGGTAGTTGTTAATACTAAAAAAGCAGAGAAACAACCATTTCAGGTGTCTCAAAACTATTTGTGACTCTCCTCTGGGCAGCATTAAATCTTCGTAAGTGCCTACTAACTGCACTTTTGGTAGTAAATGGGAGATTTTTTTTTTGCTAAAACTGTTTCAAATTATGGATTTCTCTATAAATCCTGCCTCGAGATATCCTCAAAGGCTGTGGGCCACCTTCTGCAGTGAGGGCAGGGAAGGTGCCAGGGCCCTGCTCCTACTCTGGGGTCCCGTGGGTGCTGCTGTGGCTTCACTGACAGAACACCCGAGGAACTCCTCAACCCTGAGAAAATAATGAAGAGATCTACCTGCAGCTTCTGGACCCACTGTCACTAAAGAAACAATTCTTGGCAATGCATTGAAATAAATGACTGATTTTCAGCCTTTCAGGTGTCAGAAACACGAGCAGAAATTGTAGTTTTGATGCCCAGGCCCTAGGCAGGGGAGGCTGCCTGACTTACCCCCTCCGGCAGATGACTTCCAGAGCTTCCAGGTACCCGTGGTAGGCTGCCAGGAGCGTGGGAGTCATCCCATCTTCATCAGAAGAGTTGAGGTCTTTCCTTGTGGCTTCTTTCAACAGGTCCACGTTGCCATCAGCCGCTGCTTTGTGATACCTGCTCGACATTTCCAGCAGCTCCTGGTTTTCCCCAGCGGCTCCGGGCGATGTCCAGGCCCTGCAGTCACCCTCCCATCGCAGGGATCACTAATTAATGATTACAGCCTGGGATGTCCCCGTCAGGAGGGGAGTGGGGAGGCAAAGTTCATCCTTGCAGGCTCTTTCTCTGGAGCTCTGTGTTGGTGATGAGGCTGTGGGGTGGTGAATGCTTTCATTTCCTGTAAGGTGCCTCTGCCACATACAGTTTGTTGCATATTTGATTACTTAGAGAGAGGATCCATTCGTCTTCTCCGTGGTTTTGCCTGATTGTTCTGTGGAAATTGTGGACTTTGAACTACAAAAAGAACCCCAAAAAAGCCTTCAAAAGGCCGTGATTGTCAGTGTGACCAGGTTGCACCCCAAGTAATTAAGTATTCCTGAGTCTGATGGGAGGAAATGCACTAGCAATTATCTTTACTGGTGAAGGCCTTTGTAACCCTTCTCTTTCTGGGATGCTATATCTGAAAACAAGTCAAAAACTCCCCTGCCAAACCAGGCACTTCCACGGAACCATTTTGTGTCCACAGACTGGAGGTGATGAACAGGGTGATGTTTGGGTAAAACCCCCAACAGGTCTGCAAGCCACAGCTGGCAAGTCACACCAGGAGATCTTCAGGAAATCAGCAAATATAAAACTCTTCTAACAGATATTGTAATCTCTGTTTAGATGCCCAAAAAAAAAAAAAAGTGCAGGATTTCCTCAGGATAGCAGAGGGAATTCCAGGAAAGGGAACATGATGGACCTGCACCCACTGCCTCACCTGAGCACTCTGGTCCTTGCCTGGGAAAAGATGGGTCCATTCCCCATCACAAACACTGGATTCTTGATTTAGAAATAATTTCCCCTGATTTCAGTGGCATTAAGGGCTGCCTCTACAAGCAGAAATGTATAGAATTAGACTAATTCTAACTTTAAGTTCAAAAGAATTACCACATAAAAGCCAGTTTTCAAACAGCAGCTGAAAAGTTGGTGAGAGGCAACTGCAGCTTCCTGCAGTGCTGTGAGCTCAGGGTTCTTCTGGCCACAGTCACGGGAGCTGCCACACAAACATAACTTTTTGCCAAGCTGTTTTCTGTGACTCACTGAATTAACCTGGATCTGAGACTCTCCCCTCAGCAATTAGCAGTGGGGTTTTGTTGCTTGTTGTGCCCCCATTAGAGAATCACAAACCAACTCCTTTCTCAGCGTTGGTGCAATCCCCAAATGGAATTCTGCCACCTCATTTACATCCCATAATTCTGACACACCAGAGGCCTCTCGAAATGGACTTTGTCTCTTCATTATTCTCTCAGACAGGGATTGAAGGGCTCTTCAGGAGTGGACTTGTACCAACCATTTTCTTCCCACGAGGACAAGGAGAGTCAGTCAGATCCTGTGACAGGTTTGAACCTTTGAATAAATCAGTGTGGGCAAGAATAAAGCAAAGCCCTGGTTGTCCCTCCTGCCACCCCCAGGCACAGCAGCTGTCCCTGGTGCCACCTCAGGGAATCAGGATGGGCTGTGCTTCACCCAGGCCAACCTCCACCCCACTTTAGAAGACAATTTTACTCTCAGCCCTTTCTCAAGTTCCCTGCACTGCATTAATACTTTTCTAATAAAAATGCAGCCATTTATTCTGTTTTCTATTTAACCAGGCTCAGCATGGAGTTACAGCTACTAGAAGAACTAGCTGTAGCAGAGCAAAGGTAGGTAATACACCTATATATACACATATCTATATATCAGATTAGCTGTTTCTTGATGTCATTGAATTTTATTTCCTTCACTAGGCCTTTTTGGAAGAGTAAAATGATCACCAAGTCACATACTGCATATACCACCAGTGCCTGGTAGGAGAGACGAAACATGATACACCCATGGAAAGTGATTTGATGGCAGAAGAGCCCTTTTCATTTTCAAGATCCTTGGTTTCTACTACAGAACTACCTTCATTTGCTTTTCTTGTCATTAATCCAGCACACAAGGTGTTGATCTCAGAGAGATTTTTATTGTTAACATCTGAAACTATTGATTTTAAACTTTCTCTGTATAATGCTAAGTGGGGAACCATTGTTCCAACTTTTAATTAGAGGTAAAGAAAAACTCATGTCAGTTGGGGAGAAGCTCCAGAACTTTGCAAGCTTTATTCTTATTTCTGTCATACAAGTGGGCATCACAAAAAAGAAAGAAAAAAGACCAAACAAAATCTTCATCTGTTTCTAAACTCCTGGTACTTGTTCATCTTTGTCCCGTCCAGAAACCTCAACTTGAAATGCAGTAAATGATTCAACATCAAATGAGCTAAATTTCTCAGCCTGAATAGAGATTATTCTTTTGAGACTAAAGCTCAAAATTGGGAACTTTTTAAACTCCCTGTTCAGTTAGAATGAAGCTTTTCTTTTTGTGTTTGAAAAGAACTTCAGAACCATTCCACTTCCAATTGAAATGTCTTACCAGGCTCGAGAGAAACTCTGTTGTGATGGTACACAGTGTTGTAAACAAATGGATTATTTAACCAGCAGCTTTTGATTTGTTAGTGGATTTTACTGTGCATATGGGTGTTACTCTATTAATTCAAGAGCCGTCTGAGATAAAATATTTATTTTCACATTAGAATAAACAAACTGCTTAGATTGAAGGGCTGCAGCAGCACCAGTTAGGTTGTTGTAGGTAACCTGGAGCATAAATCTGTGCCTAGTGCTGTTGTTGTGCCATCTGTTCTGCAGGAGGTGTTACCCAGCACAACATTTCCTCACTGCAACTTTTACAGGCACCAAACGTGGTATGGTAAAGGCCACTCGAGGGGAGGCAAGGGAGTCCCTGCTTGCCTAATGAGATCTTTGGAACTAATGGGCTTGGAGAAGAATGGAATTAGTCACACTGGGTAATCGTGGCTACACAATTCAGAGACGATGACAACATTTAAAACAACAATAAGAGCTTATTTCTTCACTCCTTATGGAGGCAAAACTGCTGTGCCCCAGGACATGCTGCTGCTGGATGTCCTCTGGAGCAGCCAGTTCCCACAGCCAGGCTGGGCCTGACCTATACCAGGCTGAGTGTGACCCACGCCAGGCTGAGCGTGACCCACGCCAGGCTGAGTGTGACCCACACCAGGCTGAGTGTGACCCATGCCAGGCTGAGTGTGACCCACACCAGGCTCTGTGTGACCCACGCCAGGCTCTGTGTGACCCATGCCAGGCTCTGTGTGACCCACACGACGTGATTGCTGTCGTGGTGTGGGTCCAAGGGCATCCCCTGCAGGGATCCCACTGTAGGGCTGGGAGCAGTGACATTATCTGTCCTATCACAGGGACTCCTGCAGTTTTTGCTGTGAGTGCTCCAAAGAAGTCCTGACCTGGCATTTGAGCTCTTGGCTTTGTTAAAACCTTTTGCTTGGTTTTGAGGATTTTTTTCCTCCATGAAATCATCACCAGTGCTTCAAACAGTCCCAAGGAAAGCCATCTTGAGCTCGTTGGTGTCTCAAATGCTGTCCTGCTGCAAAGTGTGAGGGACAGGGAAAGCAAAGAGGCACAGAAACAGACACACATTTCTCTATGAAATATCTACCAAGGGAATAAAGGAAATACGTTATCAGAGCAATGAGAGCAAGCCTTCGAAATAGAAGGCAACCACAACCCATTCCAAAGATTTGGCATCAGCTGGAGGTCTCCCCACTCAAGGAGCTGCAGGTGCAAGTGCTCTGTTCCCTGGGCAGCAGAGGGGTGGCAGCTGTGTGAGCCAGACCCAGGGACTATTTAACCCTCCCTGGGCAGCCAAGGACCAAGCTTGTGGTGCCAGTGAGGAGATGGGCTTTGAGAAGTGGTGCTGGAGCACCTCAGGGATGTGGTGAGTGTGGTGTGGGGTAGAAGGGGAGCTGAGTCCTTGCCTTGCTGCTCTCTCATTTGGTTCTCTTTTCCTTGCAGGTTGCTGCTCACGTTTGGATTTTTGCTGCCCTTAGCCCCCTGTGCTGAAGGTCTGGGGGATCAGGATCTCTTGGGTAAAGTGCCCTCCCTGGGCTGGCAGTGGTGGGGAGGTGTGCTTTGGGTTTGCCTGGAGCTGCTTCCCCCCTGCCTTGGCACGGAAGGGGCTCTGGAGGGGGGCTGGCTGAGGGGCTTGCAGGGTGTGTGCCTCCAGCAGGGCTTGCTGGAGCTCCTGGTGACCTTCCTTCTGCAGAGAATGTGACCTGTCGTAGGGATGGGATGGAAGTTGAGTTTTCCAGAGAGCTTGGCAACTACTCCTGGCACGTGTGTGTTGTTGGTATGTACTGCTGCTGCCCTGGCCCTTCCTGCTGAGCCCTGCCTGCTGCAGGGCTAATCCTCCACCTCTATCCTAGATGCCAGTGGGGAGGAAATCGTGTCCTGTGACCACACTGTGGATCATGAGAGGCTGCTACTCCGTGTCCTGTTTGTCAACTGCACTAGCCTGCAGGTAAAGGGGTCTTCATTCTGGGAAGCTGCTGCAATGAAGTGGAGATTTTAATTTTTTCCCTGGACAAGAGAGGCTTTAATAGGGGTTTCTATTTCTAGCTCTCTTCAAGAGTAAGAATACTTACATTTCTGATAGCTTGAAACTCTTTCAGAAGAACACTTCATGCCAAAGGCTGGAAAAAAAGATAACCAAGCTTACTGAAATTCTTATTCCTTTAACTACAAGTTAGCTCTCTCAGATGCCACAAATGTTGTGTTCTCCTGTAAAGGACTTGGATTACTTGACAGGTTTTCTTGTAGGGAGATGGACCAGGTTCAGGAGTTTCAGAGCACCAATCTATTTAAGTGTATGTATATTGACAGACAATTAACACCATATGCTGATCACAGCTGTTGAGGCAGAGTAGTAAGTGGGAGGCCAAGACCAGATGCTTTACTAGTATCTGTTGCTTTTAGGTATTTGAAATACCACAAGGCTCTGTTTTGCTGTTTATTAGCTTAGTTTTTCTGGAGAGCTGGCCCTCTGGCACTACAACCTGCTACTCCTTGGAGTTTTCTTCTTGACTTCTGCAGTTATCTTTATATCTTCTGCTCTTTGACCTAACCCTGTGCCCCCTGCTTACCTAAACGGCTCCTCATTTTCTTCTGGGCTTTTAAAACAAGAAGTTATCTTGTCCTTGCACTGGTACAAACACCTAAACCTATCCTGAAGTTAGAGTTCAGTCCCAATGGCTTTTAGCTGCCTCTCATGCTGTCATGAGTGCTGCTGCCTCTTCCTAATTGATGTCTCTTGCCTGCAGCATGGTCAGCACCAGCTCTGGTTGAGGCTGATGGTGAATGACACAGTGGGAGAGGAGAAGAATGTCACCTACAGCGCTCGCTGTGACAGCATTTATGCAGATAAAGTCATTACTCCTGTGCTTGCTGGTGCAACAAACTGCACAAAAGACTTCATGGCAGTAAGTAGAGGCGTGGGAGTGTCACAGATCCTGCTGTGAGGCTGTGCCCTGGAGCTGTGTGTCTGGGATCTGCAGGAAGCTGGGGTAGGCTCCAGCGAGCTGCAGGGCAGTCTCTTGGCTGCATGTTCATTTTGGGTTGGCTGCTGGCTCTTTGGAGAGCTTTGGTTTGCAAATGTTCATTAGTGATGCACCCAGTCTGGCTCCAGCCCTGTTGTAGGGGAAACTGATGTTGGCTGCCTGCTTTGGGAAGCTGTAGTTGGGATTTTGCTTTGTGGCTACAACCCTGTGAGTTCCTGCAGTCTAATCCTTGTGCTGTGTTCCAGGTTACCTTCCCAGGAGTCATTTCAAGCCTCGGTGATGAGCACATGGTATGTTCCTTGTGAAGGGAGCTGCTGGGGAGGGCCTGGGTTTTTGGCCTAAACCGAGCCTGATGTCTCCAAGTTGGAGCAGGAACCTCTCTGATATGTGTGTTGGGAAGCCAAATTCTATACTGTCAATATAGGAAGCTTGAATGGGGTGGCAGCCCTGCAGGGTGAAAACCCAATGCCCTGATGCTTCTGTGCCTTCCTTCCCTAAGCAAAGCTCTCCTGCTTTGCAGGTTCCAGCAATTCCCACGTCCTGGAATCTGTCAGTTGATGATGGAACCAGAATACATCAGCTGAGCCTTGGGCAAGCAATGCAGCAAGGCTACAACTTCCTTGCTGATGGCCACAATCTGATCTTTCAGGTGGCCTTTGCTGCCACTGGAGTTGTGTCCTACAAGGTATGTGAGTGGAGAATCAGCCCTGAGGAGTCACCCAGCTCCTGTTTGGGCAGCACTCTCTCCCTCCTGTAGACCTGGGGAAAGCATTTTCAGGCCAGGCCCAGAGCTGATGTCAGGCTGCTGCACTGCTGGGCTGAGCTAAAGCTGTTTGGGTTTGGCTTTGCAAACTGTCCCTGAACTGCCTGGCCCAAGGAAATGGGGAGGCACAGTGTGCACTTCAGATAGCACAGTGAGTGGGAGTCTCCAGAAGCAGAATTCTAGCCACTGGCAGCCCTGTGCACATCTGACAGTCCCATGTTCAGCAGCTGTTTTTAGGAAGGATGAGGTGGGAAGAATCTGCTGTTGCAAACATGAATAGCAGCAAACCTGAGCCTGATGCAGTCCCTGGCCCTCTGGGGCTGGTCTGACGATGGATCAGGAGCTGAGCACAGTCTAACAGAGCTCCCTTTTCTTTGTCAGCACAATGATGAGGTGCTCTACACTGTGGCTCTCAAGCTCATGTATGGCCCTCCTGAGCACAGGCTGACTGCGGAGTCAAGGATGCTTTGTGCTCCAGGTAAAAAATCAGAGCCTGACCTGCTTCTGCCCCAGGGAAATGGATGTTATATTTATCAAAGGTGTTGTTGCAGGTCCAGCAATCTGTAATGCAACACACATGACTGTTGCCATCCCAGCCTTTCCAGGGATCCTTATGGATGTGGATGTAGAGAATAAGACCATCCCCATGGATGAGCTCTGGGAAAATGGGATCACTCTGGACATGCAGAGAGGAGTCAGGCTCCATATCAGCAGGGGAGTCCTGAAGTCCAGGGTGAGTTCTGATCCCTGAGTCACATGTGATGGTGTGATCACAACTCCTTGATGCTTTGAGAGTCAGAGCACAGTAGCTTTGACCTTGATTAAGCATCTGTCAAGTTTGTCATGCCCTGTGGCTGGCTGAGGGCAGGTGTGATTAAGATGAATGCAAACTGCCTTTGTAATAGACAGGCATTGTGCAAGGTAACTTGGGTTTCCTGGAGCCTCTTGGCAAAAGCAGATGGAGGTGAAAATATTCCTGTTGGAGGGGGAGGTATTTGGCATGCCTGTAGCAATGCTAGTGAGCTTCTCCTGAGGCCATCGTGCTCTTCAGGCTTGGCTTATTTGTTAGTCAGCTCTAACAGGTGCATGTGTTAAAATGAGCTACACTCCAAGGAAGCAACTCTTGTTTTCAGCTGCTTGGGGAGAGTTGCTCAGGACTTCAGTACTACCTGTCTTCTTTGAAACTGGTTTTTCACTTCCACGGGGAAGCTGTGGCGATGGTGATGGCCCCTGAGTGCCCCTGTGAGCAGCACACACCAATAGGTAAGGGATGGACCCCTGCAGCCCCACAGCTCCTGTGCCATGATCCCTCATCCTTATGCTTGGTGTTGGATTAGTTCATCTCACCGACAGCTCCTGGCAGACAGAGCTGTCACTGAATCACACAACAACTTATGTGAGCCTCTGTTACAGCTGCTGTGTGCACCCAGGATGGGTACATGGACTTTGAAATCCTTGCTGAGAGTACCACCCCACTGCTGGATTTGGACAGGCTCAGGCTCAGGGATCCTGGGTGCCAGCCAGCCTACAAGTCACCTTTGAAGGACAGGGTTTGGTTCCATGTGCCCCTGAATGGGTGTGGGACCAGGCACTGGGTGAGTGTGTGGCCAGGGGGGTGGGATTCAGGCTTTGGGCTCCCTCACTAACTCTGTTATTTACCCACAGTTTGATGGGGAGCAGATTCATTATGAGAATGAGGTGAGGGCACTATGGACAGACCTTCCCCTGGGCAGGATCTCGAGGGACAGTGAACTCAGGTGTGTCTGGAGACCTCTTTAGGCTATTTAGTACTGTATTACCCACACATCAATATGACTTACCTGCTCCTTCCTTGTTACAGGTTAACAGTGGTGTGCTCCTTCGGCAGTGGTGATGCCTCCCTCACTATAAAAGTAGACAACCTTTCTCCTCCACCTTCTTCAGTGAACCAAGGTTCCCTCTCCTTAGTTCTTCTAAGCTACCCAGGTAAAGCTGCCTCTGGGCTCAGGGGCTGGGAAGTGTATGGAGCTTGTGGAGGGGAGGGTGTATGAGTGAACTATTCTGGTACATGGACTTCTGCTGTCCTGATGTGCTTCCTCCCTGCCCACAAATGCTGCCTGGAGATGCCTCAGATCTGTGGCCCTAGGACAGACAGCAGTTTTTCAACCAGCTGCTGTTGAAGAGCCTGAGCCCCTCTCTGCACCCTGAGTTATTTACCAGGCTCTGGCTCTTGCAGAGGACTCGTACAGGCAGCCATACCGCGAGGATCAGTATCCCATAGTGAGGTACCTGCGGCAGCCAATCTTCCTGGAGGTGCAGGTCCTCAACCGCAACGACCCCAGCCTGCACCTGGTGCTGGATGACTGCTGGGCAACACCCTCACAGGAGCCCAGATCGCTTCCCCAGTGGAATATTGTCGTGGATGGGTGAGTGCCCTGCCATGCAGAGGGGGAGAGGGTTCCCTAATTCTCCTCTGCTCCCTCTTCAGTAAGAGAGCTTTTAAGTATGAGGGCCTTCCCAGCAGTGCCCTGGGATGCTGGAATTTGTAAGAAGAAGGTAGCACCTCAACCCTGAAATTTAATCTGCTGCTTAAAGCAGTCAACATCAACAACTCAAACCTTCTGTACCCTGATGTTCTGATTTGGTTCTTATTTACTGGCAGGTGTGAGTATGACCTAGACAGCTACAGGACTGTGTTTCACCCTGTGGGACGTGGTGTCAGCTATGCTAACTATCGCCAAAGGCTGGAAGTGAAGACTTTTGCCTTTGTGTCTGGTGACAAAGCCCTTCCTGGCCTGGTAGGTGACATTGTCCCTCTACTTGGAGCAGTAGTAGGAGCAGTCATTGTTTCAAAATGAGCAGACCTCTCATTCCTCTCACCCTCTGTCCCAGGTGTACTTCCACTGCAGTGTTCTGCTTTGTCACCGCTTTCACCCAGACTCCCCCCTGTGCATACCCAGGTGCCCAAGGCCACCCAGAAGCAAGCGAGGTAAAGTCTGAGCAGATTTTTGGGTTGCACGGATCCCAGATCCCCACTGCACTGTGGGGTTCACCTGTTCTGTGCTCCTGTTGTAGAAAGTGGGGTGGCAGCTATGAACCCAGCCCTGGTGAGCCTGCAGGGCCCTGTCCTCCTGGTGCCAGAAGAGTGGTCTGCAGCCCGAGGTACTGAGCCTGGCGGGGCTGAGGGGCTAAGGCTAAGCTTGGGTTTAGTGAGGATCTGTCTCCACAAACAAACTGCCTTTCCCCTTGCTTTGCAGGGAGCACTCTCCTGAGCAAGGAGGTGTGGGCTGGCATTGCAATGATTGCTGTTGGTGTTCTCTCTCTGGCCACAATGCTGCTATTTTTGGCTTTTCTTAAACGCCTAAAGAGAAGAGCCTTCATGGTAAATGTGGTATGTTAGTGTGCATTTCCAAATAAACTTGGAGTAGTCACTTGGTGAATTATGTCTGTCATGTATTCCCTCTCCTGTATCTAGTTATGTAAATCCATGCTGCTTGTCCTCTGAATATTTAGATTATTGTAGATTAGTTTTTAACAGTTACTATAATACTAAATTTCCTGAGTGTCTTTGTTCTGAAACAGACCACTGCTGTGTTAAATTCCTGTTGGGTCTTGCACCTGATTTCCTTTCTTGAATTGCTTATCATTATTCACAGTTGTGATTCCATTCAACTGGGATTCTAAAAATCCATGTTGTGCCAGTATGTGCAGTATGAGTAGCCCCTGCAGCTGCTCTTGTAAAAGTGAGCCCTGCCTTGTACCTGGAAATGAAAACCTGGCTTTACTGATGTGGTTTAGCAACACCCAGCACTTGTGTTAAAACATTACTGTAAAAAACCCCTTTGTCCTTATTATGGGAATCAGGTTATTGCAAAAGGTCTTTGAAGAAGATGTACAGTGACCCCTCCCTTTTCTGGATACAGCAGGCTAGAAGGACACTAGAAAAAACAAAGTGGAACAGACTCTTCCTCCTGCCAGAGCTGATCTTCTGATGGCTGGAAGTTCCATTGGCCACTTCATAGGAACACCAGGAGTCTCATTTGGGGTCTCAAACTGGGGGAGGAAAGGGCAGGGACGGGTAAAGCAGTCTTGTCTGCACTGCCTGTAGACACAACACTGCCCTCCTGAGGTGAGGCAGTTTGTCATGCAGTTCTTTTGTATTTTGTACATCTTGCCTTGCATAGTCAAGGAGATGAAGCATAAATGTAATTGCATGTGACAGAATGAAAGTGCTTTTTTGCAGTAGAAGTGTAACAGCCTCAGGTTAAACATTGTCTGGCGACTTTGTGTGAGCAGGGAGAGAGTGATCATCACAAGTGCAGCTCTGTGGTCTCTGAGTGTGCAGGGTTTCAGATCAAGCCAGTGGCCAGACCCTGTCACTTGTCACAGCACAGGCTCTGGGCTTGTCTGCCACAACCCCTACTTCACTTAGGCATTGTTAATGAGCTGTTCTTAGTGCAACAGATTTCAGGCTGCATTTTCTAAGTATCAATGTGTATTTCATGCAAAGAGAGCATGGAGTAGAGACAATGAGCAACATTATCATTAGACATTAGCGTAGTGTTTAATAAAAATTATTATAACATAAACATGATGAAACTATGACTCTGACTTTGGAGCCACTTAATTGCAAGTCGGTTCTGTCAGCAGCCTGACAGAAGTTAAGGTTGAAAGGTTTACTTAAGCTGTTGTTCAGCAAACAACCTGCTATACTTAAGTCTTGTTGACTTAGCACTTGGCTGGAATATGAAGTATTTCTGCAAAAGCCAGATAAGTGGTGCTTGATGAAGAGGGTTTATGTACTTGACAGTGTGTTGTTCTTAACTGTATGGGCTGTTTAGCTCTTGTGACCCAAACAAGGCTAATCTTAATATTCCTCCTCTCCATCCTTCTTGTTCTGAAGTGTGGGGAAAAGATCTCAGTGCATATTCAGGTGGAGAAGTTTCCCTGTTTCTCATTGATGGAGTTTGAACCTTTGCTCTAGGATGGTTGGAGTTTACTGAATGACATTACAGTGCCAGCTGTGTGAATGTAAACATGCTAGTTAACATCCCAATAATCTAAAATATTTCTCACATATCTTGCATACAGGAATCTGAAGACTTGTACTAGTGAAGGTATTTTAAATAACTCTGGTACCTTTGGTAAGGGAAGCAGTGAGAGCATTACTTTTGCTCTTTGACTCCTGTATTCTGTACTATTTTTACTGCCTGAGGAGGTGAGACAAAGGGGTTGCACATGGTGACAGCTATCTAGGTCAAAGAGAAGGTTTTTCTTGCCTGCTTTCTGCTCCTGGCTGATATTCTCTGCTGAGAGAAAGACTTCAGACATGGCATATGAGAGGAGATCTGTCTCTAGGTGGGTTAACTCTAGTTCTCTCAGGGTGGCTCAGTTACACTCTTTGGGGATGTTGCAGGGGTGGTTTGACTGAGGACTCATCTAATTAATTTAAATCAAGGAAAAATTTTGTTCCCTATTTTGTAAATAATTTACCTTAGAGCCCAGCTATGTGCATTTCTTCCTGTGTGTGTGCTGCTGCCCCTGTGTTCCCTGCTGAAGTGTGTTAAGTTTAGGCTTACCTACAAGTAAGATTCCTTTCCTGCATTCAGGCAGATGTCCTTCTCTTCTGCCACAGGACAGGGTGAGGTAGGGATGGTGGTGCTGCAAGTGGAGCTGGCAGAACCTGCTGCAGGTGCAGGCAGCATTGACTCTGCAGCCCAAGCTGCTGTTTCAGGAGCCATGCCACAGTCAATTGCCCCAAATCTCCTTAGCCATGGGATGTTTGGGGACCCCTGGGATGTAGGGACACGGCAGTGGCTGCCTGTTAAGGCATATTTATGCCTCAAGAAAGGGGCAGTGAATCAGGTCTGTGAGAGCTGAGTAGGCTGAGGAGCTGCTTGGGAATGGTGCTGCTGGGGTGGGAGCCTCCTGCCAGTTTCTTGTGGGGTTGGTGCTGTTCTGCAGGAAGCTGAGAGCAACTGAGAAAAAGAGGACTTGGCAGCATCTCCCCAGCCTGTCTTGCTAGGGATTTCTTAGCTCTGCTGCAGTGTTTAATAATTTAAAGAAGAAAACAACCCCTGCCCTCCTTTTAAGGGATGGCCTTACTCATTAAGTGTGGCATTAAAAACACCTACTCTATGCTGACCTAGTTTTTCTTCAGCATCTGCCCCTTGAAAGCCACACTGTGGTGATGGCACAGCACAAAAAGCAGCTCCTGCTGGAAGGACACAGTGAGAAGCCCTGACATGACTGGCTGATAAGCATGCAAAGGTCAGGGCAGCAGGAGTGAAACTGTTCCAAGTTTACCTGCAGGTCACTGAGAATTCACAGCCGTAGCTCCTGTTAAGTGCTGATGACAGAATGAATTATATAATGAAAAATAAATTTAAAATGCAGAAGGAAACAGTTCATGTGGGGTCAGACTCTGAGTGGGACTGAATTAACTTATTTTAGTGTCTGCTGATGTTAAGTAATGCCTCTTCCCTTCAGGAGAAGATGAGGGCATAAAGGGAATTCAGGAGAAAGAGCTGAATCCTGTGTCCACGTATGGGCTGTGCTATAAAGGTTTTGACTGTTACTTTAGACAGGTATAAGGGTTTTATTGCTCTGTCTTTGGAGGTGTCTCCTGGAAAGCTCTTGCAGGCAGCCTTGCCTGAGGGAAGGCTTGGTTATGTGGCTTCGTAATGTTTGCTGAATTAATGTGCCCTTAAAATAAAGAGCTCCTGGAAATCTTCTGGGGATTATTTTGCTCTACAGCTGAAGTGTGGGGCCAGTTTAGCCTAAGGGCTGAACCCATTACCACCACTACTGCGTGGAGCACATTACAGCTCAGGTAGGCTTTGTGTCTGTGTTTTAGCCAAGCAGCAGCCTCGTTAGCACAAAATTAATTTAGACCTTAGAAATCTGAATTTCCTTCACAGACATGAGAAGGTGAGTAATCTGCAGCCTTTGGCTCAGCAATGTGGGCCATATAAAATACTTTAATCAAGGAGAAAAACTCAGTTGTAAATGTAGCCTTCCTAAAAGGAGATGTGAAAAACTCATTTTTACTGTAGAACAAAACAGACTAATAAGACAATCTGGTTAAACAAACAGCACTTTATTAAACTAAATATAGTTAGATACCTTCTTAATACTTAAAAATGAAATAGCATTTGCAAAAATGAATAGTTTAAATAAAGTACACAAAGTTACAACTGAGAAGCAAACCAGGCACTTTAAATACCTAAACAAATAGGAAAAAATGCAAGATCTAAGCATACCCCTGACATGATGAGGCGATTAAGATAAGGAAAACATCCCTTTGGATATAACATAACATCTAAAGGTAGATAAAAGCTTAGACCATGACTTAACACATGACAAACCCACTTTTCCCTGTATAATAAATATAAAGCATTGGCAGGATGTACTCTTACTCTTTTAAGAAAGGTTGTTAAGGCTTGCAAATCTCATTCCACATTCAAAACATGTTTCTACTGTGCTGAACTTTGACTCTCCTGTATGAAAATGACCACTGCTCTGTACTAAAGAGAGTACATTCAGAACTCCAGTATCTGAGAAGTGAAATACCTCCCTCCCCCTTTCTGTCCACCTACTTGCCATTGACTTAACAGTACCAAATATTATTACATCCCTTTACCAAACTCCATGGAACATTCCATCATGCACATACATTTGCAATGCACTGCTGCTTATTGGTTATTCTTAATATCCCTTTTACAGTGCCAATGTAAGGTGTATATTGATTTTTCTCAGTTTCCAGGAGTACACAATGGTTGAATGCTCAGTGAGTAAACAATTACGTAGCAAAGGCTGGAACTGTACAGCTAAGTGTGTGTGAAGTGGGGAGAAACCCACTTATTCACTCTTCCCAGTATTGGCAGAAAGATCCAAGATAGGCTTCTTCTGTGGCAAACTTCCATTAACATCTTGCTTCTTTACCTGATCCCTGTACACAAGAGAGAAGAATGGTTTTATAGTCTGTTCTTCCCTAAGATCATTGTCCTTTTTGCTCAAAGAAGCTGAACAATGTGAGCTGTCCCAGACAGGTTTACAGCTACTGCTGCTCCACCTAAGCTTCTCTCAGAAGACAAGAGGACCCCAAAAATAGGTGGTATTATCTATTTTAACACCAAAGCTGTAGCTGGGTTGTGTGTTTGGATGTGCCATGGAAAATGGGAGTCTCCTGGAGGTGGTGGGCACTGCTGTGGAGCTGGCAAGCCCTGGAACACGTGTGAGCACTCTGGGCCCTGCACCATGCTTCCCTCACCCTGCTGCCATCCTGGCAGCTCTGTGTGTCCTCCAGAGCTATGCAAACACAGCTGTGCTGAAGGAGCAAACTGAGAAAGCCTAGGAGGGAGCAGCTGTGCTTCTTCTTCTTGCTCTTCCCTCTGCCTCAGTGATTACTGTGGTTCCTTCCCTGGCAGGTATTTCAGGGGGCCACAGGTGGCACTCCAGCACAGCCTGCTGCTGCCTCCTGCTCCCAGCTCCTGGCTGAGGAAATGCTGACTCAAAGAGGCCCCAAAGTCCTGGGAGGCACAACTGGCACCCTGCACCTGTCCAGCATCCTACAAAACCTATTATTTCTATTTTGACCACACTGTCCCTTTTAAATACTCCTCTGCCTATCCCAATTCTACAACTGATTTTGGTCCCTTACTCTGCAAATGCAGGTAAGCAGAGATAGCTGTGTCATCATGCAGGAAAAACTGTAAAATGTTCATCCTCTACACAAAATTCAACTGGGCAGTGGGTTTTAATGACATTTAAAGCAACACACTAGAGTAAGACAAAATTGTATTTTACTGCCTGATGTTATGCTGTGTTGTGTTAGCACCTTCACATTAAAGACCATTTATATTTCCTCTTTCCCAAACAGGAAATTATTAACATATCAATAATTATTACATGTATTAACACTCATTAGAATACCTACTACTGACCAGACATCTGTATGCTGCATATTAAGCCATGAAGGTAGCCCAAGATTCAAAGCATTCAAAAACCATTGTTAAACTAAGCAACAGTGGCTTATTTAGAAAAAAAATGAAGCAATCAATGTAGCACAGCTGCAGAGCTTGAAATCCAAGCATGGATCCAGACCTCCATACTCACCTTGATGCACACCAGTAGTTGACCAGAGTTGAAAGTGCAACATAAGAAACACTCAGCACTCCAGAAACTCCCAGGGACAGTGCTCCCAGGCCACACAGCACACAGAGAAGGGCTATGCCACCTATGGCTATGACAACACCTAACAAAACAACAACAGGTTCTTATTTAAACAGGTCTATGAACAGATTAGAAGAGCTGACGTTCTAGCACAACCCCAATTTCAAACCATTTGGGAAAACAATCTTCCTCAATCATCTGGCTAACCTCTATAAAAGCTATACATGCTTAAGATAACTGGTTTAGGCATATCCTGGTGGTTGAGATTAGAAAGGAAAATAGGATTTCCCCTGTATAGACTACACTTAATCACATTACTATTCTCGTATTAAGAGTTTTAGTACAGCTGAGACCTGAGGACTACACACAGAAATCCTCAATTGCTTGGACTCAGACTTGCAGAAGGAAGAAGAAAAAAGGAAAAGATACCTTAAAAGGGAATAGGTAAGTAGACACATGAATGCATAGAGTACCTTCCATGACTATCACACCGATGCAGGCCATCACAGCTGTTGTAACAACAAAAACCAGGAAAAATGCAACAGGAATAGCTGACACTGCAACAAACATCAGGAGTGACAAGGCAACAAAAGGATGGTCATCTAAATATTGGCCAACACGAGAATTCATAAAGGCAACAACCTGTGGGTGAAAGAAAACCATTTCAGATTGTTTTTTCTCTCTTGTCACACATCACTGCCACTGTAATGAACTACAGACAGGACAGATCTTTTGTCAACCTGCAGCTAGAACAGGGAGCAGCTCTTGCCTCTTTGTTTCCAAAGCATGGGGATTTGCTGCAAATTTAGATAACTTCAGAGCAAATCTAATTCTACCCTGTGTCCCTTGGACTTCCCAGTTCTATTCTTGCACAAATTATAAAACACAACAAGCCCACAAAAAACTAACCTGTCTGAAAACAAGTAAAAAAATAAATCAGTCTGGCTGCAGCTTTCACTGCCATCTCTGCAACCATTGTTTTGAACTAGAGAACTCTATTTGTTAATTTAAAAAATCTGCAACATTTAAAAATTATCAACTTCTCTTTTATCCATGGCTTAGTAATATCTGCAACCTGCTCATTTGTTGAATCTAACTACAGTGCAGGCGTGTCTGTATCAGAGAGTTGTTAAGAATTTAATAATGTTACTAGTAAAAAGAAAATAATTTTACAGAGGCAGTCATAGCTATACACTGGAATTTTACTGCAGCAGTTTCCCTTCCCTTAAGGAAACATGTATTGTAGTTTTAGTTCTTTTTATAGCAGTGCAACCATTTCACTAAAATGCTACTCTACTATCTCAAAGGGTTACGACAGTAAAACAGTAAAAAAAAAACGCAGAACCAGGCTTCACTTTTTTTCTTGACTGAAGATGTGGGAGGACAGGCCTTCCCAAAGGCCTCCCTTGAAAAACAGGGAGTGCATTTAAACAAATCAGGGTGTGATACCCTGATAGTTATGAAAGGAGCAGCTTTATAAATATATAAAACTACAATCCAGACCCACATTTGCGTTGCTGTGGATGGTCTGTATCACGGAGTGCCATTGCTTCTGTAGTTCCTGCATTTCTTTAGACATGTTATTACACGTCAGCCACGACCTCTTCTGAAGAGCCAGTTCTCACTCAGCCATCCAATTTCCCTTAAAACGAAGGTACAATTAGTAACAGGCCCACAAAGATGCCTTTTGAAAAGGAAATGTTTCCTTTGTATAAAGAGAGAATGCAGGTTTCAGATGAAGTGATACAGTCTAAAACATTACTTTTACAAAAGCACGTCTATTGTAGAAGGCTTGTCCCTGCAAGCTCTTTTGAAACTCCCAAAGCCAAGTAGCAAGATACAGCTGACTTTCACCTTCTTCCTTTATAACATTAACCCTGTGTTTACCCATCAGGGTACTCAATTACCAGTAAAAACATCACTTCTAACTACCTGCATGGACAATTTGTTGCTATTGGTGCTGGAAACTGCTAACACACTAATGAGACTTTTTTCTGTGAGTATTCTTGCGCTCAGCACGGAGAGCACGCCCCATACAGCTTCAAAACTCTGCGTATAAAGGCAAAATACTTCCAGATGTTCTAACATATTTAATTGTGCCAGTTTAAAGGCAACCTCAGCTCAGCAATCTCCCCGAAAATTTCCAGCTGTTGTTGCATGGTTACGAGGGGCAGGCTGGAGGATGCATTTTCCTGTTTGCAGCCCCGAGCAGCCAGGGTGCCAGAATCGCCGCTGTGCCCCCGGGCACTAACGCGGGCCCTCCTGGGCACAGGCACGGTCTCACACCGCGGTTGAGCGCTCGCTGCCGGCAGCGCTGGCCAGGAGCTGCCCGCGGGGCGCGCCCGAGCCCGGGCGTTACCTCCGCCACCGCCCGCGGCCTGCACCGGGCACCCAGAACCGCGGCCAGGGCACCGTAACCACCCCCCATAATCACCGCTGCAGCCACCCCCGCTACTCAGCGCTCCGGGCGGACAGCGGGTCCCCGGCGTGTGTCCCCCGGAGGTAAGGGAGGACGCGGCCCCGCTCCCGCACGGCTGCCGGGCNCAGCACCCGGGGCCGCTCTCCGAAGGCCGGCCGGGCCTGGCTGCGCTCACTGATGCCCCTCTGGTGTCCCTTCGCATCCCCCTCGCTGTGCTGCCCTTCACCCCAGCCCTACCTCAGCCGCTCAGTGCGGGCACCCTCATGAGTGTCCTAGAGTTGCTTTAGGACACGCAGCCTGGAGTTTTTTGGAATGGAGGATAGGAGATGAGGGTATCTGCGGTCGCCGTGCCGCTGTGGGGGCGTGTAGAGGCTCGCTCGGCCCCAGGAGGCGTTCGGCACCTCGCCTCACGGCTCCGGTGCCAGCAGTCGCTCCGTGGGTGTCTGTAATGCCACCGCCCCCGGGCTGGGAGGCAGCGGGGACAGCTCGCAGCGAGCTGGGAGTGTTCGGTGCCGCCGTGAGGAGCTGCTGCCCTGGAACGCCTCACCTGGCACCTTCCCCCGTCACGGGTTCTGCTTCCCACGCGCCTCCACCTTGTCCTGCTGCCTCCGGGTGTTTTGGTGGCAAACCTGTTCGGGGAGATGAGGAGGAGGAATTTCTGAAAGAATTTAGCTGGGTTTTCAGCAAAAGGGATGCGTCCTACAGTGTCCCAGCATTTGCCTGGGACTCTCCTCAGCAGGGACGAGATGAGGTTGTCGCCACGGTGGTTCGGCCTGGCTGCTCTCCAGAGCCACCGTGATGGTGTTAACATGCAAGAGTGACGCTTCAGTGAATTCCCAGCTTCTGCTACACGGAATTTTTCATGCCGTGTTGCATGAAAATTGCAATCAGAAATGAGTCAAATATTCATGTTTCTCACGACTGCTTTAATCATTTAATTGGTGCCACCTATGAGAGTATTACCAAACGGGATGTTAATGTTTTCGTGTTTAATTTTTTTAAAGGCAACAAAATAAATAGAGTGTTTAATTTGGGAAAAAAATGCAAAAAGAGGTTTTATGAAGTATGGAGGGTTTAACACACCAGACTGTTGGAGCTCTGTGTCTTTGAGGTGCTGATTTCAATGATCTCTGCAGATACAAGGACATACGTAGACAGAGGGAGTAAGAGTTGGATATTAACACAAATTTGGATGGTGGGGTCTAAAAACCCAGCACAAGATACCTGCAAGAAGAGAGTGCTCAGGGCAAGTGTATTTTGCTTGAACTCTTAAAGTGCTTAATCTCTCATATTATTAAAGTGCATAGTGTATTGATATTCCTGGCATGCTAGGGTATATAATAATAAATTTGAATGTGTTTTGTTTGTATACTTTTAAAAAAAGTTTATAGGGAAAACTAACTTGCAGAATTACAATGTGACATAATCCAGTGATAATGGCACTGTAAAGTTTAATGGAGCCACCGAGTTTAAAGTATACTGGAGATTTTAAATTTCTGTCTGTTTTCAAGCATGCCATAGCTGTGGTTTTGAAGATAGTCTTATACTTCTTAGTAAATTATTTTCTTGCTATGCATAATTACCTCTTCTGCTAAAAATTCGTATATAATCTTCCTCTGTACAAAATAACTGGTTTTGAAGTTTTTCAAGCAGCATAAATAATTTATTCAGCTTCGAAGGGCCATGCATATATGAGCATCCAAGTTGATATGCACAGAGGAACAGTAGTTACTCTTAACTGCTGCTTAATTGAGCTTGTCTTCATGCCAGTGTCAGCTCCAATTAGCAGGAAAATACTCATGTTGCAAACCAGCACTGAAATATTTGGAGAGTTAGGGCACACATTATCCAAGCAGTTCCCAGTGCTGGTTCTGTACCCTGCACTGCTGGCCTGTGTGTAGAGAACAATGGGCAACAACAATGTTCCACTTGTAGATGGTAGAAGGGCAAAATATAAGGAAAACTCTGCTGTTAACTCAGGGATATCAGCCATTCTCACAGCTCGCAGAAAATTGGATGAAAAATAGCAAAGATGATGGGAAAGGGTTTAAAATGGAGCTCTTGCTGTGCTGGCAAAACATGTACAAGGCCCCTCTTGAGGTTAGCTGTTAAGAGACTGTGCTAGATTTCACATTGGATGGTTGTAATTCCCATTTGTGGGGGAATGTGATGGAAGACTCTTTCAGGACGCAGTGATGACTGTGAGGAGGAGGCAGATGCATACAGGCTCAGAGGAGTTTGGAGTATCCCACCTGCTGTGTTCAGAGATTCAGGGAGTTTGATTCTGAATGGTGGAAAAGTGGTGGACGTGTTTGGATTCAAGATTTTGAATCTTGAGTATTTTTTTCCCAAATCTTCTTAAGAAAATTTGGGTTTATAGAGCCTTTACTGCTCTGGATCTCTGTGCAGTGCTTTCATGCAAAAGCTAGAATATCTCAGGGATCTCAGGACTACATTTTTCATAACTTTCAGAGGTAAAAGGAACCCATACAATTCCTCATTGGTTCCAGCTGAATCTCCTTGATCACAGCTTGGCACAACACTGCAAGGGGCTGTTTCTCTCTGCTGAGGGAGGAGAGAATTCTGTCTCCAGGCACCAGCTATGCTGTAACTGGGGCAACCAAGCTGAGGACTGAAAGGCAGAGTGTCAGAGAAGTTCACCAGGCTGCGACAGGCAGAGGGACTGCTAACACGGGCACCTGCAGGTGGTATCTGCCCCTACCTGCTCACCTGTGCATCCTGTGGATGTGTCAGGCATGCTGGGCATCTCTGTCTTTCTCTTTTCCCATTCCTTTTGACATGGGCTTATTCTTTGTGGCAAAATGTGTGGTTCTGCTGTGAAACACAGCTGGGGGACCCAGAGTCCCTGGGATGTTAGAAGAGAACAGGCTGTGGGGAGAAAACTGGTTTTGGAGAAAGTGGAAAGAGCAAGATGGAAGAAAGTCATGCTTGAAGGACATCTGGGGGGAGTTAGAAAGATTAAGTGAAAAGTGAGCTTGGGAGGAATGAAGAAAAAAGATCATGGAGGTTTGGTGGGAGAGAAAGCTTACTGTTGTAAACAAGGAATGGGAGAGCTGGGATTTTTCTTCTTCCTGGCAGCTGGGATAGAAGCTGATGGACACCTTGTGTAGTACCTGAAATGAGTCTCTCGTTATTTTTCAGTGCATGTAACAACAGCATGTTCACACTGAGGGGGAGGCCTAAAGAATTCTAAGCAAACAGAAAAAGCAAACAAAATAAAGCCAACACAGAGCCTGAGTCTCCTGAGGGTAAGTTACTTCTGCGGTGACTGTGAAAGTGATAACTTGATCAAAACTTAGATGAAATTGGCCATTACTGGTGGTTAGTGGTTTGACATTGGAAGAACTCTTAAGATACATGTTCTTGTTGAATATTCTTTGGACTTAATGCTTTATGTACTTAATGCTTAATGTACTTATTAAGGATTTCTGTGTTCAAATATTTAGGTGTTTGAAAGGTTAGTTAGCATATGAATCAGGAGTTGTTTCAGGATGAGCAATGGCTTTTTAAATGACCCTTCTACCTTTAAGAATGAATGAATGGATGGCCTAATAAACTGTATAATTTATTCATTTTTAAAGTACCCTAAGGCCCAATCCTTTAGTCATTAATCAAGAGGAATTCATGCTCTCTTTAATGAGTTATGTCTGGCAGTGATAATGTCTTTATTTCCCTCTGTGTGTGTGTGTGCAGACATGCTGAGGACTACCAAGGAGGCAAATCAAATCAGTCCTTTCTCAAATTTTATTTCTAAATGGGCTCTACTTTGATATTGAGGAGGGCACAATTTTGTCTGCTAGAAAACTAGGTTCCAGCAGCCTAGTTTTTCAGTGATAAATTAGAAAGCAATAACAATGTGCTAAAATTATGTAAAAAAAAAGAGATTATCTTATTCAAACATAATTATATTGGGTAATAACTTCCTCTTTCATAGTGATTTAACTCCTTTGTGTTCAGATACAACACACTTCCACCTCCTTTTTCTCATAGTGTCACTGTGTATTCAGGAATTTATTCCTTGTGAATCTCCTAAACAAATTTGATTTAGGAAACTCAGAGCAGACTGTGGGTGAGGCTTTGGCCTCCTGCTGAGGGAAGTTGCCTTTCAAAAGCATCTTAAAAAACTGTGAGGCTAAATAATTCTGAGAAAGTATCCTGACAGAACTTTGTATGGAGTCCTGGAAGGCCATCTCAAACTATTATCACCTTGAAGAGGTGGAACATAATCTTAAAACATATCATATATCCTGACATTTGTAGTAAAACACTTTGCAGAGTACTTGTGAGCAATGTCCAGCAGCATTTTGGCAACAGCTTCTCCTGGAACTGAGTCATTATAAACATAACAGAAAGTCTAGTGGATCTTCTTTTTGCTCCCCAGTAAAAGGGTTCACACAGGTTGGGCTGTTTCACTGTGCTTTTGGCAGTCTGGTAGGATTTAATATTCTAATATCCAGAGTTTATACCATTGCAAACTCCATGTGGAGTTTTTAGTATAACTTAAAATATTAAAATAATTTTAAGTAGTTTTCAGGGATATAACAATAAGGATTTTTTTGTTTTTTTTTAACTGACATTTACTGGTGTTTAGAAGTTTTATCAAATGACTGCAAAAACCATGTTTTGCTGAGGAACCCACCCCAAAGAATGGCTGAAAAGTTGTAATTTGTCATTTTAAACTCATAATGAAAACTGAAGGGCTGTTTCTTCTTCGTGAATCTTTTTTGAAACAGAGTATTTCATAAACATCTTTGAAGTTGTTTTTCATTTTCCTCTAGTCACAAACCAATTCCATGTGCAATATGAGTCGTCCAAAACGGTCACAGAAATCACCATCCCTACGCACACCTGCCCCTGCTTCTACTTCAGATGCACCTTCAGCCATGTATGAGGTATGTGCTGGCAGGGAATGCTCACCTTCCACAGGCTACCAAATTCTCATCCTTGGCCATGTGGTTTGGTGGCCATGGTGGGACTGAGGAGTTTAATCAGGGAGGAATTTTCCAGCTCTCGGCCCTGTTCATGAGAAGTTGCTTTCTCACAAGAGGAGCTGGGAACCAGGAGAAGTTTGTGTAAACCATCTTGGGTGTTTTTGTAAACTACATGTTGCAGGTGGTGTTTTGTACGTTTTTTTTATGTACAAAACACCATACAATGTATGTTTATTCCAACTTGTTAGTTTAGACAAAATGAATAAATGTGGCAGGTTAAGCACTGCACTGCAGAGGTTCACACTTAATTCCATGTACTGTCAGACCTTGCACTGAGCCTTGCCACTCAGCCTTGCATCTGGATGATGATTGTGTTGCTGATGGTTGGGTTTTATAATTTTTTTAGTTTTGTCTTATGGGCTGGTTTGGCTGCCCTCTTTTTTGTTGTTTTGATTTGTTGTTTGGTTGGTTTTTTTTGTTTTTTTAAAAATTATTATAACATCTACATTGCCACTCTAGTCGTATGTATTGGGACTCCATTAGTCTGTAACTAAGCAATGATGCTGAAGAGGTGTTCACCCAAGAACCAATGATTGTGTCCTGCTCTAGCGATCCTGGATATAAAATGGGCAAGATTTTCTTAATAAATGACTTTTTCTCATCTGAACTTTGTGCCATGTTCCTTGCCATCCCCAGACTCTACTGTGACACTGGGTCAAAGGTTGGACTTGACAGCCTTGGGGGTCCTTTCCAACCTTATGATTCAATGTTTCCAAGCACATTCATGATTACATCTCATGTGCTTTTATCTCTGAGGGTGTTTTGAGAGCTGTCTCACGTGCTCCCCTGAGCTATGTCAGTAAAGTTTAGACATCAGGACTGATGAAAAGGCCATCAATAGATACCAAGTCACCTGAGAAAACATGGAAAGAACAGACAGAAGAAATCTATTACAAATCCTTAGTGATGTGAGAGAAAGACAGGAGCTGGATTTGTTAACTCATACTATTGTTCAACTGAAATCTATTACAAATCCTTAGTGATGTGAGAGAAAGACAGGAGCTGGATTTGTTAACTCATACTATTGTTCAACTGAAATCTATTACAAATCCTTAGTGATGTGAGAGAAAGACAAGAGCTGGATTTCTTAACTTGTACTATTGTTCACCTATTACAAGGATTGAGTGTTAAAAGTAGACAGGTCATTAATGAAGGCCTGAGGAATAGGAATTTTCTAAATCTAAGTGAATATAAGGAGAAAAAAAAAAGCAAGCTAGACATGTGGGGGCGTAGAAAGAACTAGATAATGTACTGTCTTTTATTTATAAAAAATACCTTGATTATGCAAAAAAAAGGCACCTGAGTACTACTGAAATGTGTAAAATTATCCTTATAAATGTGCAGAGCATTGTGATCTAAAAATAGGTTGGTGGTCAAATGTATGTCAGACCTATGTATTTTCTTTTTATACTAATTGATGTTTAATTTTTTTCTAGCCCTAAGAAGTCTTTTTAAATTACTGTGCTGTGTAAAACTTTTGCTTTTGTTTTTCCAATTTCAGCTTCTCCTTCAGAGAAGCCGTTATCCTCCTTTGATGCAAGAGTCATCATGGACTTTGGCAGCTCCATTCAAAGAACAGAAACACTACCGAAACCCAAGTGACTCCATAGCTAATAACTACACTCTCACTGCACAGGATTTAAAATTGAAAAATATGCAAAAATTCAAGTCCTTTTCAATGATAGAGCTATCACAGGCTTCACCATGTATCCATATTTGAATGTCTTTGTAAGTTTAGGCTTGCTTGTTCTGTGCATTTTTATCTCTAATTCTTTATCTGCTAAAACATCCTCCCTGGAAGAAATCACTTATCCCTAATAAACACTTTTGAGCTTATCACCTCAGAGTCAGTGTAGACAAATTTGCCCATGCATGCATAACTTCAGTGAATGAAAGTCCAGTTTCAGATTAACTAGTTGGGTTCATCCCTCCAAATAATCACCTGCAGTGCTGCTCTATGACATTGCATTTTTTTTCTTATTTCATTACCTGATTAATTATCTTAGCTCTGTTTTTCACCAATATGAAAGAAGATCTTCTTTGAAAAATATGTCTGTATGTGATTTTTCTTAACTGATATTGAAAGCTGCCAGGAAAAAGCGACGATGGAGTTCTGACAGGTAATGTACTGAAATGTTATAAAGATACAGATTGTTAGAGTCAGTCTGCTTTGAGTTGTGATTTTATATTTCTTTTTACTCAAATGCTGTGTTGGGCATCCAAGCACGAAATGTTAAGCCCCTACAAAAAATGTGCATCAAGGCTGGCTTTGGTGTCACAAGATTTTGGTAAGATAATCACACGAATTAAATCCATGGAGGTCTTGGACAACCTAAATAACTGTGCTGGTAGGTTTGACTGATAGAACTGCTCATAAAATACTGCCTGTCTGAGTGATAAACATCCGTTGTGAGGTTTGCATGTTTGCATCCTTTATGTTAAAGTAGTATATTGTATTATACGGTTTTAATGAGGGTTTTTTATTGAATAATTGAAATACTTCCATAGGTCATACTTGTCCTCAGTGTAGCACAAGTGGTTTATATAGTCCTTGTCATCTGTCCTTAAATATTACTGCTTCTTTATTCACTAAACTTGTATTCCTTTTTTTCAAAAGTACTTTGTTAAAGAGTTTGAAACCCATTTCACTGAGTGTTCCTGCTCATACACCAGAACTGCATGTCGTAAATTATACAGACAACCAGCCATTGACCCCAGAAGAACAATTTGCTCTCATGGATTTACATGAGAAGGAGATAAGTAAACGAGAAAAGCCACCTTCAACTGATGATCTAGAGGTATTTTTATAATTTATTTTTAAGGTGAAAGTAACAGCAGTAATCATCTGCAACATATCTGGAAACTTTACTAAAAAGTAGCTGAGAAAAGCAGGCAGTACATGAGGATTAGGAGATGTAAATATTCAATATAGCAAAGTGCTGTTAAATATTGTCAGCTCCTTTCCTCATTTGTTTGTAGCTACTTTGATTTTTGTTGTAAAGGGTTTGCAAGTTAAGTATCTTCCCAAATTCTTAGTGTTGTTAAGACAACTTCTCATGCTGTTCTCTAGTACTTTTTTTATTGGGAATTTAATATGCTGCACTGAGTTCCAGTCTATATGCTTACATCAACACAGATGGAAGTATTGTAAAGAAGTCAGTGCTTCAAAAGGAGCAGAGATAGATAGCCAAAATCCATTATATTCAAACACCTTTCAATTAGAGAAAAGGCTCAAGTGATAGAAAAGCTAAAACTACTTTGTAGTAATTAATTACCTGTCAGAAAATTCATACAATAACTGTAATCTTTTAAACGTTTTTCAGCGGTACTGTCACTATATACACAACGGAGTGAGGGAAGACATGCTGGCACCTCAGGATAAGGAAGTGGTGAATAAAATCTTAGGACATATTCCAACTCACATTCTTCCTAGCCAAGAGCTGGAGAAATTCCTTGCGGGTTTAAAAGAAGAGATTAAGGCAGACTATTGTATCGGCCTCATGAAAGCCATTGGTAAGACTCAGTCTCTGAGCAGTTCCAAGTATGTGGACATTTACTGCACTTTGAAAGCAAATCTCCATTCTGTTCTTAGCATCCATGGAGAATTCCTTTGGGCTCAGTAGAAGTACAGGAGATCTCTGAGAGAAAATAACCTGTGATCATGCTGTATCATTCCAATTTCAACAGATGTCTACTTCTGAAACCTTACGTCCCATCAGGTGGAGAGAAGGAATGAAAAGTGGTTTCTCCTGCCTCCCATTGTTCGAATCAGGACCAATTATCTTTTTTTTTCCCCAAAATAATTTAAGTGTCAAATTTGTAATTTGGTTATTGAGCTGTATTTTATGCTAAAAACATACAAGTAACTATATGACTATGTTAGTTTTAAATGTTCAGAATTCTACAGCTTCCTGAACTATGAAGATATAGTGGTTTTGAATGTGGGTTTTGGCTATATATGCAGTCTCACTGTGATACATATGATTTGTTCTAGTTGATTATGTCTTGTTGGATCCAGCTGAGAGGAAGAGACTCTCTATTGGAAGTACCCCACGCCCTTTTCCCCGGAGAATTGTCTGTGCTCCAGTGCCATGGCACAGGTCTTACATAGAAACAAAAAGCTGGAATGAAAGAAATCTGTTCATAGTGAATTCATTGATGACCACTTTGCAAGAGCTCTGGCTTTCTCAGTAAGATGGCTTGTTCATAGGACCTTAATGAAATTTAGCATGTTTTTATTTAATGATTTGGTTAGAGAGTGCATCTGCTGACTTCTCAACATATGCTACAGAGATCCTGGGGAAGCCACTAGAAAGAGACTGGCAAAATATGTCTGTTTTCTAAATAATTCTTTTTTCTGAGCCTCTAAGAATTTCAGCATAAAATGATTGTTTCCTGCACTCTCTGAATGAACACGTTACATGGCCATGGTGAAGAATGGATAAATGCATGCTGTGAAAAGTTCATGCCTGTTATTGAAAGATGCTATGCCTAAATTAAGATTCAATGCTCTAGTAAATGGTGATTTGGAATGCTTATCCTGGTTGTTGATAGGAACAAAATTAACTCTTAAAACTGAATATCTTTCAAGCGACTGTGGTTGAAATTTGCCCTGGGGACATTTGAAAATTGAGATGTGTGATCTTAGGAAGTTAAATATGGTAATTAGGAATTCTGAGAGCTGGTTTTGCATTTAAGAAACATGCAGGAATTTAAGCTTGTATGTTACAGACCGTGATATATGCCATGCTGCTGAAATGTCATTTTTTTCCCCCATTGAGTAGTCAGGATAGCTACTTATTAATATGGAATAGAAGGTGTCATTCTGTATGTTCTTTAATGACTGGATACACTAATGAATCTTGGAAAAGGACAAGACAATTTTAGCAAAGAATTAAGACTTTTAAGTGTAGCAAGTACAAATAAAATTTATGAAACCCTTTATATTCGTTGATAACGGAAACTGAATCAGAAATGCACTTGTTGGACAGCTTAGCAATGGAGTGATATTTATAAATGAAATTATATTTTTAGTGTTTATATTACATTTGAAACGTTCCTGACTATATTTTATGGATTTTTTTTTTGTTTTAAGCAGTATTCCCTAAAGATCTCCTCTGTGTTTCACTGCCCTAGGTACAGCCACGATTAGCGATGGAGCGATATTTATAAATGAAATTATATTTTTAGTGTTTATATCACATTTGAGGCCTTCCTGACTATATTTCATGGATTTTTTTTTGTTTTAAACAGTATTCCCTAAAGATCTCCTCTGTGTTTCACTGCCCTAGGTACAGCCACGATTAGCGATGGAGCGATATTTATAAATGAAATTATATTTTTAGTGTTTATATCACATTTGAGGCCTTCCTGACTATATTTCATGGATTTTTTTTTGTTTTAAACAGTATTCCCTAAAGATCTCCTCTGTGTCTCGCTGCTCTAGGTACAGCCACGTCAGGTTTGTTCGCACTGCAGAGGTGCTTTGTGGAGAGCTGCCCCTGCTGCCGGCGGAGTTTGAGGACATCGTTCGAAGGCACTGTGTGGAAGCTCGTGGCATCCTTCAGAACCAGTCAGTGCCACCTGGGATAGCTGTAGATAAAGAGAGTATTTTAGGGTCTCACTTAGGTGAAGACTCCTCTTATAAACAAGTGACACTAGTCCTGACCACAAGGCTGCCAAAACAAAGGGGTGGATAGCCCTGAGAGGAATAAACATCTGCATGCTGTCAGAGCCTTTGGAACTGCAAGAATGCTTGTACAAGAGCAAATGGTAGTAAACCATGAGTAAATGTAGACAGGAAATCCAAAGGTCTATATCTGTAAAAATGATGATGGAATTTTTTTTTTTATTACGGAAATCAGTCGATTTAAAAAGGAGATTATATGAGGCACATGATAGAAAGTGTTTGCATTCAGCCACCTGAGATATCTTCCAAACTTGTTTCTTGTTTAATGCTAATAACTGAATATTGTTTCATAGTCAATAAAACTATATAATTGACTATTATTTTGTCTGTTACTATTAATTTAAACTAATCATTTTGGTCCATATAACAAGTATCCTTGGGTTTAAAACTCAAGTTTCCTCTTAGCCCTGGAAGGTAAAGTTTTGTTTGATACCTAGTTACCAATTCTCTTCTAACCCTTTGGATTTTAGTCATTCTTTGGGTAATTTCTGATCTTAGATTTCATTGCAAGGAGCAAAGCAAGACTAACAAGCCTTTAAAAACTTTGTCTCCATATTATTTCATTGTAGGTGGATCCCAACTTGTGCATCTGTTTTCATTGATCAGGGTAATAAGTGGCTTCATTTTGCTCCTGAAAAGGACTCTGATTCCTCTGAGAAAGTTGAAAGCTATTTCAGTTCCGTGGCCAGTCTGATGTCGTTACAATTGCGTGAGGTGGTTGTTAACTCCTTAGAAGATCTTCTTGCCTTTTTTATGATCCACAAGGTATGTGCTGTCAAGTATATCTGTAGTTTTCTGTCTTACTTGGAGATCATTCACATAGCCATAAATCTAGTGCTTTTTGAAGGCTAAAATATCCCAAATGGCTCTTGCCTCCATAAAAAATGGCTGTATCCTTCAAAGACTTGTGTATACTCAGTGGATTTTTTGTACTGTCAAGAATTGCTTACTTGAATGATCACTTGGCAGGCACAGGTCTAGGGCTACAATTAACAGTTTATATGAGTTTTCAACTCGGTCTTGATTGAGCAGGCATTTGTTTTATTTTATTTTTAGTTTCATTTTTCTTGGTCTTAATGAGGCCAGATAGTTACAGTATTTCTCTGAAAGCACATAAATAATCCCCTTTGAAGTGAAAAGTGTGCACAGCCACATAATCCTTTGCAGAGGTGGTCTGAGTGTGTGATGTCTCTGTCTATACCTGATGAGTGCCCTGTATTATTTCAACTAATGCATATGATTATAATAATTAGCATTACACCAGGGGAGTTTTCACCACTGTTTTGGCTACCATAAAGTTCCTTCTTTGGTGAAATGAGTTTTTTAAATATAGGATCACCCAGGACCTACCTCATTAAGACAAAATGAATAAATGTGGCAGGTTAAGCACTGCACTGCAGAGGTTCACACTTAATTCCATGTACTGTCAGACCTTGCACTGAGCCTTGCCACTCAGCCTTGCATCTGGATGATGATTGTGTTGCTGATGGTTGGGTTTTATAATTTTTTTTTAATGTACTCTTTTTTTTTTGTTTTGATTTTTTGTTTGTTTAGTTTTGTTTTTGTATTATAACATCTACACTGTGAGTTTAGTCATGCATTAGGACTCCATTATTGTAAAGGCAATTTGGAAGAAGTGCAGTTCTTCCTGACCATGCAAGGCAATTAAAACTAGATTTTATTTCTGAGAGATACTATAGATTTGATGGAATAGAAATTTTGTGCTTTTCTAATGTGTATTCTAATTAGTGCTTTACTTCTGTTACTTAAGAGAACAATCAAGGCAATTAGCCTTAAATCCAGTTTCTTAATTCCAGCTTTTATAGATTCATTTAGGAGTCAGCACCCTACGATCTTATTTGGAACATCAGGTTTTGTGTAAAAATCAGGGAAGATGATCCCATTGGTGTTGTGTGGTAAGGATATTCAGGGAGTTTGAACCGTTTAAAAATTATTATTCTTATAGCTCACTTCTTTGTTCTGTAAATTTTTCCTTCTTTCCCTGAAGGATGGAAATGATTTTAAAGAACCATATCAAGGAGTGCAGTTCTTCCTATCTCAGATACTCACAGTCAAACTCCGTGTGGAAGAACCTGATATTGTCTTTGAGCCACCTTTGGGAGCATGTTGGGATTTAATCAGTCAGTGCTTCCACGAGATCCTGAAGAGTGCTGAGGAACTCCCAAAGGTACTGCATAAGTTAGAGCTGCATACAAAATGCAATATTAATAAAAACCATCTATGATATAAAAAGTTATGAATGAAGCTGAAGTCTGACAAACAGAAGATAAAGATGAGGATTGTGAATCATGAACTTTTTGATTATAGAAGAAACTTTTCAGATTCAAGTTATATGGAAGAACTGGTTTGATTTTCATGTCGTTTTCACAACTGTATGAGTGACAAGTGTTAATTATGGATCAGAGTCTTTTCACATTGCACTGTTTCTACCAAATTATGATGGGTTTTTTAGGTGGTGGGTGAATGGGTAATAGAATATCTTATTTTCACTATTCCGTGTCTTATTACAACATTTGCAATGATTTCCTTTAGGTAGAAAAACTTCTATTTCCGAAATTAAAAAGAGATGATCTCACCCTTAATACAGTCAAACCACACGAATCATTGTTTTCAGAGTATATAAACAAACTTGAAAAGATCTTTGAAAGCAACATACTTGGTCCAAAGAAGTAAGTTTTAGCTGGTAACTCCATTGCCCTTCCAAACCCTCAGTTCCATAACACTGTCCATTTGACTAAACAGACAGTTTGGGTGTATTTGTTTCTTTCTATAGAGAAACTTTGCATTGGAAACTTATGTTTGTTTTTGTGATCTTCTGTGTTTAAGGTATTTAAATGTGTACAGGAAGTACAGCAGTCTTTTGAACAACAAGTCACGGCAAGATGTCAAAAATTTCTTGGCTAAAAGTCCTTCTTTAGATGCTTTAACTGAGGTAATGTGTTCCTGCCAACTGCTTCCCTACTATGGCAAATTACTATGCAAAGCTTTCAGCCTTGGAATCTGTGGATAGGAGCAGAGCTCTGGAAAAATAAAAATTAGTTTTCCTTGTTCTGTTTGAAATAAATGATCCAATTTGCTGAATGGCGGCTATTAGTTGTGTTGGATTTTTCAGCTATAGACTTTCAGGAAAATTAACAGATATATTATTTTCTTGTTTTTAGAAGATTGACAGCTTCACAGAACTGAAAAAAGAGATTGCTTCTATGGATGTCACTGTTCCTCTGGCCATGTTCTGTCTGGATGCTCTGCAACTGAATGAGGAGCTCTGCAGTCGGACCCAAAGTCTCAAAGATGCATTGATTGAATTTGAGGTGATGGAAAACAGAGAGTTAAACCAAAGGTATCTGTTGTTTACATGGATGGTTATTGCTGTCTGCCTGCACTGACGCTGTGTGTCTGTGGATGAGATACCTTTATTCATCTGCTGGGTTTTCTAATGCTGACCAGACAAGTGCAAGAAGGCCAGCCTGGCTGAACAAACTTTGACTAGAACTCATAGAAAAGAAGAAAATAATTCAATTTATGAAGGAACTTAATATTTTTGTTTCAAAGACAATATCAATTTACCAGATCTTGCATCTCTCTTCACTTACAGTCCCAGTGATATGTCCATTCTCTTTTTGTTGTAGAATTTGTGATGAGTATAACTTCATTGCACAGAGAATGAGTGAGGTGCCTCAGAACACTCAACAGCTAGTGGAATATGATACTTTCTTAAAGAAATCCCGTGAAGTTACTGTTGTTAAACTGAGTAAAGAGCTCATCAAAGCAGCAGACAGACTGCAAATGCTCATGGACTATGCTGATCTCTCTCGTACGTTTAACTACAGAATATAAAATGAGAATATTTGTGTATAGATAATGGGCTCTGCATGCCTAAATGTTGCATCTTCTAGGGTGCTAATGGGAAGTTCCAAAAGAGACAGAAAGGAAATAAAAAGGATTCATATATATTCAAATGGAGGCCAAAATGTACCAGTGCAGCAAGGAATGATAGAGAAATGGCACACAGCACAGACAGGGCTTTTTAATGTGTTTTAAGTGTTATCAGGTCAATGTCATGTCATCTGGCCAAATGATGTTACACCTCTGTGTTAATAAATAAAAATTCTCCAGAGGAAAGCCATCCAAAAAGCCATATGCCAAAGGCTCCATGACAGCATGTGCTAAGTGTGAGAGCTTGCATCTCTTCAGCTGAGGATTAGATCAGAGCAGGCCTTTTGTTGTTTTGCTGTCCTGGTTTGCTGTTCTTAGTTAATATAAAAGCTGTTGTCTAAGACTGAAGCTACGTCTGTAGAAGTTACTTTTGGTTTGCATTTTTAGTCAAAGCAAAAATGTAATTCACAGATGCAGTCTGTGATTTGCTGCATGTAAAAAGAAGGGCAATTATATCAGTGCAAACCTATTTTAGTGTCAGGATGATACTTTTTCCTTAAGCAGAATACACTCTTGGATCACACAGTGATAGAAAGAACTGGGTATGTCATGTTTATTAGACTTCATTTATGATAAAAATTAGGATGCCTATGGAAGCCAGGACAATTTTCTGTCACATTTTGGAGTGGAGTGTTTGCAATTGCAGTATTTAACAATGACATATTCTCTGTAGCTGGGTTTATAAGCATGTGTCCTACATTAGTTGTAATGAGCTAAGTACCCTGAACAAACAGAATTTCTCCATGAAGATGGAGATGTCTGCTCATCTTGTAGTTGTGATGCTCTAGCTTTTGGGAATAATTCAGCATTTACAGATTGAGGACTGTAAATGGTTTAAACGTTTATCCATCATATGTAGGTATAATATACATTTAGATAGGAGTGATCTGTCACTGTGTGTAGTTGAATGGAACTGATATTCTGGAATAGCTATTCTTACTGTCTCTGCCTAACTAACATCTTATTTAGAGAAGTTCACATTCTTAACCTGATTCTACAGTTCTGCCATCAGTCAGACTTGTTTTAGGGAAGAGTGAAGATAATTCAGCCACCAGCTTCTTTGCTTATTCCTAAACACAGTTTAACTATTTCACTTGTTAGTAGCCACTCTATTATATAACAACCATTTTGTCAAATCATTGGTTAAAAGGTATTTTCTTAAAGATGGCTGTATATTTTTTATTTTAGATGATGACATAAACCTGAATAGCACAGTTTTCCATTGGCCTGAGGAGATTATGAAAGTATTTGAAAGCAGTAAAAAGATATCGACTGAGAAGAGGATTCAGGTAGAGATGGCATTGATGGAAAGGTATGGTGTTGAGTAATTTTTTTTCACTGGGTATTTTTTAAAGAAAAAAAAATGTCAGTATCAGTAGAAGGGAGATAATGTCAAAGAAGGAAAACTTAGGAGGAGTAAACCTAGTTTACAGTATTATGGATATTTCTGAAAAATGCTGTTGATGAGGGTGGATTAGAGTATCCTTATACTTAAATAGATCTGAAAGGAGGAATGGAGGATTGGTCCAGAATATTCATAATTTTATGTTGTTATATTGGTTATTACAGCACTACACAGAATTTTGCTACATTGTTTTCACTCTTCCTTTATTTTGTCCAGGTAGTAAAGGTAGCAAATATAAGTAAAGTAAATCACTTGTGAGGTTTGAAAATGAGCCTTGAATTCTAATCCCGTGATCTACATAGTATTGATATAACTGATTAGTGAGCTTTCACTAATTGAGGTCAGATTTCATGTGACAGTGCCTGTTGTAATTAATAAAATAATTGAAACCCGAAAAGGAATGAAACACAACATCAAATTACCTTAGCTGTCTTTACCTCAGGTGTTCTCAGTTTAAGGACACTCTCGAACTTTATGATAAAGAACTGGAAAAGTTCAAAAAGCGTGGGGCTATCGTGACCGTGGAGGAATTGAGGAAGAATGCTGGGAGATTTGAAGAGTTAAATAAGAATATCGATAATGCACTAGCAGAATTTGAGGTTAGTATTTATTAATCAAGTGTGGAGTGGATTACAATGTGCTGGATGACCCTGCCCCAGATTTTTTTTTCCAGGGTTCTGACCATATATTGCTAAGATAGCTTTAAACTGTCCAGATTCACACAGGTGCAGCAGATACCTTCCTGTCCCTGTATGCTGATTTGTCCCAACTACTGAGTTGAAGAGCAAATTTTTGGGGAAAAAAAATATAGGGAGTTTTTAAAATTGAAGTACTGAATTTCAGTGTTTCCAAGCAGTCAGTAGTAGCCAGATGCTGTCTACAGGGAACAATTCTTGTGGCAGAGTTGGCAGAGTGTCAGGGAGCATTTCCCCTGAATCGTGGTTTGTGCACTGGAGCTCTGTTTTCAGTCCCTCTGCTTGTTTTCTAATTAAACCCAAAAGTTTTTCAACTGTTTGTATCATCTCCATTTAATGCTGGTAGGCATTAAATACACATTTTAACACAATGGGAATTTCAAATACTAAGAAACAAACTGAAGACCAAGATTCCTAGGTTCTTTTCAGGGCTCTCCATCCAATTTACTGTATCATTCTAAGGTGAACAGAGCTGTGACTGCTGGGAAATGTGAAGTGTTGTCTTTCAGAGATCTCACAGGCATTGTGAGGCTTAATCAATCTTCTAAATCACAGTGAGACAATGAGATTTCTCCATATATGGAGCCTTAGGGGTCAA
The DNA here is from genome assembly GCA_013396875.1 of Vireo altiloquus. Lineage (NCBI taxonomy): Eukaryota > Metazoa > Chordata > Aves > Passeriformes > Vireonidae > Vireo > Vireo altiloquus. Next base: position 138,054 of record VZRF01012856.1, on the reverse strand, counting down.
TATTTTAATTAAGTCCCACTCAAAAGAAAAAATTGAACCAATTAAATGAGTTTAGAATTTAGATACATTGATAGTCCTACACATCAATGCTATTAATTGGATTTAAAGGCATCTAGTACATTTAATTAGTGTGAGTTAACAGCACTGATATGCTGTTATAGGTAGATCAGAACAAGTAATTAAGCCTAAGTTTCTTAATACATGATGACAATGAGAAGTGTATCCACAGGATTTAAGTGACATGACAATTAGCTCAGTGAATACATGAATTTAAATATTATCTTGGAGTATGGATCTTTAATATTTTTTCTGCCTGCAACTCATATTGAATGATTACAAGTTTTATGAAAGGCCTGTTGGCATTATAAAAGCACAAATTTAGGACTCAATCTAAATTCAGTGTCTGCATTTCAGACAGCATTTCTCTGTACTTCACCTCCCTACCTGTAAAATGAAGAAGACAATACTTTTTTAAAATCTACATCTTTACACATTGGTTTTTACTGTAAAATCTTTTGGACAAAGACAACGAATAACAGCAATTAACACCTGTTTTGGTGGGAGCTTCCAAATAATTCTATAAAAGAAAAAAACCTAATCACAAGTTTCAAAAAATTCCATCAAGCCTCCCTAACTGAGGAGCTTACATTCAGATTTCTCAGTGGATTGGAAACGTGTGAGCCTTGTTTTTACTGAATGCCATTGTGTTATTCTAAAATGGATTTGGATTTTTAAAATTATTTGAGGAGTAAAAGATACAAATGCTGGGTTAAGAGTTGGACTCGATGATTTTAAAATTGTTTAGGTTGGAAAAGACCTCTATGATTCCATGCAATAACTAGGGGAATTTTCAAGAACACCTTTACCTTATGTACCTAAAATCCATAGGCCTTTATCTACAGATCTGTCTGGCTTTCATACATGTAAAATAATTGTATTCAATATTTCTGTTTACAAGTTTAAACAACAATAGGATTTTTTGATGGAAATAATATACTTTTTTTTTTTCCCCTTAAAGGCTATTAATTTAGAGGAAGATTTGCTTGAGAGAGAAAAGAGTCAATTTCCTCTATTGCAATCTATAATTGCAACCAAAGAACCCTTTGAGGAGCTTTGGGTAACAGCATATAGTTTCCATACCAAATCTGAGGAATGGATGAATGGTGAGGCTTTGATATTCACTTGATGAAACATGTTATTTACAGCTAGTTAAGTAGAAGCTGAAAGGGTTGATCAGTTGTGAGAAAATAATTTTTAAGAAAAAAACGTTAAGCAATGTGAAATAGAGTTACTGACTTGGATGGATTTTGCATTAAGATCATTTTTTGTAACACATTTGATTTCCAGTTAGAGGACAATGATTAAAAGTAGCTGTAATTAAACCACCCTGGCAATCTCCTTTGCTCTGATGTGCCTGCTGGACTTTTTTTATGTTGTCGTATTCAGGACCTCTTCAGCAATTGAATGCTGATGAAGTTAGTGACGAAGTTGGAAATATGTGGAGGATCATGTACAAGCTGAGTAAGAGCTTCCCAGATGTGCCTGTGCCCAGGCGCATGGCAGAATCCATGAAATATAAACTTGATAAATTTAAACAGCATCTTCCTGTCCTGGCAATTGCCTGCAATCGTGGAATGAAGGAGAGGCACTGGGAGCAGGTACTTCAAACTCTGCTTTAACTGTGGAAATACTCAGTCCAACATCCTTCACCCTGTGACATGACAGATCCCAGTCTGCAATTTGTAACACCACAGGCAGAAGCTTCTTTAAATTAATAATTTATGGCAGAAAAGCAAATTAGGCTGTTGCACTAATACTTCGTTAGAATTTGATGCTTGCTGTTTGAAAGTATTTCGCAAAAATGCATCTTGATAATAGATTTATTTCTTAATTTATTTTCAGATTAGTCAAATTGTAGGGTGCGAGATCAAACCAGATGCAAATACTAACCTTAAAACCATGTTGGACTGTGGACTCTCCAAGTTTATTGAACAGTAAGAAGCTTAATTTAGTCTAATTTTTTAGACATTGAATTTCATATGTCAGATACCAAATATTAGTTCTTTTGGGGTTTTGTGTGCTGTTAGGACATGCTGTAAAATAAGCTGTATTTTATCAAGCTGTGAACTGTCAGTTGTTCTTGTAGCACAGAGGCATAAAAATCCAGTTGTATTCCTAAACCACTTAATGTTCTCATTCAGAATTTTGTCTGTATTTGTCTTCCAATTAATATCTCTCTATTGGTGAGGCTGTAAGTGGAAAAATACTCCTTGAAGAAAGAGTCTATGATATTATTAACAAATTATTATGGAAGGTAGTCTGATATGCAATTCTATCTACAAATGCTTTTTTTTTGGTCTTCAGCTATGTTACAAAAACATTTCAAAGATATGTTTCATTTCAATTTAGAATAGAACCTGTTGGAGCAGCTGCAAGTAAGGAGTATTCCTTAGAGAAATCCGTAGAGAAAATGAAATCGGAGTGGGTCAATGTGGAGTTCGGTTTGGTGAAGTACAGGGAAACTGTAAGTAAACACCAAATCAATATATAGATCTGAAAATAATTACTTTGATTCTGAATACCAATTGAGAAACATTAGAGGGGTGTTGCTGCAGATTCATTGTGGCATGATGGAAAGCTGTATCTTAGCCCAAAGCTGGGCAGATGTCTCTGTTATCATAAATCTTTTTATTTGGACTTCAGTACCTCAACAGCTTGTGATCTCACATACTCATCCTAACAAATCTGTAAGACTCTCCAGTATTGTGTGGAAATCTGGACAACAGCAAAATTTTACCTTGCCCAGAAGAAACAAGAATCACAGTGCAAAAGATTGAGTCAGAAGGCACCAGCTTCCTATTCACAAAACAATCTGTCTCTGGACCTTTGAAACAGAGGTGTACAGAGGAAATACCATTTGATACCTTCACACATTTGCAGCCTTTCTCAATTCCTTGCTGTTCCCACCATCCTAGAGAAAGGGGAAACAGGAAGCTGAATGAGTGGTGAAATAAAGTGACTGCCTTTTGACTTACCAAAATGTGATATATTTACAGGACATCAACATCCTGTCATCAGTGGATGACATCCAGCTTTTGCTGGATGATCACATTGTTAAGACTCAGACAATATGTGGCTCTCCCTTCATCAAACCAATAGAAGCTGAATGTGTGGTAAGGAAAAGCTTTGACTGAGCTTGCATGTCTCATAATATGCTTTCCCCAAGTGCTTCAAGGTATTTTGACATGATAAGACGTTACAGAGTTGTTAACTAAGATATTCATATTTCTTGATTTATTCTTGTAATTTTGCTCAACTACTAATTTTGCTTAACTGCTAAATGTTTTCTTTGCAGGCTTGGAAAGATAAGCTGTGTTTAATGCAAGATATTATAGATAGCTGCTTAAAATGTCAGGCAACATGGCTGTATTTGGAACCAATTTTTAGTTCAGAAGATATTGTAGCTCAAATGCCTGAAGAGGGCAGAAAGTTTAAGATTGTGGATTCCTACTGGAAAAACATTATGACAGAAGTGGTAAGAGCAAACATTTCATAAATTGTGTATTTTTATGCACATCTGGTAAGAGGATTATTAATGTCATACTGTTCTTTTCTGCAGTTGGATATTTGTATCCACAGAGTTGAAAAACCTTCATTAAAGTCCAAAAAATTGTAGTCCTGCAGTAGAAGTGGTAGATCACATCATTATTGCATTGAGATTTTTGTAAAGGCTAGGTGTTGAAGGGTCAAGGAAGATGAATTCTAATTTTCTAGCTTTTTTTGTGGCTATATGGTCAGAATTTGTGCTTTCAGGATCTATTAGGACCTCACTGACAATCTGTACAGAGCCTTGTCTGGCTACAGTGAGAGTTTGCAGTAGACTTACAAGGTGTACACACTTTGGAGCAGCTAAGTGGATTGTTTTTTTCATGTGATTGTTCTCCAGTATGTGATGGCATGATTATTCCAAACTTTAATGAGTATAGACTGTCATGGACTGTGTCAGGTTAAGATAATGGGGATAGGAAGTGGTAACCTGTTCAATTCCCTGTAAATAAGAAGTTGAGTAAGAGGCCAGACAGTGGTGGTGGGAGCTGAGATGTTTGTCAGAAATGCTGGGAGTGTGTGGTTGTGTGATAAAGGTGATGAAATAATCACTGTAACTTAATAGAAGTTGAGACCTGTGAATGATGAAGCCTGTACTGAAATAGAATCCTCTGAAGAGGAGTGTTATCAGAAAGAAAAAATGCAACCTAGATAGTGAGAACAGAGAATAATTGTCATGTACTGTGCCTGTGATAGAACTTGTGAGTGGAAAACGATGTAGCAAGCTCAAGACACAGAAACAAGTGCCAAAGATCTTATTTCCTGATAATTTCCTGAATTCCTTCATTAATGTCGATAAAGTTCTAATTGGTAAACTGACAGTCTGAAAAGCAAAACTATCAAATAATGCAAACATATTTAACAACATGAAAGCAGACTGCAGAGAAGAAATGCAGCTTTTTAGCCTCCTGCCAACAATTTTAATGTAAAACTCATTGCAATTTTTAGCAGTTTCTGCTTTGTGTTTGTTTTTACAAAGGTGAAAGACACAAAGGTACTTGTAGCAACCGAACAACCCAGGATGTTAGAGAGACTTCAGGAAGCAAATACTCTCTTAGAGGACATTCAAAAGGGTCTGAATTCTTACTTGGAGTCGAAAAGATTATTTTTCCCAAGGTAAATTAATTTAAAAGGCCTAAGTTAGAAACAAGAAGCCATAAGCTCTTTCAAACCATTTCCAGTGAACTGAAAAGTCTCATTTTATAAACATATGTGGAATGCAGTCACATGCAGCAAAAAATGAGAAGCTGTTCTCATCTCCAGACAGAAGTGATTTTCCTCAGTTAGGAAATGCCAGGAGCGGGCGGGGATGGGGAGGCACAATGTGTCTGTCACAATGTAAACTCGGATTAGGAAGGCATTATTACTCACAGGGTGTTTTTGAAGGAGCTTGCTACCTTCCCATGGCTGATCTGCAATCATCAGGTCTCTGCCCTGCCCTCTTTGGAGGTGTGTGATCTGTGGGAGTTGTATGAGATCACAGGGAGCAGGATTCAGGGTTTGTACAGGGCACTTAATGGCTGGATGGAGCCATCTGGCCTTTCCTGCCTGAGTTTGGGAACCCTTATTCTTCCTTGGCATAAAAAGATGGTCACGTTGAAATTCTGAAAAAAGAGATGTGACCAGTTTTATAATGTTAAAAATTGCTTAAGAGGAGGGATTTGAGATGATCATTTCAATAAAAACTATTGCATGAATCGATTATTAATGACAATTTTCATGATTGGGAAGTAATTGTATTTTTCTGGCAGATTCTTCTTCCTGTCTAATGATGAGCTGCTGGAAATACTGTCTGAAACAAAGGATCCACTTCGAGTACAACCACATTTGAAAAAGTGTTTTGAAGGAATTGCTCAACTGGAGTTCACAGAAGATCTGGAGATCATAGGAATGATCAGTTCTGAGAAAGAAATTGTTCCTTTCATAGATAAAATCTATCCAGTGAAAGCAAATGTAATGAAAAAAAATTTTTACTATATTAAATTAGATTAATACATAATACATTGCATAAAGTGCATGTTTTTGAGGAAATTAGGTTTAAACCATTTAGAATCCCATAATGAAAAGAGTTTAGGAAGTGAGAGTGCAGACTGGTATTCTAGAATAAAAGGTTTCCTAAAAAAAGGAATAATACCAATTTTGCAGTGAGTTCCTCTGGAAGGTGTTTGGCATGTTGTGAGTTACATATTTCCCTTAATGCTGCAGGAACAAAGCATGCCCTGGGTTAAAATGAACAGACTTAGCTGACCATGCCATCTGTGGGTTTTGTTTATGCTTACATGAAACATATCCAGCTGTTTCTTTAGCGGGGTTGTCTTTAGAGTTAGCTTAATCTACCTGCCTTCAGGTAAACTACAGTATTACCTGTCAGAATTGGGGAAATTTCAACCTTTATTCCTTTTATAGACAACACCCAGATCCAAAGAACCCATATTTAAGCCTAACACTTTTCAGATAATTTGTCATTGAAGAAGATTCTAATCAGGAAATGTGTATTGACTCTTAACTGCTTTTCTTTCTTGAAGGGCATGGTAGAAAAATGGCTTCTGCAAGTAGAAGAAATGATGTTGGCCAGTGTAAGACAAGTTCTTCAAGATGGCATAAAAGGATATAGCCAGGTAGTTATTCCTGAACTATGGTATAAATTAGATTTCACAAGCAAATATACATGAATAGGTTGCTCAAATTCTTAGCCAGGGGAATATGTTTGAAGCTAAGTGCAATCCAGCTCTTCTTGTTCGGTAGTACCAGTCTGAAGTTTCAACTCTGAAGTTCCCTGAAGAAAAAGTATTAAAACTTTACATACTGATTCTCATTTATTTGCAGCGTGAGACAAAAAACATTTGGGGAGAGTAATTGTTATCAGTGCCATAATCTAATGTGTTTGTATGACTTGTGTCTGGAATGGATCTTTTGGTTTAAGGTCCCTCGAAAGGAGTGGGTACTTCAGTGGCCTGGACAGGCAGTTATTTGTGTTTCATCCATTTACTGGACAGAAGAAGTGTCTGAGGCTATAAGGACAAGAGCTTTACAAGTAAGATTTTCTTACTTTCTATTTCTAAGCACTGAACTCTGATTAATTAATAAAAAAGCTCCTTTTAGCAAAGGAGATCCTCAATCAACAACACATTGCAATTTACTCATGCAGTATGCTTTATTTTGTTTTTCCTTTTGTATTGGGTCTTAGCAGAGGTTTGTTCCCATTTACCTTGGTGTGTATCAGGAGAAACCCTACTGAAGGAAATTGTATTACTTCATTTACAAGTGCTACAAAAAGTGACAGAATATTGTTAAACACTATGTATTTTCATTTCTAATTGCTGTCTTTACATGGGAAGCCTCAGAGATACACGCAGGCAGAACTCTCTCTTTACAGAACTGTGCAGTTATTGCAGAGAATCACAGAATCAATGAGGTTGGAAAAGACCTCTGAGCCCATCGAGTCCATCCTGAACTATCCACAGCTGAAGAAAAATGAGAAGGCATCACAAAACAGTGAATCACAGAATATAAGGGACCTCTGGACATCACCTAGTCCAACCTCTCTTTAAAGCAGAGCCAACTAAACCATGTTGCTAATGGACTGGGTCCCATATGCCCATTCCTTTCTGGGATGGGGGAACCAAAACAAAGAGTATCTGCTCCTCTCCCATTGCAGAGTTTTGTCACTTCCATTAGGAAGAAAGATAAGCCTTCTGCTTATACTACTTTCAGGCCATAAATATTTTTGAAGTGTTCATAGTAAAATAAAATGCCAGTGTACAAAAGAGAATTTTAAATGTTTGTGTAGTGCCTGGACTTCCATTAGTATGTTTTGTTGGAGGGGCTGTCTCCAATGATTGCACCCATAGGAACTGCTGGCTACAGCATCACAGTAATGCCTGTGTTTGTTTCTGTGCCAGGATTTCTTGGAGAAGAGCAATCTCCAGATTAAGGACATAGTGGAGCTGGTGAGAGGGAAGCTGTCCAGCGGAGCTCGCCTGACCCTGGGAGCTCTCATCGTCATCGACGTGCATGGTAACCAGCAACTGCTGCCACCCTCCACACTGAGCCACTGCTGCTGGCATCAGCACCCAGAGGCACCTGAAATCCTTTCTCTGCTTGAATCAGCCTTTAGAGACTTATTGCTCAGTTCTTTGGGCAAATGGGGATCGCTCAGTACTGCCCAAGGATCTCCCATCTGTCACTCTTGCTCATGAAATTAAGAGAATGGATTCCAATTTCCAGAAAATCAGAAGGCTTTTTTTTTATTCAAATTTTCCACCCCTTTTATCAGGTGTTTAGCTAAAAGTTACTTGATTGGCTAAATGGCACAACACATCTCTACAACCACTGGATGAGAAAGAGAGCATATTTTGAAAACATAAAAGTGAAAAACAAAGTAAAAGTGAAAAAACACCACCTGTTATTTTGAGAACTAAAAGGTGCTTACAAATCTCTATCAGATCTCTCTTGAGAACATGAAATATTTACAGAATTGTTCTCTTTAGAAAGTAAGAAGTTTTCCTTTGGGAAGAAAATGCTTTTTCAGGCCTGCTGCTGGATTTCTCTAAGATCCACTAAATATCAGCCCCACACCCATCTTAGAACAGACACTGGAATCTGGTTAAAATTAAGAAAATTCCCTATTCAAAACAAATGCAAATTCCTCTGTAATGTGAAAGCCAGCCTCTAAATGTTGAATTGCTCTTACATAGCTCTAAGTAAATGTTACTTTACTTAGAAGTTGTTTCAGGTAAACTAACACAGGAGTGTTTAGATTTTTCAAACAATCTGTGTCTTACTCTGCAGCTCGTGATGTGGTCTCAAAATTGGCTGAAGACAAAGTCGTAGATCTTAATGACTTCCAGTGGATTTCTCAGCTGAGATACTACTGGGAAGAGAATGATGTAATGGTGCGAATGATCACAACAGAAATGAAATATGGTTATGAGTACCTGGGCAATTCTCAACGTCTGGTTATAACCCCACTGACAGACAGATGTTACAGGTAAAGCCATGTTGTCTGTGAATAATGTTTTAATTTTTTGGATTGATCTGTGTTTACTTCCATTTGTTCTAGTTAATAATAGCAGGAATCTCAGCAGCTAGTGTTTTCCTGTAGATTTTGGAGGCAAATCTTATATATCTTTGCCCAAATATGGTAAAATATTCACAATATCTAGGCTTCTACACCAGCAGAGTAAGACTGTTGTATCCAAGAGGTGCTTCTGAAAAGAGGTGGCAGCACATGGTATTGGAACTGCAAAGAATTCTGCAGTAGCACTGGTCAGTTAATTTATCTGAAATAAGACACACAGTTTGGGTATGCCTGCCTGTAGGATAAATGGGGTACTTACAAAGCCATTCACAGATGTTTGAATGCAGTTAGCTTCCTGTTACTCCACTGGCTTGTAAGAAGTTGTAATGGAAATGCTTCAGTCCTCAAGGTTGAAATATTCAAAGGCATGTGGTATTTCACTTCTGGTGAGCCCTCAAGGCATGAGTCAAAGCCTTTGAATGAGGGTTTTGTAGAATAATCAGATCACTCCAGTGTTAACAGGGATCTCGTTTTAGTAAGATGCTCACTTGAAAATCAATGTGATTCCCAGGTTTTTGTAACAACCTTTATGCTTTCTCATCCTTTTCTAAAGATTGACTGAATTTATAAAGCCAGCTTCAAGCTCATGCCAGTTCAAGTGCCACTTGAGGGAAATGTGTGCTTTTGCAGACTCTACCATTTTGCTCGTGGCACTGTTCATTTGCTTGTGTAATTGAGGATATACAAGGTGTGGATGCATGTAATAAAAGCCTTGACATTCCTTTTAGGCCAAGTGGCTGAATGTGAGCTTCCACGATTAGGAATCACTATGAGACAGTACTGGGTTTTTAGGGCAAGCTGCAAAGTCAGGAGAGAAACAAGTAAATTGTTTTCAGGGGATCCTCTATAGGAAAATACTTCTCAATCTATTCAGAAACAATCTGACGTTAAAGATTACTATTTCTAATGCCTGTGTTCTTGATAATGTAGGACATTAATGGGTGCCTTGAAATTAAATCTTGGTGGTGCTCCAGAAGGGCCTGCTGGAACTGGCAAAACAGAAACAACAAAAGATCTAGCAAAAGCAATAGCTAAGCAGGTACCAAAACTCCCTTTTTTACTTTACACTGTTTATGTTTAGATATGTAGCTATTTCTTAAAATGCCATTCGTAAGCAAGTGCTGCTTGTTTTGTAGCTATTCCTTTACAGTTGGACTCAAGCATGTTAAAGGATTTTTCCAGCCTAATGATGCTGTGATTCTGTTCTTTATTCACAGGAATGGTTGGTAAGAAGCACACATTTAGGCACACATTGGTGTCTATATGGCATCCTTGTTTTCTAACCCAAAATTAGCAGCAGTAATCCCTTCCCATTTTAGATGCTAAAAATTTTATAGTGGAGTTTGTGTCAATGCTGAGAAATGTTCTCTGGTTTTGTTGTAGTGTGTTGTCTTTAATTGCTCCGATGGCCTCGATTACAAGGCAATGGGCAAGTTCTTTAAGGGGCTGGCACAAGCTGGGGCCTGGGCCTGCTTTGATGAGTTCAACAGAATTGAGGTAATGTTTTCATTCAGACAAATAAAATGAGAAAGCTTTCATTTAAGAGACAGGAAGTTTTAGATTTAGACATGACAGCATTATTGCCAAATTTTCTGCTTTTACCTATGGTGAGGCCTCTTTGTTTTGATAATTAGTGACACAGCAATAGGCACTCAGCTGCCTGCTCTAGAAGCACACACTTACCTGTGCTGTGTTGCAGAAGTGTTGTGCCCTGCGTCAATTTAGCAGAAAAAAAATGTTCCTTTACAATTTTTTCTTTTGTGTGTGACACTAATTTGTTGGGAAAGAATAGTTCTTGTCTTCTCCTTGAGAAATCAAGCTACTGCTGTGGAGTTGCATTTGCCTGTATTCAGCACAAGACAGACAAATCCCAGTGGAGGGATTCCTGTAATGACTAGAACTGAGTGTCACTAACTGAGTGACCTGGTTATCAACCTGGGTAAACAGACACATCTAATTCCCCCCTTGATCTTACTCTGGTCTTTTTGGTTTTAATTTGGTCACTAATGACTTTGGATAAGTTTTATTGTTACTTTGATGGAATTAAATTTAAGTACATACTAGTAAATGTGGAAATTTCATTAAATTCTATTTTGTATATATTAGTATCTTTAACTCCTTAATTTTTCCATTTTTTCTGCTGTAGCTTGTTTTCTAGTGAATTCAAGCATTAGCATTCCTTCTCCAATATTCCTTTACCTTGATACTTTAAAACACTCAGGATTGGCACTGGGCAGCCTTACCTATTATTTACCCTCAATTTTGGGCATTGAGTGAGTCAGTTTTTCTAGAGAGCCTAAACTCTATTAATCTGAGTTGAAGGGAAAGTGCTTTTAGAGGCCTCCAGAGGGAGTTCCTGTCCAACTAACTTAGATGTCTACAGGCACATGGTATTTCCCTGTGGAGGCTTTTAGAAGCCTCTCTTGATCAGACTCTCAGTTTAGTACAGAACAGTGGCACTAACTTTGAGAGGATCCCTTCAATATGCAGCTGATATATAGGCTCAGGGTGATTTTCCCCGGAGGAATGCAAATACAGCCATCAAAATATGTAAACAAAACTATTTTATATTATCTCCAAGTGTCTTATGCTTTCCAATCTGTTCTGTCTGTATCAGGTTGAAGTGTTATCTGTAGTTGCCCAGCAGATACTCAGCATCCAGCAGGCTATTATTCGCAAACTCAAAAAGTTTGTCTTTGAAGGGACAGAGATCTCTCTTAATCCCACATGTGCTGTGTTTATTACAATGAATCCTGGCTATGCTGGACGGGCAGAGTTGCCTGATAATCTGAAGGTAAGTCTGAAATCCTGCTTTCTTGTCCAAATTAAACTGAATTTGCAACTTTGAGTGTATAGTGATAAGTCAGCAATCGAATAATAAACTGATGTATAATAGTTGCTTAAGGAAGAAAAATACCATCACTCTGGACATCCCCTCCCTTCCTCCTTCTGCTGGGCATGATCCCATATGCTCTGGAATCCCTTGGCTCAGCTGTCCTGGCTGTGTCCCCTCCCAGCTCCTCCTGCACCCCAGTCCTCCTGGCTGGTGTGTGGGGTGAGGAGTGGGAAAGGCCTTGACTCTGTGCAAGCTCTGCTCAGCAATAACAAAAACATCTCATGTTATCAGCACTGTTTCCAGCACAAATACAAAACACAGCCTCAGGCCTCAGCTACTGTGAAACAAATTCTGCCCCAGCCAAAACCAGAGCAGCTGATAACCTGTTCAAGTGTATCCTGCTGTGCCTTTCACCCAGCTTTAGTAAACAGTTAGGGTTGTACAAAATGCACAGATGAAAAGTCTCAGTCTAACCATTCTGATACCAGTTTAAGCTTTAACTGTGCTCTCCCTAAGTGGAATTTCTCTGGGTTTACAATGGCTTGGTGATCCCAATCCCAATTTAAATTTATTGTAACTTGGTCAGTTGCTGAGACACTGTGGAGAGACCGAGATGCTCTTGGTTCTTTTTCTAGCATTGCCACAATTTTTTGCATGATCTTTTACAAGGCATTAACCACACCATGTGCTAGTTTGTCTATTATGAAAGTGAGATGAATGTCACCTCCCTTTTCCTCTATTCAATGTTCTTTAGAATTGACTCTTTCTAAGCATTTGTTACTGCAGTGCTTAGCACAGACCTCTTGAACCTCTTGAATCTCTTGAACCTCTTGATAAGATCAGAATAGAATAGAATAGAATTCTAAAGCAGTCTCCTAGATTTCAGATGATTCATGAATTTATGGAGAGGTGCTATTCTTACAAAACAGGCACAGTTTATTACAATATTCCATAGTCAAAAGTTGGCATCTTACTTTTTTCCTTACAGGCACTGTTCCGAACAGTTGCCATGATGGTCCCAGATTATGCCTTGATTGGGGAAATTTCACTTTATTCAATGGGATTTCTGGACTCTAAGAGGTAAGACATTTATTGAATATGAATTTTTTACCTTAGTTGAGTCTGATATACCTCATTTCTCTACAGGGCATATATGTGTGTTTGAGGCATATATGGAAGGCCGTCCGTGTTTTTTTTCTCCAGAAAGTACTTATAAATCTCCTGCTTCCTTGTCAATTCTCATTTACCACCTCATGTTGCCAGATGTGCACAGGATCATTTAGAAAAATGGTATGAAAACATCAGTCAGACTTCCTAAATGATGCATGCATTCTCTGGCATGGCGTAACCCACAGCTTTGCTTCCCAGGTGTTTTGGGCCATCTTGTCAGCTGCTGTGGCTTAGGATCACTGCAGTTACTTTGTGTATATAGGTAGGTGAATTATTTTCCTTGCATGGCAAGCTGTTTTCCCTCTACATGTTGTGTTTTATTATCCACAGTCTTGCCCAGAAGATTGTTGCCACGTACCGTTTGTGCTCGGAGCAGCTCTCGTCCCAGCACCACTACGACTACGGAATGCGCGCGGTGAAATCCGTCCTGACAGCTGCAGGGAACCTCAAACTCAAGTACCCAACTGAAAATGAAAGTGTCTTGTTGCTTCGGGCCTTGCTGGATGTTAATTTGGCCAAGTTCTTGTCCCAGGATGTGCCATTGTTTCAGGTAAGGTGTCAGGCCAGTGTGTTTTAGGTTTTAGGATGATGAGATCCATTAGAAGAACCTGCAGAAAGAGGTCATTGTCCTAATTTAGAGCAGTTTGATCTGGATGATGCCATATTAGTGTAGAGTTATTTCAGTCCACTGATCTGGAGGAACTCCTTGGTTCTGTTAGTATTATTTTGAAAAGCAAACTTTCAGTGGTGCCTTTAAAGTTATTCTGGAAAATGTTGTAGAAGGTATCTTGTTAAAAATCATCTTGTGCTGTTTCATTCGTGGAAATCATTCTATGAAGTTTGTATTCTGGCATTATGCTCTAAAAAAGATATGGGTTATTAAGTTAAGGTCAATTAGAAATTTGAGTTCAGAATAAAAATGATGAAGTTTCTGTTTGCATGCTGCTTTAATAGAAAATAAAGACTATGTTAAGCTACAAAGCAATCAATATTAAAGACTAAAAGCTAGGATGCAAGCACAGCCACAGTCACTGCTCTGAAATTTTGGAACACATACCCTTATTTAATCACTGAAATTCTTTTAACTGCTTTCACATCCTTTTGTGTAATCCTGATGGGGGCAAATTTGCAAAGGTTGAGCTTCTTTTTTGCAATAGCAGTATGTTCATGAAAACTGCAGGCACAGGTTTCAGTCTCACATACACAGAATACTTCCATGGCTACAGTTTGCCTAGAAGTTAGTTTTGTCCTGCTGAGGACATTTGGTTTTAAGCTTCTGTTATCTATATGAATATTGTTTCACTTGGGAATTTTTGAAACAAATAACCTGTGTTTAAGTGGTGTTTAAATGGTGTTCTATTCTGTCTTTCCTTAACAGGGTATCATATCTGACCTGTTTCCTGGGGTGGTTCTTCCTACACCAGACTATGAAGTATTTTGCAAGGCACTTACTGAAAATATTGAAAAATTGAATCTTCAACCAGTGCCGTGGTTCATTGGAAAAATTATTCAGGTTTGTTTTCACATACTTCTGAGGATGAAAAGCATGAGAGCAGAAACACTCTTCATTCACTGTCTGTGTCATGAATGAACATAATTCCTTACTAATTAATGGAATATTACAAATGGAGTATTTTTACTGAGTAAAAATTATGGATTAAAAGCCTGCTTTGCTCATAGTGATTCTGTAATTCAGACAGTCGGTGAAGGAGCTAAAACAGGAAATATCAGCCTTAACCTGATGTAAAAAATAACTTCTTAGGGGTTATTACAAGTCTGTTTGATGGTGTTTTTGCTTTGACTTGAGCTTTGACAAGATCTTGTGGCATGACTGAAGAAGTTACCACTCTTGCAATCCAAAGACAGCCTCTATGGGACCAGCCATGTGCCAGATCCTCAGAGCTGTAGCCTCAGTCCCTTTCTGCCAACTTCATTGGTAACCACTGATTTCAGTTCAGGGCTGTGATGTGCAGTGTCTGCTTTGTGCCCTCACACCCTGTACAGCACTGCTGTTGCAGTTGAGGGATGACATCTAGCAAGGAGAAAAGCCTGGGGAAAACAACTTTTTCAATTGTAGCAGTGAGAGTTGCCATGAAAGCCTGACTGCCTCTGCTCTGGGTGGAGGCTTTGGTCAGCCAGCAGAGTGCAGAGATTTGGTGCTGTCACATGTGAATGCAGGAGAGAGACTTCTGTTTTCACACACATAACACTTGGCCTCTGTGCCACGTTAAGGGCTGCCTCGTGTCCCTGGCAGGTGTATGAGATGATGCTGGTGCGCCATGGTTTCATGATCGTTGGAGATCCCATGAGTGGGAAGACCAGTTCATACAAAGTGCTGGCTGGAGCCCTGGCAGATTTGTGTGCAGGTAACATTGTCCAGCCACAAACTTCCCATTAAATGAAGTCAATTCTATGACTGTTATTTGTCCTTGGCTGAGATATGCCCAGGTTGTTAGTTGTCCTATATTCTTCTTCCTTGACTGCAAAATTTCTATTAATTTAAGTATTTTTGTCTGGTATATTTGTCTGATAGTATTTTCATTTACATCTGCTGGAACAGTAAGCCATACTAATGTGTTTATGCTTTTCTGAATGTTGTTAGGCATTTTATTTGTACATAATACTCTTGAAAAAATCAGCTCTGATAGGATATTGTAAGTAGCTCTGCTACTTACATAGTAAATAAATATATGAAGTCTATGCTGCTCTGCTTTTTCTTTTTTTATGTTTTTTTTTACAGCAGACTTCTTGCTTCCCTTGTGCAAGAAGGGAATTTCTTATTTACTGCTACCTAGATGCCAAATATCTGGGGTTCCTTGCTTTGAGCAGCTAGAGTTGGTTCCTCAGGAATCATCTTGTTCTGTACTTCAGCTGTTGAATAAAACTAACCTATCAAATTCTCAAGCTCATGTATTTGGCTTTTTACACAGCAAACGCCATGGATGAATTTGCTGTTGAATACAAAGTTATTAATCCCAAAGCCATTACCATGGGGCAGTTGTACGGCAGTTTTGATCCTGTGAGTCACGAGTGGTCAGATGGAATTCTTGCAAAGGCCTTCAGGGAACAAGCATCTTCTACCACAGATGATCGCAAGTGGATTATTTTCGATGGCCCAGTGGATGCAGTTTGGATAGAGAACATGAACACTGTGCTGGATGATAATAAAAAGGTAGCCTAATTTTTTTGCCTGTAACCTCGTCCCTGAATAAACATACTTGATTTTAGTAGCAGCCATATTGTTACTACGTTAGTCAAAGGAGTTGTGAAACTCAGGAAAGGCAGATGTGCTTAAAAGCATTTCTTTATTTCTCCAATTGTGTGGCTCGGTTTAGATGGTATTAGATAATATTAACCCATTAATTCTCTCTAGAAGCTTTGTCTTGCTCCTTCTTTATTAAAATGAGGTTTATCACTGAGGCTTTTTTATTGACCTTTTTGGGAAACTGAAATGCATGAACTCAGTTCTGTGGCTGAAAACTGAACTTGCTTGAACTAGCAAGTGAATAAATGAATTTAAAAAAAGCTGTGGGTCATAACTGCTTTTTCTTGCAGAGTTATTTAAAGATGGAGCATTGTTCTCTGTGTCTCTGCAAGCCTTACAGTAAGACATGGAAAAGTTGAGACAAGGTCATAAAATATCATGTATTGTAAGGATACAAATGAATGAATGAGGAGTGACACTAAGTGGAATTTTCAGTGATTTTATGACATTGCTTTGACTGCACGATCAGTACTGACATGACCTGACCATGTTTATGTGATGTTCTTCTTCCAGTTATGCTTAATGAGTGGTGAAATCATTCAGATGAGCTCAAAAATGAGTTTAATCTTTGAGCCAGCCGACTTAGAGGAGGCATCTCCAGCAACTGTCAGCAGGTAATGGGAGAGCATTCAAGCTTGAACTGTCCCTCCTTGCACATGTATTCCTCTATCACAGGTGTTTGTTCTTCCCAGGTGTGGTATGATCTACATGGACCCACAGCAGTTAGGTTGGGAGCCACTGAAGGATTCCTACTTGAACACTCTGCCTCCAAACCTGGAGGAGGAACATCGAGCACTGGTGAGAGCCTTCGCTTTTTACATAGATCTAATTTAGGTGATTAGCTATAAGGTGATATTCACAGTTTGCCCACTGGAAGGCAGGCATGCAGAATCAAAACTTTTCTATTATTACCATTAACAGCTTAGTCTTCAAAGCCTTTTTCACCACATTGCTTGCATGAAAGAGAATTCTTTTTGCTGTATATGGTAACATGTCTTCAGTAGATGCAAATACTTGTAGGTTTTGCTGAGAATCATCTTTTAATGAAAATTTTAAATCCCTTTTATTGGTTATATTATAATAAAATAATTGAAATAATACTAGGATTTGAGCTGTAGAAAACTTATTTATGTGATTTGACAAGACCCCCTTTGAGTTTTTGCAAGAAATGAGAATCAAATTCCCAAGAAGTACCAAGACTAGAAGAGCTCTTTATTTTCAGTTTTCTTAGTTCATCAGAGTAAAGTAATTATTCCTTAACCAACAGATAGCCTGACCCTTTAGAGCATCTTTTTGAGTACTAGTCCCTGGGAAAAGGGTAGCTCGTGATTCCTGTCCTGTTTTGCAGTTTGAGTTCATGGAGCAGATACCCCCAGCCATGGTCAGCATTGCCCCAGCACAGTGGAATTTCTGCTGTGTTACAGCACCTGTGCTGAGTCCTCTTTTTAAGGGAGGATGAAGCCTTTACTTTTGTTTCTGTTGGAATAATTTTGTTGTTGCCTAAGCAAGACAGGGGTCTCCCAAGGCTGAGCTTCTGCTCTGCTGTCTGGATTAGTAACTGGGTAAGAGAATTCCTGCTGAAAACTTCTCTGTGGTAAAGGCAACTTGTTTTCACCATCAGATAGTGACAGTGTGACTTTGTGAGCATTTCAGTAGTGCCTCACACAGGCCCTTTGCTGCTCTTCTCTCTGCCAGCCTGGACAATTTCTGATGCCTTATATTTGAGGGTGAATTGAGGGGCAGTGGGGAATGTGGTGAGTCCTGCATTGTCACACAGCCATTTCCCTTTCTCCTCCTAGGTCAATGACTTATTTATGTGGCTAGTCCAGCCCTGTTTAGATTTCATTCACCATCGTTGCAAATTCATTGTAAAAACATCCTCTCTTCACCTGAGTTACAGCTTGATGAAACTCTTTTCTTCTCTCCTTGGTAAGTACCCTAAGCTGCCTTCTTTTTATTTCAGTTTTTCTTTTTTTCCCTGCCATGTCCCAGCACGAAATGCAGGTTATAAGATGCAAGGAAATTCCACAGGAATTCCTTACTGTTGAGTTCTTGCAACACACTCAGTGATCTCACTGATCAGTATTATTGATAGTTCTTTGACCAGCATTCAGAGCTTTCACATTTGGAAACTGGTGTCATTACAAAACTGAACACAATCTTGTGAATATTTTCTATGTTTTGCTTGCTGTTTGCTACCATCTGAATAAAAGTGTTAGGACTCTTTCTGAATATTTTTCTTCTTATTTCATTTTTATTTGTAAACAGTATTTTACACAGACAAGATCCTCCTTGTGTAGATTGGCTTCATTCCACTGAAGACAGTGCTTTACTTTTGTCTCAGGATACTTCTGCAAAAATGCATTTTGAATTGGGTTTATGGTTATTACTGGCATTTAACCTAAATTCAAAATACATGTTTTAGATGAAATAAAGGGATCCGATGAAGACGACAGTGAAAGCTTGTCTAATCAGCAAATCACCTCGTGGCTGCAGGCCCTTTTCCTTTTTTCTTTGGTGTGGACAATTGGAGGGATCATCGATGCAGACAGCAGAAGAAAATTTGATTCATTTTACCGCAACTTGCTCAATGGAATGAACGAGGAACACCCACGCCCCAAAACCGTGAAGCTTAACAAAAACAATATATTCCCAGAAAAAGGTGCTGCTTCATAACTACTTGCTTGGCCTTGGATAGAGCAGTGAGACAGCTTGGCACTTAGTGTGCCTGGCAGATGTTAAGTCTGCAGCAGAGCTGCCATCTGCCAAGCCTTGGGCTGCACAGTTGGGTGCCCTTTCCTGGCTCTTCTAAGCAGGAGTAGCATATGCCTTCTGTTGTACTCAAACAACGTGGCTGAATCTGACCTAAAATAATTTGGTGATGATAATGGCAGTGGGGGGGTGGGATGGGGGCGTGGGGTACTAGAAAGCTTCCATTATCTCACAGTGTTGGACATCTCACACTAAAATTACTGAAGTTGATTTTTATAATTTATTAAGTGGATTTTCCTATGTTGTGTTTCTCAATTGACAGGGAGTGTTTATGACTTCTATTTTTACAAGCGTGGCCACGGGCAGTGGCACATGTGGACAGAATACATCACAAAGGAAGAGCAAGTTATTGCCCCAACAGCTAAGGTGCACATTGGTAGCTTTATTGTAGAAAATAATGATTTGAGTAAATTATTTAGAGGTATAAATAACTATACTTGGCTGTTTAATGATTGCTTTGTAACATTTCATTAGTCCCTGTAAGCTCCTTTTCATGCTTTTGTCTCAGTTCTGGTACCACTGACACTGGAAGTGCAGCACTGCAGGTGCACATGGAGCCCTGAGGTTGCATGGTGGTTAAAATTTGGGTTCTGCTTTGTTCTCTAACAGCATTTGATATTGGGGAAACCATGGTGGGAAAAAGCCAAAGCCTGAATTTCCATTCCTTCATTTCTGTTTTCAGTGGTTGATCTCATGATATTATGGTATGAGTTACTTAGAGAAGGCAAGCAAAGAGATTTACTGCAACTTTGGGATATGGAGAACAGTACTGAGAGTCCTGGATCCCCTCCATTTCCAAGAGGGGGCACTCAGGTTTTGATGGCAGCTGTGAACTGAGTGAAAGTGAAGCACAGCAGAGATTTGCAGCTGAAACTTCAAGATAACTTAAGCTTGTTCAACTTTTCATTCCATTGTAGTTGCAGTTGTCTTGTTTATTAAGCACATGTGAGATGTAAGATTACATTTCATTCTGCTGCTGAAAGTCTTTTCTCGATATCAAATCCACAGCTGCTAATTATGAATAAAAAATGAGGAAGAGAAAAAAATTTCCAAACCAGTGTTCCTTTCCCTTTGCACAGTAGGGGAACAGAACTAAGTCAAACTTAACTCTGCAGTTCTCCATCTAGGCTTTATAAAATGTCTGTGAACCATAATGTAGATAATACTGGTTGTGCTGCTGCTGTCCCTGAGCAAGAAGTGGGGCCACAGTATCTACAAGAACCTTGTTATAGCTTAGGTTTTCAGGCAATAGCAATATTTTTAAAATGTGTTTGTGCTGCAGGGTTCCTGCAGTTGCTTGCAATATTCATGTTGATTAAGGTATTAGATGTTTGATTTTCATGTTTTGTTTTTCTTTCCTGCATAACAGGTATCTGAGCTGATCATTCCAACAGTGGAAACTGCCAGACAAATGTTTTTTCTTCAAACATATGTGGAGCATGGTGTCCCTTTGCTTTTTGTGGGTCCCACTGGCACTGGAAAAACAGCTATAACAAACAATTTTCTACTAAAACTTCCAAAGGAAAAATACATCCCAAGTTTCATCAACTTCTCTGCAAGAACCTCTGCTAACCAAACCCAGGATATTATTATGTCCAAACTGGACAGGAGAAGAAAAGGATTATTTGGACCTCCTGTAGGAAAAGAAGCTATAATTTTTGTGGGTAAGACATATTTTTCATTTTTTAAAAGTAATTTACATTGATTGGCTTTAGGCAAAGGAAGGGGTTCACTGAGACTAGTAAATTTGGATTGCCTCGGTGCTTTTTGGCTTTCTTCTGGCATCCAGAGAATCACAGAATCCCAGAATCTCCTGAGTTGGAAGGGTACCCACAGGGATCATTGAAGGATTAGCACTGCCCTTGCTGAGAGGTTGAAGTGGTGGTTGTCTTCAAAACAGTTCTTAGAGTGGCAGTGGGACATGACAGGAAATTGAACAAAATCACCAACCACACTAAGTTAAGCCATCACCCTAATTATCCCTGTGAGGTATAATTGTATTTGACTTTGGTTAGTTCAACGGGAAGCAGGAATAACAACACACAGCCTTTTTCTACCTCTAGTTCAGTCATTTCTCCTTCTTAGAAGAAAACGAAATTCATAAACACTGAGGTTTTTTTATTCAGTGTCCGTGTTCTCCACAGATGACCTAAACATGCCTGAAAAGGAAGTGTATGGAGCCCAGCCAGCTATTGAGCTGCTCAGGCAGTGGGTTGATCACGGGCACTGGTACGACAGGAAGGATGCATCCCACATCAGCATCGTAGATGTGCTGCTGGTCTCAGCTATGGGTCCCCCCGGGGGAGGCAGGAATGACATTACAGGTAGGGCATGCATCACTAAGGCAGGTGCTTGTCACAATCATGTGACCTTTTTTTATCAGATCTTTTATTTGTGTGAAGCAAGCAAAAGCAAAATGCAAAAAGCTGAGGGTAAACTCTTCGTTTCTCGGTCCATACTGTAAGAGTGTGTCTGTGTGTGTGCTTGTGAACAGAGCAGTGTGTGAAAACAAATTTAAGATAAAATCTTTCCATTGGCCAAGGAAATACCTTTTTCAAAACATGTTTTCACAACAGCAGTTGTTTACATTTGTTTGCCTGGGAGCATTGTCCACAGGTGCTCTGACTGACCTTGATGCTGTAAGAATCTCTTCCAGGCAGAAATGCCTGAAAGATCTTTCATGGGTTTCCACAGGTGGTTATCAGCTGACTGAACTGGAGATATGGGTTCAGGTCTGCTGATGGCAAATTCTACATTTATCTGTGACTGGTGCTTTCCCTGAGTGGGTCATTCCAAGTACAGGTCTGTTAGGTTCGAGTTCAAATCTGTACCCTTTCCAGGGGGAGTTTAATCAGCCTTAGAAACAATGGTTTTAATGTTGATTAAAGTGTGAATGACGAACGTTATTCTAAAATTAGCCACGGAGATTATTTCCATTTTCTGTTCTTTGGAAAAGGGTGGGAATACATCTTATCCTGTCTGGCAAGTCTCTTCTGAAGTTGTATCTCCTGCTGCTAAGGTGGGCTGCCTACATTTATTTACAAGCATGTTACCTGCAAGTCCATGATTTCTGTCACAGCACCATAAGGGAGGTTACATGTTTCTAATGAAAAAATCATAATAAAATTTTATTATAAAATTATAATAAAAGCCCTAATGTAGCTGCAGCTGCATTATTGTAGGCTATATACAGCTGCATTGTTATAAGGCACTTCATGCTATTTTGCTTCTTAAAAACACTGTGGTACAGATATAACTGTATGTGCTCTGAGGAGGCTTTATGAAAATAACTACTCTGATACAACTGAATTTCTAAAATTTACCCATGTATAGACTGATTCTTTTTAGGTGAAAGCCAGTAACAAGATCCTTGACTTTGTAAAGTTTTACTGTGTCATATCATAATCGAGAAGGCTGAGGTGAGCTGAAATTTAAAATTGGGTAATAGTGGCCTTGTAATGGAGATGCCTGGTTTACATATTCAAAACAGTAATTTAAAGTGAAATACTGATAGAATATATAAACCAGTTTATATTTCTTTTGCATCACTGCTTGGGCAAAAATTTGCCAGAAACAAAACCATGAAGCTAGTGCCAGATTCAAATGTTGTTTTAGTGACAGTCAATCCTAGAAGATGCTAGCTGAGAGGTGGAAAAATATTTGAACATTTAAATCTCTCTGCATCCTTCTGTGTGTTACAGGACGCTTCACACGGCACTTGAATATTGTCTCTATCTGTTCTTTCAATGATGACATTTTGACCAAGATTTTCACTGCAGTGACTGACTGGCACTTCAGCCAAGGCTTTGATGCTTCATTCCAGAGGTAATGGGATCTACTTCCTGTAGCACCTTTGTTGTCTTTTCCCTGTGATTTATCTGCAGAAGTTAAAATTGTATTTTTTTTCTTTCTTAAGGCTGGGTAAGATGATGGTCCAGGCCACATCAGCGATTTATAAATTGGCAGTTGATAATTTTCTCCCAACTCCTTCAAAATCCCACTATGTCTTTAATCTACGGGATTTTTCCAGGGTTATTAAAGGAGTTCTGCTCTGTCCACACACTCATTTGCAAGTAAGTTGTAGTTTAATTATGTCAATGTAGGAGAGAGCAGTGTAAAAAGTAAATTATTTTTATAATATCAGTAAGTAAATATCTCAAAATACATGAATACATGATCTCAATAGATTTACAGGGTTTAAAATCAGAATAGTCCCTGAAACCAGACCTTGGTTTGTATTTTCTGTCTGTCTCTGAGGGAGAGAGCTGTCATTTTTTTAATATTCTTTACATGTAATACAGTTGGGCCCAGAAGTCCAAGGTCCTCCTGCTAAAGTCTGTACATCAGGGCAGACAGTCCCCTCTGCTGAATTTGCAAACTAAATACACATAAGAAACAAACTGAGAAAAGACTCAGGTTCTCTTTTTACAAATGGCAAACTTAGTCATGAACAGGACTGAATAATTTCACCCTGAGTTTGCCTTTTGTCACAAATTAATACTGATAGGTGTATATGATATTCATTCACCCTTCTACTTTTTCCATCCATTTCTAGTAAAATGTCAAATAAAAAGAGTGTTAAAGGTTTTATTTCTGCTGGTGGGATGTTTTTGGTGCAGAAATAGAACAAAACAGCTACGAGCTATTCAAGGGAAATCTTAGCCAGGGGGAGTTCTGAGCAGAGCTTGGGTTACAGCCCATGAGCCAGACCTTGGAAGGATGGAGAGAAAAATGGTTTGACATGAGAGTCCCAGTTTGTGTTGGCAGGAAGGACAAGATGGTGACTAGGTGAGGAATCTAGTTAAGTTAGCAGGTGCTGGGCCATGTGCTGAAGGGCTGGGGATTGAAGGGTTCCCACTGAGTGTAGTACAAGGTACAGCAGGGTCCAGATGGACATTTCCAACCTTTTCTTTTTGAAAAAATCCTGCCTGAGCTATATTTATACTTTTTTTTTTTTTTAATTTACATTTTCAGGATGGAGATAAACTGATCAGGCTTTGGATTCATGAGGTTTACAGAGTTTTCTATGATCGCTTGGTCGATGAGGATGACAAGAATGTTTTCTTTCAGATGGTACAAGAGACAACATTAAATAGCTTCAAGCAGAACTTTAATAAGGTATTTTTGGGTAATGTGCTGGGACCAAGATGATACTGATGCATTTTCAGAAATACTTAAACATTGAGATTAAATCAGTACTGGAGACATTTTGCAGTATCTTCATCAGTGAATTAAAAAAGTATAGACAATATTCTATTCAGCATTGAGTATTATACATATTTTTATTCAAGATACTTCATATCAGAATGTTTCATAACTTCTGAGGGATTCTGTGTTGGTACAGAAAACCAACTGGAATGGAATAAACGTCTTGCACAGCATTTATCTGGGTTTTTACTTAAGATAAAAGATTATTTGGATGCTCCAGTGGGTGTAGTGGGTACCTTTCTGAGAAGCCTTTTGAGAACTTGTTCTATATTTGACAGCAGTATCTCTCTGTGAGGTATGCATATGTGGAAACCTGCATGTCAACCTAGAGAATTATTTTCCAGAGCAAGGTAGTAACTAAAACAGTGGAAAACAGTACTTTCTGCATTATTGATACTATGCAGATAAGGATTATTATGACTTTAAGGAAAATAATTCTCTAATAGTTCGAATAATCTGTTGATTCTTGTCTTTTTCCTAGATACTGGGTTACCTGTCACCCACTGGAAAAGTCACTGATGACAATGTCCGTGCCCTGTTCTTTGGAGACTACATAAAGCCGAACAGTTCCGTCAAAATTTACGATGAAATCACCGACTTAAAGCAGCTGACAAGCGTGATGGAATTCTACCTCGAGGAATACAACAACATGAGCAAGGCACCCATGTCCCTGGTCATGTTCCAGTTTGCCATCGAGCACATCTCGAGGATCTGCAGGGTGCTGAAGCAGGACAATGGGCACCTGCTCCTGGTGGGCGTGGGCGGGAGCGGCCGGCAGAGTGCCACCAAGCTCGCCACCTTCATGAACTCCTTCGAGCTCTTCCAGATCGAAATCACCAAGTCCTACGGCATCACTGAGTGGAAAGATGACATCAAACAAGTCATGCTGAAGGCAGGCGTTGCTAACAACAACGTGTCCTTCCTGTTCTGCGATAATCAAATAAAGGATGAGTCGTTTGTAGAAGACATCAACATGCTTTTAAACACGGGAGATGTGCCTAATATCTTTGCGGCAGATGAGAAAGCTGAAATTGTTGAGAAAATGCAAACTGCAGCAAGGATGGAGAACAGGAGAATTGAAGCCACGCCCCTTGCTATGTACAGTTTCTTTATTGAAAGGGTGAAGAAAAATTTGCATATTGTCTTAGGTCTGTATGCAGTGTGTTGTTTCTTAGAATGTTTTTATTTAGGTTTATTTGTTTTTCTGCTTCCTAACTGCAAAGAAGCTTAGGTAACAATCACGTTTTTTATTTTTGTAGCCATGAGTCCTATTGGAGACGCATTTCGGAATCGATTGCGGATGTTCCCTTCACTGATAAACTGCTGCACCATTGATTGGTTCCAAACCTGGCCTACAGATGCTTTGGAAATGGTTGCTAACAAGTTTTTAGAGGATATTGACCTCAAAGATGACATTAGAAAAGAGTATGAATTTATCTCCTAAGAAACATATGAAGCAAAAGTTTGTTCCCCTGCCCCTCTTGCCCCCACTTGATTGGGAGACTGTCCTTAAAAATGGACAAAACTAAGCCAACTCTGGGAATTCAGTGCAAGTCAAAGATAGCCACACATATGAATCTGATGTTTCTGAAAATCAGACCACTCTCCAAAAGGAGTCCAAAATATTTCTAATAATGGGGAAAATACATTTCTTCCTTCCCTAACACTAATATGACTTCATAAGCTTAGAGTAATTTTTTGATAGTTGACATAAAGACAGGCTGTATTTTCGAAGTAATGTGGAAAACTTTTCCCTAGGGTTGTATCAGTGTGCAAATATTTCCAAGAGAGTGTGAGGGAGCTCTCTGTTGGCTACTACGCTACACTACGCAGACACAACTACGTGACACCAACTTCCTACGTGGAACTGATCCTCACGTTCAAGACTCTGCTCAATAAAAAAAGGGAAGAAGTCGACACGATGAGGACTCGTTACCTTGTGGGACTTGAAAAGCTCGAATTTGCATCTTCACAAGTAAGCTTCAGATGCAAATGCTGAATATGTGCCATATGCATACTTCAATATGGGGTCTGTATGGGTGAAACTTGGAAAAATCAAACTTCTTGATTTGTTCTTCACTATATTCAGGATGCTCTTGATAGTTTTCTGTAGAAAGCCAGCAGGAAAAGTTAGATTTCTGCTTAGTAAATTGAAGTAATTGTAATCCCTACATTTGGATTATAGCTCTTAATAGAAAACAAAATTAAAATGAAGGTACTCATTAAATGTTGAAGGAATGAACCTTATAAATTTCATTATTTTCTCAAAACCATATAT
The DNA here is from genome assembly GCA_013396875.1 of Vireo altiloquus. Classification (NCBI taxonomy): domain Eukaryota; kingdom Metazoa; phylum Chordata; class Aves; order Passeriformes; family Vireonidae; genus Vireo; species Vireo altiloquus. Next base: position 111,839 of record VZRF01012856.1, on the reverse strand, counting down.
GGAGAATCCATACCTCAGCGTTCTAGGAACTCTTCCCCTTTCCAAAATAGGGGAGAAATTGAAAAACCTTGTAAGAAAATATTGAACATTAATTCTTGAGTAGATTCCCAGTAGGAAATTGATCAGGTTCCAGATAAATAATCCATTTTTCAACCCATCTGATCCAGAGATTGATCTTTCCAACGTTCAAACTCAAAGGGCTTCCAGATACTTGCTGGATGAAGAAGATCCAGTTTGGAGCTGTTGCTGTCACTAATTCTGTGTTCCATTCCTGATTTCTTTTGGATTTTGTTTTCCACCTGTGCAATAAAGGATTATTTGGGCTTTCATTATCTGAAAGTGACTGTGAGGAAAAAATAGAATTAATATATTTCTCATTTTTGACATTATTGAACCATAAAAAAAGCTCGTGTATTGCATAGATGATGATAAAAAACCTTTAAAAAATCTAATCAGTTAAATGAAACAACTCTTAGTAAAAATAAACTAGAGAACTATTAATTCTTTGGATCAAATGTCCTTTTTTAGATTGTATTAATACAGGGTCTTTCAATTTTTCTTCCTAAGACATCAAGATATGGCATGCATGCAATGTTTACACAGACTTTTTCTTGGTTTCCTGTTTATTCGTCAGGTTGCCGAAATGCAGAAAGAACTGACTGAACTTCAGCCAGAACTGATTAAAACGTCTGCAGAAACAGAAAAAATGATGGTCAAGATTGAAAAGGAAACAGTTGAAGTAGATGCAAAAAAGGCAATAGTGTCAGCAGATGAAAAGGAGGCCAATGATGCAGCTGCCGTTGCCCAGGCTATCAAGGTAGAACCCGAGAGCCTGGAGCTGTGATGATTTGGGTTCCAAGGAAATGGGAGCTGTGATGATTTGGGTTCCAAGGAAATGGGAACTGTGATGATGTGTGAATGGGGTGAGCACGGCTCTTACAGTAACAAAATTGCAGGAGGTGATGAATGACACGTTCCTAATATAAACACGGTCAATTTGGGCTGTTTGGAGTATGACTGCATCTCGCAGTCTTGCACAGCTTCCCTTGCTCACGTCCCAAAAGCTGTATAGCTCTTATTTCTCTACTAATATGTTCTCATTTTCAACAGATTGAATAATGAGTTTATACTGTTTCCAGGCCCAAAGACAGTTAATTTAGAGTTAGCTGAGGTAATTTGGCATATGCTGCATGTAGTCCTGTTAGGCATAACTTCAGAGGCAATGCCACAGCCAGACATCTGTAACACAGAATTTCCTGTGGGAAGCCTCAAGACTCCTCAATTTTTTATTTTTTTTCATAACTAGTTGGAAATGTCAGTGATATATAATGTGGATAATTACTGAGATCAGAGTATATGATAAAGACTTTAAGCTACACAGTATCCATTTTTCACCTGATCAGCACTGTAAGATTTAACTAAGAACAACTGTATTTAACCTTTATTTTAATTCTCATTGCCAAACCAGAGAGACTTTGATCTTGAAAGCTTGTCTGACATTTTTAACTATCAGTTCAGTTTATGGAAGTTACTAATTTCTCTACAAACCTTCTCTCTTTAAACTGTGCTGTGCTGTCAGACGATAAAAGTAGTTTTCTCTCCAAGAAACAACGTTGTGAAGAGTCTGTTTGATGGGTACTTAAGAAGACAGAAGGTTCTCTGAGGCCGTGCTGTAGTGGGGGGAGGATCAGGCTGCAGAGCTGGTGTTGAATGAAGGTTTACAGCTTTCTGCCCAATGTCTCAACAGGACGAATGTGAAGCAGACCTTGCAGAGGCCCTGCCAGCTCTGGCTGCAGCAGAGGCAGCTCTTAACACCCTGAATCCTTCAGACATCACTCTGGTGAAATCCATGCAGAATCCCCCTAGTCCTGTCAAGCTCGTCATGGAGAGTATCTGTATCATGAGGGCAGTCAAACCAGAGAGGAAACCTGACCCCAGCGGCAGCGGTAATGACACAGCTTTTGTTATCCCTGCCCCAGGCACGGCTGGGTGCTGCTGTGCTGGGCTGCTGAGGTGCTACTGGCGTGAACTTGGCTGTGTGCATTGGAGGGGCATTCTGCTGGCAGTGACAGGGACACTGAGTAGTGCAGAGCTGCTTTTGCCGTGCTGACACACTGCCCCTGCCTGACGCTGTTGTACAGGCTTTGTAAATACGATCCCAGTCACCAGCACAAAGTCATCTCTTCAACTTGCTTTGGCCCAGCCTTGGGATTTGCATTGCCTTGAGGAGCTCTGGGCGCTGGAGGTGTGCTGTGCACCATCTGCCTGTGTTTCCCCCTGTAATCACTGCTTCCAAACTATCAGTTATGCTGGGAGAGGGAATTCTAGTTATAGCTGCCATAGGTAATGACTCTAATAAGCTTTTTCTGTGTGGTTTATTGTTATTAATACAGGGTTGCACAGGATTTGCAAGGTGGGAAAGAGACCTCTTTCTTTCACTTTTTTCTACCTTATGCCTATACAGTTCAACCCTTCATAATTAAAAACAAGGATGATATAAATGCCTTTCATCCAAAATGGTCTTATCTAGATTAAGAAGGAATACTTCCACAGTTACTGATTTATCTAATGGACGATGCTAAGCAAGATTGTATAGTAATTTGTTTCCCTTAATGTGCTTGGTTTATTTAGAATTAATTTGCAGTTAATAAATATGACATTGATCAGTGATGCTGAAGGTCTGAATTATTTTAGGTAATGATTTTCCCAAACTATTTAATAGTCTTTGCATAGTAAAACTCTATTACAATATCATTAATGTTAATTCTTCATGCTATGTTTCAAAGTATTTTTTTCAGTTTGAACATGCATGTATTAATCCTAATTTTACTCTTATTTGCAATACAGGTAAAATGATAGAAGACTTCTGGGGGCCAGCTAAAAAACTTCTTTCAGATATTAAGTTCCTCGACAGGTTAAAGTCATATGACAAGGATAAAATTCCTCCCCCTATAATGAAGAAAATTAGAGAGAAGTATATGAATCATCCAGATTTTAAGCCAGAGGTCGTAAAAAACGTCTCCTCTGCCTGTGAAGGCCTTTGCAAGTGGGTGCGAGCCATGGAGGTGTACGACCGCGTGCAGAAAGTGGTGGCCCCAAAGCGTGAGCGCTTGCAGGAGGCTGAGGGAATACTGGATGTTCAGATGCAGAAGCTGCAAGTGAAGCAAGCAGAGCTTAAGGAGGTTGTTGATCGCCTTCAGGCTTTGCAAGATGAGTTTGACGAAATGAATAACAAGAAGAGAGATTTAGAGAATAACATTGAGCGTTGTTCGCAGAAGCTGGTGAGAGCCGAGCAGCTGATCAGCGGGCTGGGCGGGGAGAAGGAGAGGTGGACAGAAGCTGCACACTTACTGGGACTGCAGTACATAGACCTCGTAGGGGATGTGTTGTTGTCATCAGGAACTGTGGCTTATTTGGGAGCCTTTACTGTCGATTATCGCCTGCAATGTCAGAAGCAGTGGCAGGAGCTGTGTGTTGAAAAGAACATTCCGTGCTCCAGTGATTTTAGCTTGAGTAACACCTTGGGGGATCCAGTCAAAATCCGTGCGTGGCAGATTGCTGGATTGCCAGTTGATTCTTTCTCCATTGACAATGGTGTAATTGTTTCTAACTCAAGAAGATGGTCTTTAATGATAGATCCTCAAAGGCAAGCTAACAAGTGGATAAAAAATATGGAGAAAACTAACAAACTGTCAGTTATCAAATTATCTGACACACATTATGTGAGGACATTAGAAACTGCTCTTCAGCTTGGAACACCAGTCTTGCTAGAAAATATTGGTGAAGAATTAGATGCTTTCTTAGAACCCATTTTATTAAAGCAAACATTCAAACAACAAGGAGTAGAATACATGAAATTAGGGGAAAATATCATTGAATATTCAAGAGACTTCAGGTTTTACATGACAACCCACTTAAGAAATCCTCATTATTATCCTGAAGTGGCTGTGAAGGTTTGTCTACTCAATTTCATGATTACACCTTTGGGTCTTCAGGACCAGCTTCTTGGAATTGTAGCTGCAAAGGAAAAGCCTGAGCTAGAAGAAAAGAAAAACCAGCTCATTGTAGAAAGTGCAGCCAATAAGAAACAACTAAAGGAAATAGAAGATAAAATCCTGGAGGTCCTTTCCCATTCAGAAGGAAACATCTTAGAGGATGAAACAGCAATTAATATTTTGTCTTCATCCAAAGAATTATCTGCAGAAATCTCTGAAAAGCAAAAAATTGCCACTATAACTGAGAAGGAAATAGATTCTACTCGAATGGGGTATAAGCCAGTTGCTGTTCATTCAGCTGTTGTCTTCTTCTGCATCTCTGATCTGGCAAACATTGAACCTATGTACCAGTATTCATTGATTTGGTTCATTAACTTGTATGTTCAATCTATTGCTAAAAGCAGAAAGAGTGGACGTCTACAGGAGAGAATTAAAAATATAACTGACCATTTCACAGTAAGCATCTATAATAATGTCTGTCGTTCTCTGTTTGAAAAGGATAAGCTGCTTTTCTCCTTCCTTCTAACCGTAGGCATCATGAAGGGAAAGGGCCAGATAGATGATGCAGTTTGGCGTTTCCTGCTGACAGGAGGTGTTGCCCTTGATAATCCTCACCCCAACCCAGCTCCAGACTGGCTGTCTAACAAATCATGGGCTGAGCTCGTACGTGCATCTTGCCTGACAAACCTGCAGGGGCTGATGGAACACGTCAGGGACAGTTCTTCCAAGTGGAAGCCGATCTATGACTCTGTCAGACCCCATGAAGAAGCTTTCCCAGACGCCTGGAGCGAGCTGACAGGCTTAGATCGCATGGTTATCCTCAGGTGTCTGCGACCTGACAAAATTATCCCAGCTGTGCAGATGTTCATTGTGGAACACATGGGAAGAACATTTATTGAACCACCTACGTTTGATCTCGGAAGAAGTTACAGTGATTCAAATTGTTGTGCCCCTTTGATTTTTATATTATCACCGGGTGCTGATCCTATGGCAGGTGAGATTGGTATTAAAAAAATCTTTTTGTATCTGGTTAAATGTCACTGAGTCTGACTAACCTGCTCATAGTGTAGGCTCCCTCATGTGATCTTTAAAGTGTCTCTAAAGTACAATACAGCAATGAGGGAATCTCAAACATTGGCATCTGCCCATATACAAACAATGATAGTAAAATTGGTAGAGGGTGGAATGAAAGTCGTGGTGATGAAATGTCTTGGTTTCTGAGCAGTGATTTGGGGATCTAACAGACTATAGCATCCAGACCAGTTTATAATTTATACTTGCGTTACAATTCTTTCCGTGGGTGTTGGAGGTTTGCCCCAGTCTTCATTACAACCACTCCTCCAGAAAGCCTCCTCCCTCTCAGTTGCTAATTAAATGGTGTATAGGCCACACTTAAAAACACATTTGTTAAATGCCCTTTAAAGTATAACCACCCGGATTATTTTTAAATCTGGTTTTCTGCCAAAAGAATTGTGATATGGAGCCATACCATAAGGATGTATTTCCAGAAAGTACTGATTTTGATAGCAAAGCTGGAAGTCTATTTTTAGTCAGATCTAAAGATCCAGTTTGCAGCTCAAGCCCCATAAACAATTGTAGCTGTGCAGCAGAGAGAGTGGAGGGCTGTTGTGCAGCCTGGAACTGAACACCTGGGGCCAAAGGGGAGGACAACCATTTAACCTGGCTAGTGTTGGGCTTTTTTTAATTAATACTTTATACCCCTAAATTTTAGTATATGCCTCAGAGACACAGTGACTGATACAGCACATGATACTGCTTCTGGGTTGCTGAGGTGGTTTTATTTGGGTATTTTTTAATTTATAATTTTAATATTTGTTAATATTTGTTGACTTTTGTCCCTTTATTGACACTCTAAAAATGATGAATGTAAAATATTCTACTTTCTAATAGAGTTTGTTTGCATGTATAAAACTTGCTGTCACAGGTTTGCTAAAATTTGCTGAGGATGTTAGCATGGGCAGCTCAAACATTCAAACAGTTTCGCTTGGCCAGGGCCAGGGCCCAATAGCAGAGAAAATGATTTACAAGGCTATTACTGATGGAACCTGGGTAGTGTTACAAAACTGCCATCTTGCTACCAGCTGGATGCCTGCCTTGGAAAAAATCTGTGAGGAAGTTATAGTGCCTGAGAATACCAATGATAATTTCAGGTAGGGGTTATAGTATTTTGCACCTGTTAATGTATTTCCTGTTTGATGAAGACTCTACTAAAAAGAAATTAAACTACTTTTATAAGAATGCCTAAGTATGACATTCATATCATTTATGTGCAGTGGTAAAATAAAAATCCATCATTAAGAGTTCATCTTTTCCACCTGTCCAATATAACGTACTTAATGTCTGCATTTTAGAACAAATTTCGATGTTATCTTTATAGTAAAGCAAGTAGTAAAACTTAGTCTTCTATAGATCTAGAAATCCTTCTATGCAGGATTATATTATTAATTTAATTATTATTTTTATTATTACTACCACTACTACTACTATCATGTGATTTTTTTAACAATGTGCTTTTCAAACTCCTTTTTAGGTTGTGGTTAACTAGTTATCCATCAGATAAATTTCCTGTTAGTATCCTCCAGAATGGCATCAAAATGACAAACGAGCCTCCAAAAGGCGTTCGAGTGAACCTCCTGCGCTCGTACCTGAACGATCCCATCTCCGACCCTGTCTTCTTTAAAAGCTGCCAAAAGCCAAAAATGTGGCAAAAACTGCTCTTTGGCCTTTGCTTTTTTCATGCTGTTGTGCAGGAAAGGAGAAATTTCGGCCCTCTGGGTAAGTTGTAGATTATTTGGCACTCGGTTTCAAAAAAAAGATTTGTGCTTTTGAAAGGCATTGCTGGAGTCTCTCTGTAAAAAGGCATTATTACAATTAAGAGTATTACAGGAGGGCAATCTGCATTGCACAGAACATCAGAATGTTTAAAAGCTGTCATTTGCAGACATTCTTGTTCAGCCAAAGCTGCTTTTGAAACTTCTAAAAGTATTACCCCGGGGAAGACTGGAAAGTACAATTTTTCCCAATAAATGCATTATACAGAAGTTACATGAAATTATAGCTTTCTAAATTATTAACTTATTACTGTAGGTCTTTCTAACAATGAAATTCAGGTCTGTTTTAAATTTTTGTAATTAAAAATATGCCGCCTTCTCTTCTGGTTCTGTTATTTATGTGCACACTTTGTTTTATCCAACCTAGTGCATGTATTTACTTGGTGTGAAACAAATCTATCTAGCTGCAGTGTGTTGTTTATAACACAGTAATGAAAAGATATGTATTCATAAGATTTCTGCTTCATACACATTTTCTGTTATCTTCAAATATGTAGAAAACTATATAAAATTTCTATATAACATATGGAAATATATGGATTTATAGGTTCCACTTTTATAACTGTATAAAGTTTATGCTCTGCACGGGTGTACATGAAGTCCTCTGTCTTCCATTCCAGCTGAGTTTTTCTCCCTCATAACAGGTTGCTGTTAAGAAATGTTGTATTTTGACTGAAAGCCAGTGTCATTATTTTAATAGGCAGCTGTTTAAATAAGCACTAAACTTCTAGTATGAAGACACTCATTTATTGCTTTAGAGTAAAAATGGAATTTTCTAGAGGCCATTTTCTAAAGCAACATCTACTGCTAATGTGACAAACTATGTGAGTGAAGAAGGGTAGTTGCATCAGTAGCCCTATTTTTGATTTGCATTAGGGGTATAGGTTTTCTGAAGGATTCTTTTATCTTGAGTATGTTCCTGTTTGTTTGCTTGCTTGTTTTACTCTACTGTTACTCTGAATGGCATCTGCAAACAGTATTAATAGATGGGCAGATTAAAAATTGAAATCAATAAGTGAATTAAAACTCCTGTTCCCATTATGTCATGATAGCAACAGATTAGCCTAAAGTACCAAGCAGGTAAAATATAATTTTCAGGATATTGTGATGCCAAAATGCCTATTAACATAAATAATAAACAGGCTGCTTCTAGAGTATCTGGCAGTTGTATGTGGGGCTCTGTAGGAGCACCAACAGCATCATTTCCTGCCCCATTGGCCTGTGTATCTTCTCTGAATTGAACAGGTTGGAATATTCCATATGAATTCAACGAGTCTGACCTCAGAATCAGCATGCAACAGATCCAGATGTTTCTGAATGAATATGAAGAGCTCCCATTTGAAGCTCTGACCTATCTAACAGGTACAGTTACATCCTCTCACCTGTGTGTGTTGACTTTGCTGGGCACTTCCAGCTGATGTGCTGATAAACTGCTGAGTTCTCAACAGAGGGAGTGGATCCCACCCAGGTTTGTTTTGCTGGCCTTCCACAGGCAATGTGGTTGTCCTTGGATGGATGCTGGAGTTGGACTGTGACTGGAGTTGGATCCCAAACCCTCCAATGCCATTGTTGTTTTGACTTGCATGTGGCTCCAGTTACTAATGGTCCAGCAACCTCCTGGTCTTTGCTTCATACCCATCAAATAAAACCATCAATGGCCTCTGTTTCACCTTCCCTGATCGATGTGAGCCTGCCACAGGAAGCTTTGGCACTTCACCAGGGGATGTGATAATATTCAGGGGTTTAAAGCAGGAGGTGCAGATGTGTGTAAATAACTCTGTTGCTGTGGCTATTCTGTTCTCTTTCTCCAGGGAGATAAGCTACTTTTTGGCACCTCCTTTGTCAGCCTTGTCATTCTTGATTTCTGTTAATATTATGATTAGCTTTACAAAAAAGAATTTTGGGACATGAATAGCAGTTTCTCAGACCAGCTCATAGTGTTCCTTAAACCTTTCATCATCAAGATACATAAATTTGGCCCATAGATGTTCAAGTGTCTAATTTCCATTGAATCAATTCAAGTATAAGACCTGAAAACTTTAGAAGATCTGGAGCTTTGGAGCTTCAGCTTACTAGAGTTTCACATTAGTGCAAAACAATTTTTATTTGTTCATTAACTTTCATGGTTTTTGTCCTGGTTTTCTTTGTCCTTTTCCAGGGGAGTGTAACTATGGAGGTAGAGTGACAGATGATAAAGACAGGCGTCTTCTCCTGTCCCTGCTTTCCATAGTCTATAACAAGGATATAGAGCAGGAGAAGTACATGCTTTCATCTGGAGGTGACTACTACATACCACCACATGGCCCATATGAGGTGAGGAGACAACAAGTGTAAATTCTCTCTGAGTTACTGGGGAACAACTTCCCTACACTGTGCTTGGATAATGCTGAATACAACAAATAGAAAATAAACCCCATAAGATCATAAAGCCATGCCAGAGTGTATCTTGTGTATGAAATGGGAATCTGGTTCTTGGTGTCTGCCATACCCCAGTGAGGATGTAGAGATCATCCAATTCTCTGGCATTTGTTGGTGCAAAGAGCCACTCCTGTGCAGGTTTCCAATACAGTTCTAGAGAGCCAACAGGAGTCAGGCTTCAGGAGTTTATGGGCTATTTCTGCACTTTCTTGCAATCAGTCTGACCTTGAAAGCAGCAGTCAGGAGGAGGAGGTGGAATGGCAGGTGTGTACTCAGTTACCATCCTCTTTTTCCCTTCTAACAGCTGCACAGAGATAATGAATGTGCTCAAATCCCACCTATTTGTGTAGCCCACAGTGGTAGGGATGACACATCCAGCATCCTACCCCCTTCTGTGACTCCTACCACACTCCTTGGATATTTCTAACGTGCTTTCTCTTGCCACTTACATGAGGGTGGTAATAACAACTCCCCCGTGAGTTTTTGAATCACTCAGAACTTTTATATTTATCTCTGTGGAGAGAGTCAGTCCTGGATGTGTTTAACAGGGGACTACCATTTTTAGTTGTAAATGGGAAGGTTCCATCCCTGTTGGGTTTAACTGATCATTTATGAAGATCACATTGCATGATGTCTGGTATCTGAACGTTTGTTTTACAGTCTTACATTGAATACATACGAAGTTTGCCAATTACAACACACCCTGAAGTGTTTGGACTTCATGAAAATGCAGACATCACCAAGGATAACCAGGAGACCAACCAGCTGTTCCATGCAGTGCTCCTGACTTTGCCCAGAGAAGCAGGGGGAGCTGGCAAGTCCCCTCAGGTAACTGGGGAGAAAACAACTTGCACTCTGGAAAGGTGCCCCATCCTGTCATTACTAGGCCTCAGAGTAATCCAACACCTCTCATCTCATGACTGTAGCATTGGCAGTAGATGTGAATGTCCCTGTAGAGAAGCAGATGGGTTTGGCATAGCACCTTGAAAGACAGAAGATACCTTCACAACTCTGCATTCAAATAACACCACATGTCCTGGCAGCTCAAGTTGCTCAGGCCAAATCCATGCCCCTTTGAGATACAGATAAATAACCTTTCAAGCCCCTCAGATTTGACATCCTATATTTTATATACAAGTGGGTTCTTGAAAAGTGGAATTGTTGGAGCCTCATTTCCTGCAGGGTTGTCTATTGATCATATTCTCTGATGTCTAATATGCTGTAAGTAGAGCTTCTCTTGTTGGTGTAGTGGTTAAGCACACGGCATAGCAAGTTGCCGAGGCTCAGGGTTCGAGGGTTCGATCCTGGCCAGGCTGCTCCCCGGGCAGGCAGTTGCTCGTTAGCCCTGCAAGGGGGCAATCTGCCTACGTCCTGAGGAGGACCTCAGCTGCCACTGTCCAGAATCGCTTTGGCCCGGCAGATTGAACCTCGGGATTAAAGGGTGGGCTCAGATCTGCGCGCCCTGTGTCTCACCTAAAAAATCCAGTGCGCAGGCTGGGAGGTCTGAAAGGAAAAGAGGCCTCCCCCGGATCTTCGTCCGCGAAGACTGGCCAGCAAGAGCTTCTCTTGTGGCTGGGGTGTTCATGGGGTCTTCCCATTATTTTGCTCATGCTGCCTGCTTTGTCTTTTCCTTCATGTGGCAGTAATAGAATTATCCTTGTCTGCTCTCCTGCCTATTTCCTTAGAAATCGCCTAAAACCTTGTTGCAAATTAAAAATTACTAGCAAATTTAAAATTATTGAAAGGAAGGAGTAAGCAAGCACATGCAGACAGACAGGATGATGCCCAAAGCAAGTAAGAACATACAATAATTATATCTTTAGGAAAATGCCCTAAAATACCTATGTGGTTATACAGAAAAAGTAGAAAATCTATAGTGTTTTGTGGAATTTATTCAATAAAAATAGGAGGGGGAAAAGGAATGTTTGTTATTCACTGCAAACTTGTCACTTCAGGAAGTTGTTGAAGATTTGGCACAGGACATCCTATCCAAACTACCAAGTAGCTTTGATATGGAGGAAGTGATGAAGGCATACCCAGTTCTTTATGAAGAGTCCATGAATACAGTTCTTAGGCAAGAACTAATTCGATTTAACAGGTATGGCTCAGTGTTTTGTGTAGCACTTCTTCAACTGAAATATGCTTGTGTTCGTTGACGCTAGTTGCTCACAAGCCTTAAACAAGCTTTTTCAATACATTTTTGGTAACATTTTAGATTCTGCTTTGGATGAATCTTTTTAAAAGACTTAAAAGCTGCAGCTGAGTACCTGAATATAGCAATAGTGTTCTTGGAGTGTGAACTTAAATCAGATTTGAGTTTGGTGTGCTGAGGCAGAGCAGCCTACTTTAGCCTTTGTAAGGGATACCCAGGCCCCAATATTCACAGCACACTATGACAATGAGTGCTGCCAGCTTTAAAGCTCTTGTCACTTGATTTCCCTTGTCTAGAATGAAAGTTTTCACTGTCTTTTATTTCTGTGGCTGTGTTTTTAATTTGTTTGCTTTTCTAAAGTTTAATGAGCATTTTGCTAACTACAGGTGAGATAAGGAATTTCTGACAGGACATTTACCTCCTTTATCAGCCCTACATTCAAGTTGGACTCAGGAGTATTTAGTCAGGCAGTAAGAAGTAAATGATGACAATTCCTTTGTTTTCTCTGAAGGCTTACTGAAGTTGTTCGGAGCAGCCTCATTAACATAGGCAAAGCTGTTAAAGGCCAAGTGCTGATGTCTTCTGAGCTTGAAGATGTTTTCAACAGCATGCTAATGGGGAAAGTGCCATCAATGTGGGCTGCCAAATCCTACCCATCGCTGAAGCCTCTGGGAAGTTACGTGGCTGATCTCCTCTGTCGTCTGGAGTTCTTCCAGGTCTGCTGAACTGAGGCTGAGGGGTCTGGGGAGTTGTGGTTGAAAGCTGGATGGGCAGAGTTGGTGTGAGTGCTGTCCTTGCTCAGCAGTGCCTGGGCAGCTCCAGGCTGGGAGCTGCTCACACATGCTCAGGGCCAGATCCACTCTACAATAGCAGCACTGCAGTTAGCTGGGCAATTGCTCTGCAGGGTGAGCTGAGACTGTGACCCCTTGGTGCTAATCCAGTGCTGCTTTTGGTAGTTTCCATCTTCCTATTTCTAGCAGATTCATTTTAGTTTGGTGTCTTGTCTTCCTTGGTGAAAGGACACTGAGCTGGGTGTGAGAATGCTTTAGAACCAGTGCATAACAGGGGCTATGAAATTGTATATTCCTGTCTGTAAATATCTTTCAAGTTTGATAAAATGTGACACCACTTTCACATGCTTTTTGAACAGGCTGTTTTATTTTTAGTTCACCATTCCATTATTTCCCTTGCACTCTTAGTACTCTTCAAATTTTGGGTGTCCCTTAAATAGTGAGGTGCTGAGAGGCAGTGAAACCCCATACAAGTCAGGAGAGGAGAAAGCCAGGAAGAAGTGTCTGACTTATATAAATAGCAGTTTCCTGTTTGCTGGATCAGAACATTGTATGGAGTTCTTTTGACTCCAAATAACTTACAGTAGTGTGAGGATATTCTGCCCTTGTTTTGCTTTTTCCTACTGCATTGTGTGGACAATCTCCTTTCACAGGAATGATTTCCTCTGCTAGGATCTGATGTGTAGGCTGTAGTGAGTGCCCTCACAGTGATCAGTGAGGAGATATTGATCACTGAAGAATGTACAAGAATTTGGCCTTTTTTCATGTTAGGAGATTGGTGTTTACAAGACTGTAAAAGAGAATATTTTGATAAAAGTCTCCAAATTCAATCACTTTTCTTGGTTTTGGAGGCCACTATCTAGACTTAACAAAGCACACTTATGCTACTATGAGAAATTTTTCTTAGTCACACTGAGTTCTGGTTGTTTCAGAGTGAGTGATTATTTTGGTTGTCTTCCTAAAGAACTGACTTCTTTAGGATTTGTTGTCTCAGAAAAACAGAGAATTGATGGAAGGATGCAGAGGGCCCCATCAAGGCTTAGATCTCACTGGGCTGTTTGGGTGTATCTGAAAAGACATCCCTTCTCTGGTGAACTGGCACAGAGAAGCCACAAATACATTGGTTTTGGGTTTTATTTTTTACATTTGTTTTCTCTCTCCCTATTCAGAATTGGGTTGACAATGGGCCACCCACAGTCTTTTGGCTCTCAGGATTCTTCTTCACTCAGTCTTTCCTGACTGGTGTTTTACAAAACTTTGCCAGAAAATACACCATCCCAATCGACCACATTGGATTTGAATTTGAGGTAAGAAAAATGCAGAATTTTGTTTTCCTTGAACACCTTGTTCTGAGGCAGCAAGAAATAGAGTTTTCAGATGAAAAGGTATTTTATTTAAAGGAGCAATTTCAGACTGTCACTTAGAGGATTTAATATACTCTGGATAAAAATAAAAACAAACAATGGTTTAATCATTCCAGGTGATGAAACAGGAGCACACAATGGAGAAAATGCCAGAAGATGGGGCTTATGTGAGAGGCCTTTTTTTGGAAGGTGCACGATGGGATAGAGAATCCTTGGTAATTGGAGAATCACTACCAAAAATCCTTTACGATCCTTTGCCTGTAATATGGCTGAAACCTGGAGAAAGTTCCAAGTTTCTTCATGAGAACATCTATTCATGCCCTGTATACAAGACAAGTGAAAGAAGAGGTGTCTTATCCACCACTGGGCACTCTACCAACTATGTTCTGTCCATCGAGCTCCCTTCAGACAAGCCCCAGAAGCACTGGATAAATCGAGGTGTGGCAGCCCTGTGCCAGCTGGACGACTGAGAGGGTGCAATATTGCTACTGTAAAGATCTGCTTTACCCCTCAATGGCTGCATGGTTGGTTGGTTTTTTTTTTTAAATGAAACTGGGCCTAAAGGGTTTTGATGCTGATTTTAATGGGAATCCACAACTGTTGCAAAAAGGTTGTGGATTTGCCTACCACTTGTGTGTCCCAGGAGTATGTAGGACAAGGAGGGAGGAGATGAGAATATTCTGTTGTCAACATATGAACCAATCCTCCAGTCCTTAGGTAGAATGAGCTACCAAAGCTGTTATACAACTGTAGTCATTCCTTGATGATGTGTCTCAGAATTTCTGTGGAAGACTTCTGGACAGCACATGAATTGGGAGCCTGCCATTCCTCAGAATATGTGAGAAATTATGTGCTTATGCCATGATTTTATAACTTCTTTTTTCTCAATATTATTTACCTACCTATCCCAGGTACCTGATACATGGAGCTGTTTTCTTTCTCCCATAGTCTCACTTGACTTCCTGCCAGCAGTCCAGCCCCACACAGCCACTCACTCACCCTCCCACTATCTCATGGGGTGAGACAAAGGCAGTTCAATAGGGAAAGCAAGAGCCATGCACACAAACAAAGCAAAACAATTAATTCCCTGCCTCCCACAGGTAGGCAGGTGTTCAGCCATTCCCAGGAGACCAGCGGCCCATCACATGTAATGGTGACTTGGGAAGACAAATGCCATCACTTCAAATGTCCCCCTCTTCCTCCTCCTTACCCCACTTTACATACTGATCCTAATGTCACATGGTCTGCAATGTCCCTTTGCTCATTTGGAGTCACCTGTCCTGGCTGTGTCACCTCCCAACCTCCCAGGCACCCCCAGCTTCCTCCCCAGCCTGGCAGTATGAAAAGCAGAAGAGGCCTTGGCTCTGTGCAATCCCTGCTCATCAATAACAAAAACATCTCTGTGTTATCAACCCTGTGCTTAGCACAACCCAAAACACAGCCCCACACCAGCCACTGTGAAAATTGACTCTACCCCAGCCAAACCCAGCACACTTCCTCATCTTGCTCTCTTGCTTGCTGGACTAATAACTGCCTGAAATTTTGTGCTTGTTTAAGCCCTTTCATCAGAGAAGCTCAAAGTAGCTTGCAAACATTAATTAAAAATAAAATAGCCTGAACATCTTCAAAGCACTGAGCAGTCATTAGCTAATCCCCACAGCATGCCAGGAAGGTACTAAAGATGCATCATTAGACATGTTGTGTACACAGTACAAGAGAAGCACAAAGATCAAGGCAAACATTTAAAAAAACATGCACTACACAGACATCCACTAATTTGGGGTCTTGTATTTTTTTTCATTGCCCAAATTGCAGCATTGTAATGACTTGCTGGAGGCCTCACGAAGTCAGAGATTCAGCAATCATTTGGGAATTGCCAGTATCCTGCTACAAGCATTAAGGGATGTTGCTACAACTCCTTGAAAGACATGGTTCTTGTCATAAGAATTTGCCTGTTGTGTTGTGCTTAGGTGAAAACAGCGTTCATTATGGTTTCATTAACCCCTGGTTTGTTTTATGCAGATTTTCATCAAATAGTAACTGTTAAGGATGGTGCTGCAAGGTAAGGCAGAAGTGTTGGGGGTGTGCTGTGCAGTGCTGCTCTGCAGGAGGATGCACAGGGAGCACAGCTGATGCCTCAGGGACAGTCCAGCAGGCACTTGGTGCATCACTGGTACCAAATGATGTGAGTAGAGCCAAGATGTCAGGCCAGGACACCTAATGGATGTTTGTTTTAGTAACAGGGATGTGCAGGTGTTTCAGATTTCTGAGAGGAAGAAACTACTCTTAACAAATTAGGCTAAATGATATTTGGCACCTATATCAAAATAAAACTTGTTTATGAATGTTACAGCAAACTCATCCAAACAGACAACAGTTTTTAATAAGAGAATCATGTTTCAGTAATCTATAAATTAATTAAAATTGGTCCTTGAAAAAATTCTTTTCTTAGACTTCATAAGAGAGAGATACTTAGTACTTTGCACATAATTAAAATCAACAGAAATTTACTATACATTTAAAAAACCATTGTGGTGATTACTATATTTTTGAATGTGGGTGCCTGTTAACACCTTTTTGTGAACAGTAATTGATAGGTTATTAAATGACATTTGTGGTTCTTGTGAATATACAGTGACTTGGCTTCGACATGTGTGCAATCTCCTTGTTACTGCGTTGATTTCCTAAATGCTTCCTGTGCGTTGATATTTAGATTTGATATAAAGGCATCTCTTGGAATGTAATTAAAGGTGTATTTTAAGCTTTTGTAGACATGATAAAAACTATATAGATCAGAGAGGAGTCTGTGAAAGAGGGTTTGTGCATCCCTTCAGCAGGGATCAGGCATGGCTGAGTTGCTTTAGCTGATGATTACTGCAGTACATGATTTCCTAGGCTGCCCTCCTAGTACAAAAAAGTAATGGAATTTACTGTCAAGGGATATCTGTCTTAGAGATATTTTTCTGTGATTCTTTGAAATGAGCTTCTCAACCTTATTTCCTGAACATTGTCTAGACCTTCCTGGAGAATGAAAAACTGGCTAAACATTAGAATTCACAACCTTTCTTGGCTGAGATGCATTTTAAGAAAAGAAAAAGGCAAATCAGCCGCTAGTTGGACATGATAGAAATGTGAAAAGGTTTTGGACAAACGAAGTACCTTGTAAGAGTAGTATTAGAATCCTTGGATTTACAGGTTTAGAATTTTCATTTCTTAATTAGAAGCACTCATTAAATAAGCCGCAAAACCCACCTGTAATTACTGCAAATTGTAGATTTACAAATTGACATTTCCATCAAGGCCGATGGAAAAAAATGTGTCATGGAGCAAGAGGTATTTTTCCCTTAGCAGAGACAGATTTCCAGCTAGGGGTGCTGTAAGACAGGTAAGTTTGTACATTTTCTTAGGAGACTGAAACCTTCCTATCTGTACAAAAATACATTTCAGAAAGTATTACCCCTGTGAATTTTAACACTGTCAGGCTGTTAAAGGGAAAATTATACAGTGAGAAAGCAGAAGACAATACAAAGACCCCAAGTTCTTCTAATTATAGCTAGAATATTTTGCCTAATAGGATGAGTTATTAGTGAAAGTTGCAGGTCTCTGTTTTAATTAGCATTCTTGAAAATGAATGTATAGGTGTGATCAAGTAAGTGACCTTTCTGTCAGTGGATAAAAGATGGATGCTACTGGTACCATTTCTGGGGGATACATAGTAGGGCCCAGGACAGCGAGGTCCAGCTTGCCTTATTTATTCACATCTAAAAGGTGTTACAAGAAGCAGCTTGTGTTAGTAGGAGGATGGATCAGATAATCTAATCTGTTTTAACCTGTTTCTGTGCTGTGATGCTGCCCTGGGAATCCATTGGGGCACTGCTGCAGCAAAATGAGCATTTCCTCACCCCCAGCCAACGTCGAGGGGTGCATTCAAGGGCAGGGGCCACGTCCATCTTCTTAAAAGGCTGTGTGCTTGCTCATGTTAGTCCTAAGTGCAGAGCTTCATAAATTACAACCTTGGTAATGAGGGATTTAGGGACAGAACTTGCAGAAAAGGAGGTATTTATTTATTATTTAGGTATTCAAGGCTAGATAACGTGTCAACAAATCATTACTGCCTTGCCTATCAGTTAGTTTGCAGGAGAGTTCATGCAACTGACTCAGGACTTTTATTTCTGAAGAATATAAAGTTAATGTCATCATTTTCTTCTAAATTATTCTAAAGCATCTCCTGCCTAGGGTGATAAATTGGAAAATGACAGTATTTACTGGAAGGGGAGTAAGAGAAGGTTCAGCACGTACAGGACAGAGTGTGCACTGACTGCTCGAATGCAGTGCATTACAAATTCTGCAGAATGCAGAGGCATTTTAGGACAACCTGTTTTTGCAAGTAAAATTAATGGGCAGGAATGACATATTGTGCAATCGTTGGGATACTTCTTGACAGGAGTTATATGGGCCTTGGCATCTAATACAAGAGTACCAGTTGAGATGTCTGCCTCCTTGCTGGACTGAGTTGCAGATGAATTGTTTTTTATGAAATTCCCTCAAAATGGTAGTTTGCCAGTTTGACCTCCAACAACAGAGGGTTCTAGTTAGGGCAGATTCTCCTTTCCATAGTGACTTTAGCTTAAGCTGTGAAAGAAAGGTTTTGCTCTCCAGACTTGAAAAAAGAGCTGAGCTAATCCTTCCTTTAGCTGAACAGCCTGAAGTTTAAACAATTTCAGTCTTTGCCTTCTGGTGATGAAGAGTAAAGAGAATGAAGCACCAGTTAATAACTTTTCAAACACTTACACTGAAGAATTATTAGGCTGTGTAACATTTTAAGGCATCTCAAATAATGTGACACTGTTACTTGCTAGTTTCTCAGTTAAGCAGCTGGACACTCATTTGAGTTTCTCAAGGGTACTTGAACCTTTTAAAAATGGCTTCTTTGTATTTTCCTTCAGATGTGAACCGAAACTCCTGTTGTTATTTCAATTTGGTGTAAATCTTCTGTAATTTTAGGGCTGTTCTTTTGAAATCATCCCCATCTTGCAGTATGTGCTTAGGAAAGAGTTGTGACTGTAACACAGACAGTAAATGCAGCCTGCACATTTCCACAGCTGTTGATTCACCTGATGTGTCAGAGCATCAGTACCTTCATTAGTCACATGAACTTCAGCAATTCCAAAGATTCAAATGATAGTTTAATGACACGGAGTGAGCTTAAGCTTCCATTCAAAGCCCTTGCCTGTGCACATTTTGGTTGGGCTCAGCTGACACATCCCTGCACTGGTGTATCAGAATTAGGGTAGGAAGCCTGTATTTAGACTTCTTTCAGTGAATAATTAAGCAGCGTGTGCAATCATGTTAATTTTTTTTTTTCTTTTTTGATGCAATCCTCTTTTTCCTAGGCTAAAGGACTTTTGTTTTGTGTCTTCCTGGCACCAGTAAATTTGCAAAGCTCCCCCTGACAGAACAATAGCATTTTACCAGTTACTTCCCACATGAGGCATTCCCGGGAAATAATTATATGGGAATAGAGACCTTTGTGGACTAGAGCCATAAATGGTAGTGAGAAATTGGGCCAGCCAGTACCTGTCATGCTGATTCACTCTTCTTATTGTTTTCTTGTACTTTCTCATCTGCTTGTACTTTTTTTCCCTCTTACAAGTACATTCCTGGGGGAGGGACTGTCAGTCTGTTCTGCACAGGACCAGTTCTAACTCACTTTTCAGGTAGACAGGAATATTTCTTTGTCATTGTTTATTAGGGCTTGGAGAATTTTGAATTAGTAGATGAGCTCAGAAATGAGATTTCATTGATTTCTCCCACTTTAAAAGGAAATCATATACAAATACCTGTTTGAAATTTGGTTTTTCTTTTTGTACTATGAATGTCAGGCTGGAACAGGTTGTCCTTAAAGTGCTGTGGACTGTGCTTAGGTAGTGTCCAGTACAGTGTGGCTCTTGTCCAAGCTTGGTCTCACTGGTAAGGACTTATGTCTCCCCTAACTTCCTGAAGAGAATGTGTCAACAGCCTGGTAAAGTCAGAGGACTGAAAAGGTGCCAAAACAACTGGTAGCCCATGAAAGGAAAATTAATTTCATTTTACTTCCATTCATGAGGCACCTGTGAAACAGAAATACCCCTCAAACTTAGGAGACGTGTAAATACTTTTCTTTTACTAAAGCTGGAGTTCTGTCCATAATGTAAGAGATAAAACCTGACACTAAAATTAAAATAATTGTTGAGAAAGCCAGTGTGCTGATTATGCTGAAAAGCTGACCATGAGAAAACACACAGTGAGGACACCAAAGCATCCTAAACTTGTTCCCATAGTGATACCCTGAAGGGAGAGTTTTCAGCCAGTCCCTACATGGGAACCTGAGGAACCCAACACTGGAATGTTTTACTCAGAGTTGTGTAATGGCATTCCAAACTTTGCATTTCACATCCACACCCGCTCCAAGGGAAGGGGGAAAAAAGCTGACATAGAGGCTCTAGGCCACTCCTCTGCAGTTTGCAAAAAGGAAAAGGAGTAGTGGCACTTGTGCTGTCTCTTTGCTACTATCCATTCAGAAACAAAGCTTCCCCATTAGGGTACTGTGGAACTGGAACTCTCCTCCAGGGACAGCAGGCAGAGCAGGGACAGAGAGGAAGGAGAGCAGCTGCAGGGGCAGTGACTGTATTCCCACCAGCATTCAGAAGCTCTCGATGAACTGTGTCTGCTTGACTCTCCCAGACCTCCTTGATTTTGGCTGGGCTTACACAAGGCACTGTCTTGAGTCACAACTGAGCTCAGAGAACCCTCAAACCACCAGATGAAGAGAGTTTGAAATCCTGCTGCAGTTTATCCTGATGTCAAAGTAATCTTTGTATCACACCTCACTCCTTAAAAAGTGTTACTTTTATTGACAAGTCAGTGGTTGAAATGTAATAAATAGCAGACCAACCTTACCCATCATACACAATGGATCAGTTGGCTTTTTGGCCTCAGGAAATGTGTGAGCAAGTGACCACACCATTCACAGTCGTGCACACAAATCACCTGGATTGCAGTTCACAGCTTAAAGGATGTGATTACATGTCACAGCTCAAAGGGTGGGTTATGAAACTTCATCATGGGATTTCAGGTATATTGGCTTAGAAATCTTCCTTAACTTCTCCTGGTGTCGCAATGTACGGCCTTGTTTATGGGCAAGGCCCATAGGAGGCAGATGGATCTGGAAAAGAAAATCCCACCAGTTAGGTGCATATTGGGAAGAAAAAAAACACCATGCATACAAAGTTTCACTGAGTTTTAAACAATTTCCTCACACCCTGGAGAGGGTAACTCTATTGTCTTGAGCCAGGTTATTAGATTTCTAGGAGGAGCACCCTCTGGGGAGTGGTTAGTGATGTAACTTTCAGGCCCTAATTGTTGTGTTTATTAAAATCCTATACATTTTAAGCCTTTATAAAATCCTATATATGCTAGGCCTTAGGAACTTTGTTTTGCAGTTTGATATCAGACTGCAGTGGTACTTGAAATAGGATTGCTGACAATGTTCCAGAAGAGTAAGAACTAGAAACCCTAAATATTCTTGAGTAGATGTCTTGAATCACTGTGTGATTTATTCATACCTACTTAACAAGTCACAAAATAACCCCAAGCTGTATGTATTGAAAGCTTGCCTTCTTACTGTCATGATTATATATATGGCACATTAAAATGCACAATCAATGTCATTGACTCCATAAGCAGAAGGAGCAATAGGTGACAGACTCTTCCTTTGATTGACAAAGTCTTTATATTTCATAAGACTGCTAGTGGGAATCATGCAGCTGTAACCCCCCTAAATGACTGGAAAATGTAGGTGGTAGCAGTCAGGTGTTACTGTTGCTGAGGCTGTCATCCTGTAGGATGGGTGTTCAGGTGCAAATAGTAGTAAAAGCACTGACTAAAGCAGCAGCTGAGATTTCTAGAATCTGAAAAATAATAATCATCCAGTTTGTCTGAGAGAGCAGATCTGGGATTTTGAAACTACTGTAGAGCACACATTTAAGGCCCATTTTTAGGAACACTCTTTGCCAGCTTTGCAGTGTTATTCTGTGTACTGAAACAGATGGTAACAGTGACCATATTCTAGGCAAGCATCTGATAAAGATACAATTTAATTTTGACCATGACTGCCTTGATAAGGGAACTACAGATGTAAAAAAATAAACTCATCGACAGGAGTAGAGAGGATGTCTCTGTGGGAGGCAGCAAAAAGTACTACAGACAGAAGTGAGGCAGTGAGGAAACTATTGAATGGCGCACTAGGAGACTTCCCTGCAACTTCCAGCATTTCAGTAATCCTGGACATGTTCTTCTGTAGGAAGAAGGGAAGAGAAGCAGCAACACTGACAGGTGTTTCACAAGGCCTGATTTATGGCCAGGAGAACAGTTAACAGTAATGTAGGCTATAAAAATTATTATACCCATGACAGATGTAATTAGGTATTTTTATTCTCTCATTCTCTTCTTTTATTTGATTCCATTAACATTTTCTTCTATATTCATTGGTCAGAGAAGACTGGCTAAATATTCGGAGGCCTTGGGAGTTCAGCTCATGAAACTCCATTTAGGCTTTGACTCCTTATTTTGAGAAGAAATCCTCCAATTTATAGTGAAAGATAGAGAACATCTCAGTGTACATTTGGCTCTGCTTCAGCACACATTTAAATGCCAACTCATGTAAAAATGCAGTGCAGTGAGAGTGATGTAAACTGATGGTGTACAGGGAAAGCTCAGAGGGTACCAGTGAAGACTTTGATTTATACTCACAGGTCTCGGGTAGGGGATGTTGTAGTGAAGTCCAATTTCTATTCTTGCCTCACATTCTTCTATGCACTGCTTAATCAGCTTTGGATCTGTCACCTATGATCATACAGACAAGTGTTTTATACGAGTACAGTAATTAGCAACTGGAAGCTCAAGTGTAAATGATGCACAGCACGTGGCTTTCCTTAGCTTATTTTGGCAATGCCAAGGATACAGTGGTTCTATTTTTCACATCCAAAAAAGGTAACATTGGTATTTTCTTTGACTCAACAGTTCTGGGCTTGATGGTGCTGAATGTTAAGGCCCAGAGGCTGTCAGGACCGAGGCTAAAGAAGGAGTTTTTTACCCAAACATGGTATTTTCTCTGTAAAAATACACATCAAGTACTTCTAGTAAAGTAAAGTGTGTTTTCACAGTGCATCTATGAAAAAAACACACTCACCCATTTGTCACTCTGCAAGGTCACTAGAGGAGAAAGGAAAGACACTGCTTGGTATATATTCTGTTATCATCCTATCCAGAAACTCCCTCTGAAGTCAGAAATGTGGTGTGAATTATGACTTAAATTCATTTTTTTGATTTTGCATTACTTCAGTTTAGTCCCAGACCAATATGGGATATAAATAAGTGTTGTGATCTTGAATTACAAGAAGGGCCTTTGATTACCAGGGTTTGAAATTTCTTCCTTAAGAAAAAAATTAAAGTGCTTCTTTTAAAAGAAGTGCCAATAATTGCTGCTTTGAAAAGAAAAAAAGAAGCTGCTGAGCTCTGTTTGCCATTGCATGGGTAATGATACACTTAGCTAACTTTGTAAAGATCAAAAGCTGCTTCAATTACACAGGCAGTATCTTTGGAATTTAATTTTTTCTTGGCACTTTTTTTCAACTTGAAAAAAGACCTTTTAGACTTCTACAGTAGTTAATGAAGAGCTGAAATGGTTTGAGTTTTCTCAGGGACAAAATTTAAACTGTAACCCAAATACATTAGTGTTTAAGGTGAATGAAATTTTGGGAACTCAACCCTTTTATTCCTATCTTAGCATCCAACCACAGAGTGCAAAGAGTAAGAGAAGAGTCATTTGGAAATTCAAAACCATGAGGACACTCACATTTTTGTTTTTTCGGAACAATGTTCTGGCTTCATTTCTAATGTACTCTTTCTCTCTCATGGTTTCCTCTACCTGTCCTGATGCCGACTGCCAGTTTTTGGCTATTTGCAAAACCTTGCGGTAAAGACCAAGAACTTCTTGTCGAGTTGCTGGTGTCATCTGAAAAGACAAAACCCCCAACATATGCATGAACATTTGAGTTGCCCAAAGGCCAGCAAGCAGGACGTTTTTTCACGCCATTAAATTAGTTTAAAAATATTTCCGCCATCCAAAGATATGCTGAGCTATAGGAAAAAAACCTGAAATAGCTATAAACAATAATTAGCTGTTCAAAGCTGAAGACTCAGTCCAGCAAAGTATTTCTTCAGATACTTAAATCTGTCTCCATTCAAATAGCTTGAGCTCTTGCTCAAAGTTAAGCACTTGGTTTAGTGCTTCGCTGAATCAAGCCTGCTACAAGAATGCCTGGGTTCTGTTTCACTGATGTTTTGCAACAGACATTGGGTAAGTCACCGAAACTCTACGTGTCCCCCTTCCTGAGACATTGTTGTACCAATCCTGACCCTATCTTTGCAAATCTGTGAATGAAATACATGATAAAACCACCACAACATTGATGAAAACTTGTATAGGCTTCAAGGGCTCAGAAGCTTATTTGTGATACCATGACAGCAGGCAGTAATGATTCAGCTGGAGCTTGATGTGATGAAAAGGTGATGAAAGCTATTTTATCTAAGCACTCAGGAGAGGCAGACTAACTGTAGATTTAGGAAAGTCCTGAATGTCTTGATTTTCAGAGAGCTGTGTACCTACTGAGCCCACTGAATCAGCCTCCAGGTGTGATAAGACTATTTGTCAAGAAAAAATGAAATTTATTCTTGTTTTATGTAAATGAGTATTTTATCATGTAAGTGGTTACACTATTTCTTGACAGACCACAAATATCCCTGAGACAAATCCACTTCTGGATAACAACACTTCTGCCATGGATTAAATTAACAGAAACAATGACTTCTACTTAAGGGGCACTGCAGCTGTCAAAGGCACCTCACTGTCCCAAACGAAGGTGCAGCAGCACTGCCAAGTAAGAACCTGGATGCAATGGGGAACAAGTGTCAGGGACAGGACATTATCTGACTATCAGGATCCATTTGCCAACCTGGAGCTCTAATTACTGTGGGTGAATCTACCCTGAAATCAGACCTATGTGCTGGGAATGGACAGTTGGGAGCAGAGTCATTCTGACAGCCTGACCTTCCCTCTGGAGGGAGTGCTCTCTCGGCCATGAGGAAAAGCTGCTTCCTAATTCTGCACCCAGCCTACAAGTCTGGCAGTGTGCTGTGGCTCAAATCCCTGCAGTCTGTGGCAATTCCTGGGATTCTGGGTTGTAGGAGAGGGGCTTGAGGCAAAGGCTTCTCAGGCTGTTCTGTTCTCAGCATAGTGGCTGACCAGAATGGGCCTCCTGTGGCTCCAGACAGTCAGAGCCTCTTTCCCTCACCAAAGCTGGAATTACAGATACTCACCTGAACACAGGATTTGGCTCATGGTTCTTTTTCAAAAGAAATCCCAAACTGTTAATTCCTAGCCTTGTCTTAACCGTTGCTGTGAACTAAAGACCTTTTGTGGTTTCAAGAACTCTTTTTCTCTGATTATTAAGAGAGAATATTTCTGTTTTGCTGCTTCTATTTTAATATGTTTAACCAATCACATCTTTTTCCCCCAGATAGGAAATTATTCTCCTACACAGCAGAAAGTACTTCTAGTAAATGTTTATGGTATTTCTAGGAAATAAATTCCACAATAATATAATGAGGTAGTCCTAGCTCATCAAACACTTTGGAGTAATTGCTTTGCTTTAGCCACTCTAGAGCTCCATTTCAGGCAATGAAATCAGTCAGACAGGAAGGCACAGATGAACATGTATTTGAAAAATCACTGCTTCCCCCTGCTAGGTGCATATTCAGAGGGAAGAAACAGTTCAGTTGCAAGTGTTAACCTAGCACCACACTGAGTCCCAAATCCTGGCCTCACCTCTCTGTTTTTATCTGAAGGTGTCACCTCTGAGAAGCTGGTAACAGCTTAGGTTTTCATGTAATCTATAAAGAAAATAAAAGGAACAATGCTGGGGGTAAAAATGTTTAAAATACAGATTTCAATTCTGATCTATGCATCAGAAATTTCTAAGGTGACAACTTGGGACAGCACATGCCCTCTGTTCAGAGGTGACTACACCTGCTGCCCTTGGATTTTAAACATACCAAGAGTCTGTTTATAAAGATTTTATTGAAAAGTTTAGAACCAACAATTATTTTCCCCACTAGTTGCTTCCACTGCCCCACCTACAACTTACTCTTTTGTTCTTTTAACTTCTCTGTGCTGGAATTGCTACAGAACTATATAGTCCCCCATGTAGGCATGGGCTGCACTTCTGCATTCTTGCTCTCCTTCCCACATATGCTGGATGATGTAAAAGACATTAAGCAGCTATTCATGGATACTCAGCAACCAGCTGCTCCCAGGGCTCATTTAGTCAACATTAACATTATCATTACAGACCTGCTCATCAGCCATTTCTGCAGATACATAAATGAAGATATGAGGAGCCCTTTACAGATCGAGGACCTCTGTCAATGACAGGAAAGGATGAGAGCAAATAAGACAGAATTGAAAGCCTGGGTCAGATTCTGATCTGAGTGGGAGTATAAATAGGGAGTAATTCCACTGAGAGCAAGATTACTTCCAACTTAAAATGTTGGAAATGAGATTGGAATTTTTCCTTTGGTATAAACAGAGCCCACACTGACAGAAATGTAAGTGATGGTACAAGTCATGTATCAGGTGTAATTTCATCAAGTGACACTACTTGTATTAGTTTAGTGGGTGTGCAAAATGATTCTGAGTGGGATAGAAAGGAAGATAAGGGAGGCTTTCATGTCCTTGGAGTTACTCATCTCGCAACTTACATCTCTGGCATTTAAATCATAATTATATTTCACATCTCTGGAATGCTAAGTGGATGTTACACCACTTTCCCACTAACACCCATCTTGCGGTAGTCACACCCATTGTTTAACTTCCACCACCCTTCATTTTACGGCAGAATGCAGCCCACAGAGGTTAACCACAGGCGTTTCTATCAAAAAGTACAGGGCTATTGTATTAGCTGAGCAAATTTCGGGTGTTTGCTGCCACAGAGCAAAGCAGGAGAGGTCGGAGGTAGGTGTGTTAGCACGGCCCGGTCAGTGGGGAGAGCAGGGGGTCGCAGTTTGGAGCCCAGTGTCGGAGCCAGGCTTTGGAGCGGAGCCAGCCCTGCTGGAGGCTGGGGCAGAGCCTGGCACTCGCTCTCCATGCAAACCCCTCTGAGCAACACGAACAGCAAGCACCTGGAACGTCCCACCGCCTCCAAAGGAGATTTGAGCACTTAATGACTTACTGCAGGGTGAACATGCACGCTTTTTTCACTGTTAATTAAAACAAACAGTCCCTCAGACTATGAAACACGGGAAGTTTTTCTTCCAGGAAACAAATACGTATTCCTTTGGATTTTTAGATGGCTGACCCAAAAGTTCAATAATCTGAATAATCAATGAAACACCAGTCTTAATTTGCTATTTGCAGGCTTGTCTAGAATTTAAATTAAAAGTTTATATAAAAATAATGAAAGGAATCTGCCAGCTGCACTGTACAATGGCCCCAACAGTGCAGTGTCAAAGCACAGCTCGGACAGAAGTCAGGCTGCACCAAGACTGACTACAGACCCAGGAGCAGCTAAATCACAAGTGCTTCCCAGCAAGGGATGCTTGGCTGGGAACACGTGTCCAGCACTCTCCTCCTCTGCACAGCCCCTTTGCTGAAGTTGTAAGTCTATTTTATTTCATCCTTTCTTCTCAAGACAAGAATCAGCTATTCACTTTAAGCATAAAATCTGTCAGCAGTGAGTACATCGAGGATTTCAGAAAATAAAGGGTGAAGAGGCCATAGGGAAAAAAGGATATTTTAAACCAATTGATCTCTTCTTTCCCATCCCAGCTAACTGGGGCACGCATTAGTAACACACACCTAGTGCTGGTGCCGAAACTGGATTTGCTCAGGGGAGGTGGGGAACAAAACCCTGCATGAAATAATTTGAAAAGGCAGCTTTTCTCAGATGTAAAATGTTTTATTTTGGAGCAACACAACTTCTATTTGACAGCTGGTTTGCTACTGGCAAGGAGTCTAAAGACACAGTGACAAACTGCTGGGCTGACTGCCCTCCAAATTAAGCTGTGGTCACATCTCTGTTGTGGAAGTAAATGATGTCGTTCAAGACCATGGTGTATCAACACTGAAGTAGGGAACACCACCATGTTCCATACTCTGTGCCCATAAGACAATCCAGCCTGTATCCCAATCCACAGCTCCTATTTTCAAATGCACTCTTTGGCTAATGTTTATTTGAAGAGATGCAGAAAAGTTCACTTCTCTGGGGGTTTTTAAAGAGCTAAACGATGCCACTTAGCTAAAAAGTGACCTGCAGTCTCTCTCCTGCTGCTAATGCAGCAGATAATCAATCATTCCTTTCAGAGCTCTCCACAGCAACCAGAGGTCAGTAATCCATATTCATCTTTCATGCAAGTCTGCCAAAATGAGTCTGCGGTTCCTAAGGCAGCAGTGGATTTGGGCTGTCATTTCCTTGAGGGACAACAACTGAGACAATGAGTTCCTGTGGCACAGGGGGCAGAGAAGGGGTCACAGATTCCTGTGATAGCTGGGTAGGTCACATGCCTTCCAGCAATATTAAGTTTCAAAATCTATTTTCCACAAAAGTAATTTTGTCGTCTTTTACTGAAATCAGTGACTCAGTGGCCTGTGACAGTACCCTGCAAATGCTGACCACACGTGGCTGAACTATGTACTTTGCAAAGTGAAAACTTCATTTGATTTTCATTCTTGATTGAACATTCATAACTTTTCTTTAAGATTCAGACAAAACCAAATCATAGCAAAGCATCAATCACAGCTGAAGTATTCCATCTCCACATGGTGAAAAATGCCTAGAATGAAAGATCATGTTCTTCCATCATGGTGTAACATCCTCATTTCTACCAGTGACACAAGCCTGTAAATTTCCAGACATTCCCATCAATTTGACTCAAAGATTTATTTCTCACTGTTTCCATCTACAAGCTGCAATCATAAATATATGCAGATTTGGTGAAAAAGAATGAAGTTACTGAATCAAGATATTCAGTAATGGTATCTGAAAGCAGAGTGACTTTCACAGGGTTTAGGATTTTGTCATGCCAGTGTCTTTCTGCTGGGAAACTGAAGTGATCTGAAACCTCGCTCAGCAACTCTGAACCAGACTCCCTAAGTCATTGCACTCATATTGTTCATCAACTGGGATGGGAACTCTGCTGTTCTATCTGTGCCTCAGATTTCTGACTGAACTTGGATCTCTTTTAAGCTTGCTCTTGCATATGGAGCAGTCTTTTGATCAGAAAAAGCAAACTACATGCAAAGAGAATATAATTAAATAGTAAAAGCAAGGACGTGGATTTTATCAGTGTTTCCTACGTCAGTTCAAATAAGCCAATTCGCACAAAATTAGGATTCTACAACATTCTTTTCACTTGAATAAATGAAAGCGGAAACCCTTAACTAGTTCCTTTTGATCACTGAGTTTTCATTCTCTTGGTCTGAGGCGGTCAAGGCATTAACTAGTTTTAGTAGGACATACATACTCTTGCTCTGGGAGTGCCTCCTATTCTGTGGGAGCCTCAGGAAGAACAGAAATGCTGACTTAGACTGTGGGAAGGGGGAAGGGAAACAAAAAAAGCTTTCTTAGCTTTCTCATGAAAAGCACACAGTGTCCAGGTGAACTCTAAAGCAATATGAACTTGTCTCTAGTCTTGTCAACGTCTCTGTTGTTCATGCTTTTGTACCATTTTCTCCTTCTGTGAGTTTAGTTCTCTATTACTTACAAGGAGAGAAAGATTTTAATGCAGTGCAAGAAATTTAGTAGAGAAAATGAATTCTCAGCTATCCTTGGATGGCCTTGCTTATATAATATAGAAGCATACAGAAATATAACAACATGGACACAAGCTCCAGTATAGATTTATGCACCTTATTCATACCTTGGCTTCCAGCCAAATGCAACTGAATGCATGAATAGAAATATTTCCCAGCATTGAAAATGCTCCCAAGCTTAAGAACAGGTATAAATATTAATGCTAGCAGACACAAAATCCTCCCTGACTTCCCTGACCCTTTTCCAACTTCATTCTGAGGGTCACTCAATGAAACTCATTGATAGACATGATTTTTAGTTGGCTGTTTGTGAAGTGTAGTAGGGCTGTGGGCATGGAGGGCTGTGGGATACAGAAATATTTCCCAGCATTGAAAATGCTCCCAAGCTTAAGAACAGGTATAAATATTAATGCTAGCAGACACAAAATCCTCCCTGACTTCCCTGACCCTTTTCCAACTTCATTCTGAGGGTCACTCAATGAAACTCATTGATAGACATGATTTTTAGTTGGCTGTTTGTGAAGTGTAGTAGGGCTGTGGGCATGGAGGGCTGTGGGATACAGAACCAGGTGAGTTAGAGAAGACTTCTGAGCCTTTCGAGTCCAATCTGTGACCAAACAGCACCTTGTCAACCAGACCATGGCACTGATTGCCATGTCCAGTCTTTCCTTAAACACCTCCAGGGATGGTGACTCCATCACCCAACTGGGCAGCCCATCCCCCATGTCTAATCACCCTACCTGTGAAGTTCGTCCTTCAAGAAGAACTTTGCATCTTCACCCTGCAGTTCATCCAATCTAAATCTCCCTTGGTGCAGCTTAAGACACTGCCTTCTCCTGGTGTGGGCACAGAGCGCTGTGGGTACTGAGGGCACTGAATGCTGTGGGCACTGACTGCTGTGGGTCAATGATGGCTGTGGGCACTGTGGGCACTAAGGGCACGGAGCACTGTGGGGCAGTGATGGTTGTGGGCACTGAGCACTGTGGGTTCTGTGGGTCAATGATGGCTGTGGGCACTGAGGGCACTGAGCACTGTGGGTCAGTGATGGCTGTGGGCACTGAGGGCACTGAGCACTGTGGGTCAATGATGGCTGTGGGCACTGAGCACTGTGGGCTCTGTGGGTCAGTGATGACTGTGGGCACTGAGCACTGTGGGTCAGTGATGGCTGTGGGCACTGTGGGCTCTGTGGGTCAGTGATGGCTGTGGGCACTGAGCGCTGTGGGTCAGTGATGGCTGTGGGCACTGTGGGCTCTGTGGGTCAGTGATG